>VDFB02358134.1:183847602-184174735 GCA_007258455.2 Sequoia sempervirens | reverse complement strand
AAATCCTTCTGATTGTTCCATGTAAACTTCTTCTTCCAACTCACCATTCATAAATGTTGACTTGACATCCATTTGATAGACTTTGAAATCTTTATAAGTAGCTAATTCCAAGAACATCCTTATAGCTTCCATTCTTCCTAGTAGGGAAAAAGCCTCCTAAAAATATATGCCTTCTACTTGTGAGTAGCCTTTACACACAAGCCTCACCTTATTTCTAACAACTTCTCCATTCTCATTCAACTTATTTTTTAAAACCCATTTTGATCCAATGATATTTTTATCTCTCGGTCTTGGGACCAGTTCCCAAGTCTGATTCTTCTCAATCTGCAAAATTTATTCTTTCATTGCTTCCTTCCAATGTGCATCTTTATAGGATTCACTTACTATCTTCGGCTCAATCTCAGAGAATAAATACAAATCAACTTCAGCAACAACTTTACTTCTGGTTAACACACCTTTTTTTTTGTCTCCAATAATCTAATTTTTTGAATGATTCCTCTGTACATATTCTAGTGTCCTAGGAGTCATCATCAGAGCATCTTCTTCTCTTTCATTCTATTCATCTTGCTTCTTCTGCTCATCTTTATCTTGTTCTTCCATAATTTCTTCTATTCTTGCACAATCATGTTCATCAAACACATATCCATCAACATCAATAGAGTTCTTCACTATCTCATCTACCTTCACATTTGAGCTCTCTACAATCTTCCTCAGTCTTTTATTGAAACATATGTATGCCTTGATTTTAGTAGAGTATCCAATAAATATGCATTCATCACTTCTTGCATCAAACTTACCCAAAGTTTCCTCATCTCTTCTGATATAGCATTTGCTTTTGAATACCTTGAAATATTTAACTGTAGGAATTCTTTTGTACCATAGCTCATAGGGAGTCTTTGTACTATTTTCTCTTGCTTGAACTCGATTGAAAACATAAATAACAGTATGAATAGCTTCTTTCTAGTAAACTTTTGGTAATTTGGCTTAAGTAATCATTGACCTAGTAGCCTCTTGAACTATTCTATTTTTCCTTTCAACAACTTCAAAAAACATATTGAACTCATGGGAGGTGAATTCTCCACCTCTGTTAGATCTTAAACATTTTATCTTCAAATTCACTTCATTTTCAACCATATCCTTGGATGCCTTGAATCTATCTAATGCATCTGATTTCTCTCTAAGAAATGTAACCCATGTATATCTAGAATAATCATCAATTAAAAGCATAAAGTACCTTTTACCAAGTAGACTTCTCACTCTCATAGAACCACATAGATCTATATGAACTAAATCCAGTAGTCTAGTATTAGATTGTTCCCTTGATCTGTAATGATTTCTTGCTTGCTTCCCAAACCTGCAAATAGCATTAATAGGATTTGTAATTCTTGGTAAATCTCTCACAGCCTGAATAACACTAATCCTTTCCAAGCTATCAAAATTCATGTGACACATTATCCTATTTCATAACCAACTGTCATTTATCTGAGTCATAAATCATTGTCCATCAACACCCTTAAGTTGATAAATATTCCCTTCAGATTTCTTTCATGTAGCAATCAATGTTCCAGATCCTTTCTGGATCTCACATTTCTCATCCTTAAACACAATATCATATCCTTTTCCGCACATCTAACGAACTCTAAGCAAATTATGTCTCAAACCCTTAACATAGTAAACATCGTTAGTATGATGTTTTCCATCAAAAATTACTGAACCTATCCCACATATTTTAGCACCAGTATCATCTCCAAACATAACCAATCCTACATCATATTTCTCAAGCTTAACAAACTTACTCTTATCACCAGTCATGTGATGTGAGAAACCACTATCAACTACCCAAAAATTCTTTTCTTGTTTAGCATGTAGGGAAGAGATAACCGTACCTTCATTTTTCTCCTTCTCTGGAGAGATTTCCTTTACCTATTTATCTGAATTAGTAGAAGTAGGTTCATCCTTAATCACCAAGAACAAGCATTCATTATCATTTGGATCTTCATATTCTGAATCTTCATTTGAAATACTAGCATTCTCATTCACATAGTAGGCTCTGTTAATTTTCTTTCCTTTCTTTTCCTTCTCATATCTTTGTTTATTCCTTTTAGCTCTTTCCAGACACTTTGCAACATAATAACCTATTTCTCCACAACTGAAGCATTTAAAGGAAAACTTACCTTCTTACTTACCAGAGCCTTTTCTCATTATTCTTACAAAGTTATCCTCTATTTCATCAAAGTTTTCTTCATCCGGATCTTCAGCTTTTGTAGCTTTAAAAGTAGTCTCTGGTTTTCCTCCATTTCTTAGATTCAGCTTCCTCATCTCATAAGATGTCAAAAATCCTAACAGCAGATCCTTAGTACAAGTTTTTTAATCTATAGTTTTCTCAATAGCACTCACCTTCTCATTGTAAGAATCAAGAAGAGTTATGAGAATCTTCTTTACAATCCTAGTTTCATCTATAGTAGCACCAAGTGATCGCATTCCAGCCACTACCTCATCCAAATTCTGCAATTTTGCCCCTTTAACTCTTTCATCACCATCATGTGCTCTTTCTAAATCATCCTATACTTCCTTAGTTGTCTTCAAATTCTGAACCTTAATCAACTTGGAATGTACCATACTATTCTTCAAGATGAACTTCACCTTATTATTCGCTTCATGTGCTCTAATGTCTTCAGGTGTGCTTGGACCATTAGCAGGAGGAGTGTAAGGATTCTTGTAAGCTTTTTCCACATCATATCAACAATACTCTAGATATTCTTCCATCAACACTTTCCAGATACCATAATTAGTTCCATCAAACCTCAAATAATCAAAGATCATTTGTCCAGTCATCCCAGACCTTCCTCAAGTGGTTAAGCTCTTCACCAAGGAACCAAGCTCTGATACCAATTGTTGAACAGGACAACTGAGGGGGGGTGAATCAGTTGTCATAAATTTTAACCTTTAATTCAATCACCGGAACTAATACTTAAAATTACTTAAATGATTAATCATCAAATGCAAATGCAGAAACTCAAATCCAACACATAAACACAATAACACCAGATTTACGTGGAAAACCCAATAAGGGAAAAATCATGGTGAGGATTAACTCACACTATAGAGAATATCAAAACCGATTACAAAAAGGCTCACTACCTGAGATAAGGCTCACTATTCGAACTCACTATCCACGTGGCTACAACTCAGAGGGCTCACTACCACAGAGATACAAAGAAGACAAAGAAGAATTTCTATAGAGAGACTACAATATCAATGCAACAAAGGATTCCACCACAATTACTTGATCAACTTGCATGAATGATAGAGTTTTCCTTCTACTCACTACATCTGGAAACTCAGCATTAAGCTTCACATTGATCTCCCACACACAACTCACACACTTTCTGAATAGCATCAAAGTCACGTCTACTCTTTCACTTAGCTTCCTTCTTTTCTCTTGTATGATTTTCATTACTATCTTATCATGTATTTATACTCTCTCGAACCTTGAAAAAGATACAAAGTTGGCCATCCAACTTCAAATTCAAATTAGGTCAGTGCCAAACATCCTAGGGTGGAATTAGAATGAGGGTGAGCCAAAAACACACCTCATCGAGACCCAAAAATAGGTCCAACACACTTCATTAACTTTGAAGATAGTGCTTAACACACAGTCAGCCAAACTAGTGTAAAACACATAGAACAATTAAGCTCAGAACTTCTAGAAACCAAAAGTATCTTCAATGCAATCAAAACATCTTAACTCTAGAACTACAAGTAAAAAGACTTCATCAAAGAGAAATCTAGACCAACAACCTTTCTCCTAGACTTCAATGAGAACATAGAGAAACATAGTTCACAACTGGTGAACACAACTCGAACTTCACAATAAACCAATAGCCAAACATCTGGATATAACAACCTTCAACAATCATGACCATCATATATGAACTGCACGAACATAGGGAAAAATACGGGAGCAACAACTGAATGCCTGTAATCTTCCTTTAATACAATTTTCTCAATATCCTCAACATATATAGCTAACAACAACTAGTAGATAACCAGTTGACCAGTTGACATCAATGACAACCCCTTCATTCCTTTCTCTATTCTTGCAATATTTGTTGCATTTTTTTAGTGCTTATTTTGTATTTTGGGTGCACTTAAGTTTGGTAAAACTTGTATGAGCTTCACAACCTAGCGTCCTATTACCAATACTATAGTGAGACATAGTTCAAGACTAATGCCACCCCACGCTACTACATCCATTGTGGATCTTGAGTTTTCCAACTCTTTCATTCATAGTGTTGATACTAGTCAACCCACTATGGACCATAGATTTGATACCACATTTCCCATAACCACCTTACCCACAACCAATGCAACTGATGTTGACTCAATGGTTGCTAATGTCCCTCAAGAAGAGCTCAAACAAATAGATGAAGATTTAGAAAATTTTCAAAACTTTGTGAGTGTTGAATATATTGTTGGTACTGCAATTCTTGTCATAGATAACGTGAGGAAAATGGTTGATAATGAACAAGGAATAGAGATTGTGTGTAGCCTAGCTCACATTGTTGATTTAAACATGTTCCTACAGTAGCTAGTTGTGCTCAAACTTTGGGGTACACTCAAATTCAAGGTGGAAATATAATTCCTCCTTCCACAACTATGACCTCTAATCCTACATACACTAATCCAACTATTACAAGAACAAAACAACCCACTAGCAATGTTAATACCACCTTACGTATTTCCACTGGGAATCCCTTTAGCTTTGTGCATTCAAATCTCATATCTCCTAATCCATCTCCCCTCAAAAACTTACAATTCACTTGTCCTCCAAATACATATACACCTCCATCTCACAACACAACCAATGATTATGTCCTTAACCAATTCTTACAAAAAATTTCATCCCTCCAACAACAAATTGCCACATTGAACCAAAGTCAAAATGGCCAATCTTCACAATATGTCAAAAGAAACCCTTTATCCTTGGAGATGTTGAGAGAAAAAATTCCACAAGGCATAGAGATTTCTATATTTGAGAAATATGGTGGAAAAGGAGACCCTAGTAACCATGTCTCAACATACATAACCTTATGTAGTCATTTCATTTTTGAAGACAATCTCTTGGCTAAACTTTTCCCTAGATCCTTGAAACACACTTCCTTGGATTGGTTTGGTTCTTTACCAAATATCTTAATTTATTCATTCAATGAACTTGTTGATTCCTTTCTTAACCATTTCCAAGTGCACATTGGTCCCAAGATGACCTTAGCTAATTTAATGCAATGTAAGAAAAAAAAAGATGAAAAGGTCACTGACTTTATAGCATGTTACCAATTGATTTACTCACAAATAAACATTAAGATTCCTGATGTCGATCTTCAAAGAATGTGCATTGAAAAATTATAAACCAATATTCAAGATAAACTTGGGATGATGAAGTTTCCCTCCTTTACACACTTGTGCATGGCCCTTCATGGCTATCAAAATTATGTTATTCATCATGAAGCAAAAACTTCTAACCATCCTAAGAAATTTGAAGCCATGGCCCATAAAAATTTCCAACCTTTCAAGAAAAAAATAAAGGATTTTTACAACTAAATACACCTTAAACACGTCAACATGTTAACTCCCAAGTGGTTGCCATAAAAATGACAAATCCATATCCATTTAGGGAAAGGAGTATAGACAATTTACCCTATTACCCAATACCCTTCAATCCATAATGTTGAAACTTATAAGAACTTAGTTACCTTACCTCTTGATCCATTGATACCACTAAGCCCTTACCTCCAAACTTTAACTTGAATGCCTTTTGTCATTATCACCGACAAAATGAAAGTGATACAGAACAATGTAAGTGCCTTAAACATATTATTCAAGACCTCATTGATTTTAATCACATCTAGATTGCTGGTGTTAATGATCAAGGAAATAATTTTGTTACCCCACCCAACCAAAATTTGCAAATCTTTACCAACCCCATGTCAAATCATAATATCTCTTTTGTGAAAGCTAATGATACTAAGAATGATGTAATGAATGTTGAAAAACTTCAAGATACAAATAATGACAATATAAGTGAAAATAAAGAAGGCTTACAATGTGTGTTCGGTTTCATTGATGTGCAACCTCGTAAGGGCCAAACCAAAATGCCCCTTCACATTGCTTTCTAGAAAATGACATCATTAGACATGCACTTGATGGTCCTCTTTACATCATTGGAAGAATCAATTCCAAGCCTACTAATGGGATATTAATTGATCTTATGTGTGCAGAGAATGTGATCACTAAGGAATTCTTATTTGTGCATGAACTTTATCAAGATTTTTATGAACATCTGAAAGCATGGATCAAAACACATAATGGTTTTGCTTGTCCTACAATTGGTTTGATCACTCTTACTTTAAAAGTTAGACTGAAAACATTGAATGTCTCATTCTCCATCGTCCCATCATCAGACCAATTCCATGTGAAGCTTGGTTACCCATGGCTACACTCCATGGATGTCATCCCATCAATAGTACATAAATGCTTGAAGTTTCCATTTGGAAATGATATCTTTACTGTGCATCATAGTGGCTTTATTCTTGTGTCTTCTCGTGGGAATTTCTCATTGGATTTATTTTGGCCCTAACCTATGGAACCTATTAAGCCTCATGAAGACTTCTTTTTCAAATATTATCAAAAGTTCATGGCAAAGTGCATTGTAGAATTATCCCTTAGCAACATGCCTCAACCCATGATTGAGCCTCCTATCATTGATGAAACCATGATTGAACCAAAATCTCTTCCAAGTAACCAAGACCAACCCATGAAAAATCTTTCACCTATTTCCTATAAAAGACCAAGAGAACCAAATAATCCCTATTGTCCCTCCCAAGATCAAACAAGTTTATAAAGCTAAAGAGAAAGTGGTTGAACAACCTCCCATGGTTCCTTATGTTCCTCCCTTGCGGGAAGAACAAAAACCTATGGTTGATAAACCCAATCCTACACAATCATAACTTGAGAATCGTGCAAAAAGAAATAAAAATGCTAAAGAACTGTCATGTCACAAAATTGCACCCTTGGGGAAATTTCACATTTACGCATTTAGCCTTGCATTTATTATTCCTAAGCGTGTTTATGATAAGAACCTCATGGGTTGGAATTTCGCGATTCTAACTCCATGAGGACCAATGAAAAAGCAAGAATAGTTTTCCACTATATTTATTGAAATTTGATGTGTTGGACACTTGCGCGACATGCAGATGCCTATGTGGCGCACTAGCATCCATGCAGTCTTTTGAGTTTGAAATGCAAAATCTTGGAATCCTGACTCATGACATGTGTCCCTACAGTCAAATTTTTGAGTGTAACGGATCCTCCCACCTCTTGCAGCAACAAAACTCCTCCTTTTCTCTCATTTTGGAGGTTCCTTCTCATTCTGAGACTTGAATCTTTCAATCTTTCTCTTGCTTCTTCGATCTTGCTTCCACAGTGAAGCTCTGCAAGAATGAGGTCCCTCCAATGGCTAAATCTCTCTTCCAATCATCCATCATCCAACGGTATGTTTGTGCATTCAAGAGGGGGCCAAGGATTGTTGGTAATGCTCCCTTTTTCTTATCTATTTATGAATAGATTACTTTCTTCACTTTGCTACTTTGTTGTATGGGTTCTCCTCCTCGAGTGGGGATTGCTTTTACCACTCCTTGTTTGTTCATTTTGTATACATTTCCTATCTATACGGCATGTCCATGGAGGTGGGAACACCAAAGCAATGGTTTTACTACGGCAAGCCCCGAAATAGCCCCAACATTTTTCCTCATTCATTTTGTGTGCAGGTTAGCAAAGTGAAGCTTGGGGGAAGGTTTCAAGCATGCAATCATTTTTAAGTCTATCCTTGGCTCTCCTTTACATTTTCTATCATTTTTTGCTTTTTGTTTTTCTGTTTTGTTGAACAAATCTTGAATCTGAGCACATTAGCTGGGTTGAAGCATTTATCTTCAAGGTTTTGGTTCTTTGTTTTCCTTGGATGCCAACATGTCCCTTAGACTTCAACGCGTCACGTTGGCATCTTGATACTATGATGTATTCCTTTGGCCAAGAGCTATTCCTTCTGATGCGGAGATCTCAAAACTTTGCTCTATCATATTTTGAAGAAGTCTTCTTGAATACTATCCCTAGTATGATCTTCTTTACAATTTCTTCATTCAGTAAAGCTTGAGGTAGTTAAGGGAAATTCACTTCCTAGGATTCTCTTGAGAATGAAAAGACTTGTGAGCAAGGAATCACCCTTTTCTTATATTTTGGTGAACCTAACATGAAACATAACAAATCTTTTTCTACAATGTTTTAATGTTTTCTCTAAGGAAGATTTTGATATATTGGATGATGCTCTAGATGACTTCTTAGAAGCATCTTCCTCTACTTTCAGATCTTCCGAACAAACTTCTTCTTCACTAGATGGAGAGTTGATGAACATTTTTGTAGTCTCCATGGCTTCCCCGAGGCCTAATAGACTCATTTTTTACTTGACTCCAACTAGCCCTTCTCCTAAGAAGATTCATTCCATTTGTGGGGTCCCATATTCTAATGACTCAATAAACTTGTATGTGAGGTTTGTATGAGCCACAGACTCCTCTTCTTATAATACCGTAGCACACACATACAACACTAGAAGGAATCAACATAACTCGAATCAACAACCTTCTACTACTACACGTCAACCTACTCAAGTTCCTACTTATTTACCACCTTCTCAACCAAGTCTTCCTTTAACACCTAAACCTATGACTAAAGCACCTGGAGACTACGATCTTGTCGAGAAACTTCATGTTACTTTAGCTAAGATCTTGCTTTGGGATTTACTTCAGACCGCTCTAGTTTATCAAGGTATTCTTTAGGAGGCCTTGAAAAAGATCCTCTTGCCTACTTCCGCTAGGTTGAAAAATGTTAATACATTGATGGCTCATATTTGTGTGGGTTTTCCAAATACCGCATTCGATCTATAGGAACTTCCACCTATGGATGTACAAGAGAAAGTGGACCCTTTAATGATCATAGTTAGTATTACTAGCATTGTTACTAGAGGTACCCTCATTGATATCAGTTTAGCTCTCAATATTTTTGGTATGGATCTATTACCTAATATTAATGTTGATTCTTCTTCTTTAGTTGCTTCTTCTCTATACATTTGTGGATTTGATAACACTAGTCAACAAGCTATGAGCACCATAATATTTCCCTTGAAGCTAGGACCTGTTACCTTACCCACTCTGGTTTATGTGATTCCTGGCCCTTTACCTTATAATATTATTTTTGGAAGACCTTAGATTAATGCTATGGGAGTTGTGACCTCTACTCTACATCACTCTTTAAGTTTTGTGGCTAACAATTGAGTTATCACAATTAAGGCTAACCCTAAAGCATTCCACCTTTGTGAGTTGGCGGTTGTTGGTCGAGCCTTAGTTGTTTCCACTCTTAATAATTGCATTCCATCACTAACCTTTTATGCAATGAAATTTTCCTCAGTGGTACCATCTATGGATATTTTCCCCAAAGCAAATGTCCCTAAAGAGGAGCAACCTAAAACAAAAGGTCCTAAGTCTTCCTCGTCTACTTCTTCTTCTTAATCGAATGTGTTTCTTGGTGATGATTGGGGATCCTTAGAATTCTTTGAATTCTTCATCTAAGAATACAAAGTAAACCCCATCCACCTCGATCTTCCAATAACTTCAAGTACCTCAGCTAAGAAATTTGATCAACCTCTTACTGAGAGGGAAAGTTGTGATCCTACCCAGGAACCCAGTTGCCCCCTCGTTAGTTAGAGGATGACTGAAGTTCTTTTGGGGAGGTTAATATTTGTAATTCAAACAAGAAGGATGGTTGTATTCTTGTAGACATGTTTAACACCCATTGGTGGAATGATGCTCTCTACATGGAACCACCTCCTTCCAAGGCTTTGAAAACACGTTATGGCCCTGGATACAAACTCATTTCTAAGTATGGTTATGGTTGTAAAGGTCTTGGGTGTATTGAAGAAGGAATTTAGGTCCCTATCCAATTTAACCCTCACAAGCACAATTTGGTTTGGGATGCTCTATTGAACAATCTAGGCAAAAACCATGGTGGAGTGTTAACATGATTTCAGTTGAACCTCTCAATTTAGTTTATCTTGAACTAATAGAGGATAAAATAGAACCTAACAAAGTTCCTCTAGGTGTCTTTTCCTTGGAAGAAGTCCTTGAATAATTCTTGGGTTCATATTCCCACTTGCCTTCCTTTCACCATAAGTGACAATTTTCATATCACTTGAATAAGCAAGTATACTTTGGAGAATCTATCCTGAATATGGATGAGGAGGCTCCTCTATCTAACTTTGATGATGGTTTCTTGATACCTCTTCTCGAAGACCATAGTCCTCTCCTTAAGGGAGATATTGCTTGAAGTTTTCATGGATCCTAAATCCTCTGAAAAGGTGATTAAGTTTACATCAAATTCTAGATTTGATTGTGTAAAATTTTTGCATCAACGTTTCGAATCAAACTCTGTGATCCATCATCAAGATGAAAGAAAAGAGCTAAAGGAGAATGTAAAGAAGCAATCCAAGACCAACTGAAAAAGAGGGAGGAAGAGAAGGTTGCACAAGGGACGAGGAAGATAAGACAACAAACCAATAAAATTAAAATTAAGAGAAGAAGAAAAATATTAGGAGAAAGAAGCCCCAAATTTAAACCAAATAAGATGAAAATGAAAAGGTTAAAATTAGGGGAAAATTACAACTTAGAAAACCAAGGACGACCTAAAAATAAGGATTAAAAGCCATGAAAAATAAACTAGAATAGATAAAAAGAGGAAGAAAAAGAATAATAGAAAAATTATGACAAAATAAAAAATTGAAAACAAAGGAAAAGACATAATTAAATCAAAGGCAAACATTAAACTAATAAAAAATTAATGAGAAACTACAACCCAACAAAAAGCTACAAAAAATAATTGAGAAAGAACATAAAAATAAACAAGAATGAGAATATGTATATATATATATATATGAAAAAGAATGGAAGGAAATAAGAAAACTAAGACACCTAAAAGAGATTATATAAGAAAACCAATACACCTAAAAGAGATTCTATATATATATATATATAACTACTAAGATTGAGGAAAAATAAAATAGAAAAGACAAAACTATAGGCAAGAAAAAAGCAAGAAAATAAAGGGAGAGAAAGTAAAAAAAAAATGAGCTAGAATGAACAACAAAAATAAGCAACTACAAAGAGGAAAAATTAAAGCAAGAGAAAGGGGACCTAGAAAAAATAAAATTGAAAAAAGAAAAAAAGAGCATATACATATCCATATATATGTATCCTATAAGCATAAAAATTGACAAGCAAACCTATATAAGACCAAGAACATATACCTATACAAGACCCTTCAAAAACATGAGACATAATTAAAAGAATAGAATAAAAGAAAAAAAATTAACAAAAGAAAAAAATGAAAACACGGGAAAAGACATGAATAAATCAAAGAACAAACATTAGACCAATAAAAAAATAATGACAAACTACAACCCAACAAAAAGCTACAAAAAATAAAAGGAAAAGAAAATAAAATTAAACAAGAATGAGAAAATGCATATGTATATGAATATATATATATATATAAAAGAAAGGAAGGAAATAAGAAAACCAAAACACCTAAAAGAATTTATATATATATGACTACTAAGATGGAGGAAAAAAGAAAGAAAAAATAAAACTATAGGAAGAGAAAATTAAGAACTTAAAGGGAGAGAAAGACAAAAAAGAGCTAAAATTAAACAATAAAAATAAACAACCACAAGGAGGAAAAATGAAAGCAATTGAAGGGGAAACTAGGAAAAATAATAATGAATAAGAAAATAAGAACACATATATATTCATATATATGTGTATATGTATATGTAACCTATAAGCATAAAAATTGAAAAACGTACCTATAAAAGACCAAGAACAAATGGGGGAAGGGAGGAAGGGAATAAAATGGGGAAGGAGGAGCCACGAAGGAACCAACTAACAACACCAAAGAACTTGACATGACGAGCTTAAAAAAAGGAAGAGAGAGCAAGACCCAGGGAAGAAAGGAAGAAGGAGAGGAAAAAATGGGAAGGAGACAAGAAGCTAATGCGATGAAGGGAGAAGGTGAGATCTTAGGTTGGCTAACAAGGGATGCCAAGATTGGCTTAACATCCACCCTTCATCGCGATTTAGGTTTGATGGGTGATTGTTGATTTCAATGGCTTCTTTGATTTTCCTTTTGAAGAAGTTGTCTTCTTTGCACAAGATTTGCATGTTTTCTAGGCAAATATGGTGCTTGGTAGATGACGAGCGGTCAACAAGAGCAGATTTGAGAACTCATCCATGCCTGATGTTAGCACTATGTTCTTTGATTCAAGTGCTAAACGAACGACATGTTTCACTTATATAAGGTGTGCCACATGAACAAACAATCTTGTAGACACCAGAGTCAAGAAAGGCGTCCTTAGAGTCTTTAAGAGAGGGGATATGATTTTTAAGAGGAGAAAAGGGTTTGAAAGCACAATGAAGGCCTTTTTTATGAAGGATCCTTGAGATTTTATGGGATAATACATCAACATAAGGGAGGGTAGCCATAGGGAGATTGGAGAAGAGGTTAGGTTTGATGGAGTGAAGACTTGTCTTCAATTGGTTGAAGGCTCTATAAATTTTCTTACTAGAGTACCCATTCAGATTGAAGACATGAAAAAGATAGTATAACTCAAGAATTAAGTGATCTTCATCACAAATTTGGTAAGCTCTGACAGTTAGGGTTTTAAGGACACCACATTTTTGGCTAGGGTGATGATGAGAAGAAGAGTGGAGATAGAGATCAATATGGGTAGCCTTGTGAAACACATGCCTACCAAGGGATCCATCAATATTTTTGAGAAGAAGAATGTCAAGAAAGGGAAGTTGTTGGTTAGATTCAATTTCCTTGGTGGAGGAAATACAAGGAAAAAATTTATTGAGGTGGGCATGGAATTACTCTAACTTTTCCAAGTTGTGTGGCCAACAAACATTAGTATCATCTACATAAGGTTTCCACCACTTTGGCTTGAGAGGAAAGGAGTGAAGAGCTAACTCTTCAAAGTGTTTCAGGAAAAGGTTAGCAATGATCAGAGAGAGGGGAGAGCCCATCGCCACACCATCAACTTGTTCATAGATGATACCTTAGAAAGAGAAAAAGGTAGAACTTAAGAAAAATTTGACTAGAGAAGCCACCTCATCATTAGACTTACGCCTAACAATTTCAATGGAGTGAGGGATTGGAACCTTAGTGAAAAGGGAGACAACATCAAAACTCACTAAGATGGCATTACTCTCTAACCTTTTATCCTTGAAAAACTAGATGAAATGGTTCAATTTTTTATGAAGGAATCAGATTTTCCCACTAAGGGGGACAACAATTTGGAATGGAAGGAGGCGAGATTGTAAGTTAGAGACCCCATGGTGTTTACAATGGGTCTCAAGGGAATGATAGATTTGTAAATTTTGGGCACCCCATAAATGTGAGGGGTTACCTCTTTGTGGGGAAGAAGACACTTTTTGGTATCTTCATCAAAGGAGGAAGAAGACGCAACACCTTTGAATTTTTTGAAGATTTTGGAGCAAGGGTTGAAAGATAAGGTTTTGTAGCTATTGGGACCAAAAAAGAGATCAAATATTTTAGAAATTTAGTCTTTCTTGTTCAAGACCACCATGGAATTTCCTTTGTCAACTCTAGAGATAACAAGATCCTTATTGCTAATTAATTTGTTAAAACCATGAAAATCAACTGAAGGAATGTTACACTTGGGAGATTTGGCCTGTCTAAGGGCTACAATGCAATCCTTCCTTACTTCTTCAACTTATTCTAAATGTTGAGACCGAATGGCATTCTCAACTTCTATGAGAAAATCCACATGCGGGATAGTCTTAGGATCCATGGAAAACCTAATGCCTCTTTTTATAACTTTGATGTCACGAGGGTCTAAAGAAATGTTAGACAAGTTGACTACAAGTTTTCACTCCCAATTATCTTGGATTGGAGGAAAATTGGGTGAGCTCTAGGGGAAAGGTGAATGACAATACAAATGGATAAGAAGAAGAGGGGAATGACAGTTCGAAGGACAAAGAGAGACAAGAGTAGGATGTTGGACAACATGAGACTAGCAACCGATAGAACCCGTAAATGCAAGAGAAGGTTTGCAATGAAGGAATGAGGTATGAAGCGGAGGAGGAGACTCCACCCTACAAGGCTTGAGGTGCATGGTGGGAGAGAGATGGTGAGACAAGCCAATAGGAGGGATAATGGTTGGTAGACAAAATGCACTGGGTTGGGCTCAAGGTGAGACCCCATCCAAAGAAGATTGAAGAAAATTGGAACCCAAAGATAATTGCTCAACATGATTTGAAGAAGACTGAACATCACAATTAATGTTAAGGATAGAAGAGAGAAGAGGGGAGATAGACAACAAAGAGGAAGTACTTGGTGCCAAGGGGAGAGATATGTTGGAATGAGAACATTGCACGACGAGCTACACCACAATGGCAACAGACTAGTCAAAATATGAGGATGATCCTAGAGTCGAAGGTTGAGAGTCAATGGTAGAAAAACGAAGCTCACCAGTGGAGGATGAGAAGGGAACAAATTGGTCCCACTCTGCAAACCCTGTGTGATAGCTAACTAGATGAAAAAAAAATTGAGTTGCTCTTGAATCGAACTTAGTTGGAGCAACAATCTGGAAAGTGCTCAACAGAATCATGACCCATCAAATCTTGTTGCAAAAATTCCTTTCTTTTGAAGAAGCTAAGGAGCACTTTGACCTTTTACATTCTCATCCTGATATCTTCACTTGGTCGTAAGAGGACATGCCTAGTATTGATGAGTCTATAGTGGTTCACAATATCATCCTATATCTTGATGCCAAGCCTATTAAGAAAAAATATGAAAGATCAATCCCAAGGTTGCCTTGTTGGTTAAGAATGAGATGGCGAAGCTATTAAAAGTAGGCTTTATCCATCTGATTGACTATTTGACTTGGATTTCAAATATTGTTTCCATTAGTAAATCTGTTGGCCATATTCGTATATGCATCAACTTTTGTGACCTCAATAAGGCTTCTCTTAAGGATTATTTTTCATTTCCTAATATCAATATGATTGTAGAATCAACTATAGGCCATGCCTTGTTATCTTTATGGATGGCTTCTTGGGCTATAACTAGATCCTTAGTAACCTAAAAGATTAGTATAAGACAAACTTTACTACCCCTTAGGGTACCTTTTGTTATGTGTTCATGTCGTTTGGGTTAAATAATGTAGACACGACTTACAAACGGGAAATGACCTTAATCTTTCATGATTTTATTCATAAAATCCTAGAAGACTACATTTATGACATCTTGGAAAAGTCCATAAATCGTCAAGATTAGGTAGGAAATATTTGTCTAATTTTTTAAAGGCTTCGACTCTATAAGATAAGGCTCAATACTCTTAAGTGTTTCTTTGGTGTGGAAACATGAAATTTTTTGGGATTCATAGTTTCTCATCATGAAATCAAAGTTGACATGAACAAAATTGACGTTATTGTTAACATGCCTCCACCTAGAAACAATTATGAATTACAGAGCTTGCAAGGGAAGATTCAGGTGATTTTTAGATTTATATTTCAATTGGATGACTATATGCTTCCCTTCACTCATTTATTGAGGAAGGATTTTTTCTTTATATGGGACGACGAGTGCTATAAATATTTTGATTCAATTAAAACTTATCTAGCCAATCCTCCCGTATTAATGTCAGCTATGCAAGATAGACCCTTCTTGCTTTACCTTGTCACATCACTACATGCTTTGGAAATCTTGCTTGCTTAGTGTGATGATGTCGAAAGAGAAAGAGCAATCTATTACGTTATTCATGTCCTCATTGATTATGAAACTCATTATTCTTCCATGGAGAAAAAATTCCTTACTCTCATCTTTACAACACAAAAGTCAAGGCATTATCTTCTTCATGCTAAAACACGTCATTGTGAAAAGTTAACTTTTGAAGCATTTGTTTTCTAGTGTTGACCTTGCTAGAAGGTTAGCGTGGGTAATGTTTCTTTTTGAGTTCGACATAAAGTTCATAAATAAAAAGTCAATAAAAGGTCAAGTGGTTATTGATCAACTGGCAAACGCTCCTTCATCTCATTCCTTCCTTGGTCTATACTTGTTCCATGATGAAGATATTTTTGTGATTAATCACAATCTTGTATGGGAGATGTATTTTGATGGATCGAGATGTTAGACTAGCTTCGAGGTCCAGGTGTAGTTCTAATCTCTCTTGAGGGAAGGCCAATCCCTCTCTCTTTTTGATTGAAATTTCAATTTACCAATAACATTGTTGAGTATGAAGCCCTTATTGTTGGCTTGTGTGTCGTGATCACATTAAACATAAAGCATCTCCATATACATGGTGACTCTAAGCTCCTTGTGAATCAGATAATGGGAACATATTAAGCTAAGAAAAGTAAGTTGTCTCGGTATTGAGACTTTTCTTTAGCCTTACTTGATTGATTCTCCTCTTTCACAATAGACAATGTCCCTAGGAGAGAAAACCAACATGCAAATACCATGGCGAGCATTGCCTCTCTCGTTCCCTCAAATAAAGATATGAAAGAATACCACTTTGTAGTTCATATTCTTCTCTCTCCTACTATTTTTTATCAACCTGAATTTGATTCTCTCGTGTGTTCTCATGTAGACTTGAGAGAATAGTACTCTAACATCTACAACTATCTGAAGATTGGAAATTTTCCTAATGATATGATGAAGAATGATCACACTCAGATATGAAAAATTTAAGTCCATTATGTTGTCTTATCAGATGTTCTTTATCAAATATCTTATAATGGTTTACTTCTTTGATGTCTCACTATAGAGTAAATACCCCTTGCCCTTAAAGAGTCCCATTTAGGTTCTAGGGGTGGACATTTTGGTGGTAAATCCCTAGGGAAAAAATTGATTCACATGGGATACTTTTGGAAAATGATGGAGCAAGATTCCTTTGATTTTGTCAAGAAGTGTCTACAATGTCAACAACATGGTTTCCTTATTCATGCTCCTACTCAAGAGTTGCAAAATTAGACCTCTCCTTCGTCATTCATAAAAATGGGGGTTGGATATTATTGGATAGATATCACCTCCTTCTAAAGGACATGTCTTTATCATTACTACTACTAATTACTTCATGAAGTGGGTTGAAGCTATCCCACTCCGATCCACAAACATTGAAGCTATCTATAGCTTTCTTCTAAACAACATCATTGCTCACTTTGGATTTCCTTCTACCTTTGTTTCTAATAATGGTACACCATTCAAGAAAAAGGAAGTAAAGCAATTTCTAGAGAAGTTTCATATTCAACATAGATTTTCTACACCGTATTATCCTTAGTCTAATGGCCAAGCACAATTTTCTAATAAAACTCTTGAGCTCATTCTTCAGAAAAAAGTAAATAAGCATGGTAAGGATTAGCATATTCAATTAACATACACTTTGCAAGCCTATCACATGAGTGTTTGTACGATGACATGAACAACGCCTTACAACCTTGTGTACGGTGTTGAAGCTATCATTCCTTTAGAGTTGGAAATTCCATCCTTGCAAGTTTCCCTTAAAGGGTTAATTGGTGACAAGACTTACCAATCTAATCATTTGCATCAGCTTGAGTTGCTCGATGAGCATCATTTGTAGGCTCTTGATCACCTTAAAACTTATCAACGATCATTTTCTAGGCAGTATAATCAAGGTGTTCTTCCTAGAACTTTCAAAGTAGATGACCTAGTTCTCTACGAGAATCAAAGAAATGTAAATGTGCCACCTGATCAAAGGGAGAAGTTTAGTCCTAATTGGTTAAGCCAAGTTACATTGTCATCTTTGAGTATGGTTTTCATGCCTATGAATTTTCATCTATGGATGGGACACCTCTAAAAGAGATTGTTAATGCAATGCATCTTTTCCAATACTATGCATAGTGTCTATGTGTCACATGTGTAATGCTCACCCATTGGGATTGTATCATGGCATATGTTGGAATGCCTTCATCAACACATTATGAATTTTTTTGTGTTATGATGCAACCATATGTGTGTGAGAGAGAGACATACATACGTGTGTTCTTCTATGTTATGTTTCCATGAATTACATTACATCTTTTGGCTAGGAAATTAGATCATCATTATATTTAATTAAAATACATCCATGTGTGTTTATTAAATCACGATTACATATAATTTAACATACATCCATAAATACAACATCCATCACATAATCATACATGAATGTAAAGAAGCATATGCATGAAATAAAGAACACCATGATATCGAAACTAGTATCTCATGTATATATATATCAAATGTCATGTACATGTATCATGCCACTCTCATAAAAAATAAGTGGCAGTTGTATATGTGTATCAATGTCTATACATCAAAACTGTTCTACAAAATATGTGTATCATTACTAAAAAAATGGTATATACAAAATTAGATCTTTATGCCCCAGGTGTGTGGCTCCCTGAGCCGTTTGGGTCTGACAGAACCTGTCCAATTGGGAGACGAATACTGCTACGTGTAGCCCTCTGATCTCTCCTTTAAGGGAGGCTATTTGAAGCTCAACTCGCCTAAGTGCATCCTACAACTATTGATCCCTTGCCAACATCACGGCTACCACATTCCCTACGAGGTCATCAAGCTATATTTGTACAGCGTCATGTGTGTCACATGCCCACTCGGCACTCTCAACTCTCATCACGACTGTGTCTTGCTTATATAGGGAAATCTATTGTTCTGCCGATACTTGGTCTCTTTGTGATCTCGCAATGGTGGAATCTGGGGTACTCTGGATGATCTCCACCTATCCCAACTCGTATGTCATACTCAAGACTATGACCAACTTGAATAAGTGGACATGACACCCCATTGAGGCTAGTCGGTATGCGTCCACAACGGACCCTTGGATAGGCACGATTGGGACCATCTTTGATATGCATTGTGCTATCAACACAATCCATCCCTAAGTGTCCACTGCATCCACAAAGAGAGTAGACCCATCAGTATTATGAGATATATATACATACAACCAAAACAAAACCATATACATGAGATGAAAGTTGGACATACTAAAATGAAATGACATAAAAAAATGTTGTACCTAGGTCTCCTAGCCGTCAATGCAGGTCTAGGGGTGGGGTGACACTAGGACCTATTCCTCCCACTTTGGGCGTTGCTCTTGGAGCCATAAGAGCTTTTGCTAGGTTGATGGATGGCACTGGCATTACTCCATCTCCACTCGTCCGCCTCCACCTCTGTATTGGTGGCACATCACCCTGCAAATTGAGATCCCTCCAGGGGGAATCTACTAGGAAAATGGCTACAGGATGATGAATCAACCACTAGGTATGGAATCCCCATGCCACACCTACATTATTAATGGGGAGGGCCTCTAGCTAGTCCTGATCGTTTACGTCCTCATTAGAAGGGATGAGGTTAGTGATGGACGGTCATCGATAGTCACTCAGTCGTGTAGTGCTCCTCACAACCCGTGTGTAGGAAGGTAACATAGGAAGGATAGTATGGATAATGCCAAAATATCACATAACCCTCTGCCAATACGAGGGCGTGATCACAAAATCAGTGTGACCTAGCAAAAAATGGTCACACTACAGGTTCCTAAGGTACTTGCTATCATTTACCCATCAAAACCACCTATAAGGCTACCATCTAATTTGGTATGTCCTCAGAGTATCGAATTGTACATGCCAAAACTACAAATCTTCATGTCGCCACTATCTAATAAGCTCATACCAATGAGCCATTGACACTAAGTAATCCCTCACCTAGGGATACCCAGCTGGCCGTACACATGTGATGTGAGCAAAGTCCCACACCTATAACAAGGTGCACGTGGTCAGACTTTGGAACTCATAATACACATACCTACCCAACTTGTGGTACAGGTGTGTGAGCATGCTCTGCCCCCACACAAAAACTGTCATATATTTCTCCATCACCCTGATGGTGTGTATGAGTCCCCCATGAAGGTGAGAGCCTCGTGCATCCATAGTGACCCACATGGCCACAGTAACAACTAGTACCCATCGAAGAAGAGGGACCACCACACTACCCTGCTCGAACCAGTAGATGTAGATGTTCCCAATCTTGCCATCGTTGTCCTCATGACCCTAGTAGTACTGGACTCCCTCTGCCTACTCCCATGTAGAGCATGTTTTTTCTATAGTGACTCATCGAAGAAGCATCTCCTTGTTGTCCAACAGGCACCAGACCTAGTCTCGGATGAGGTGCAACACTTGCCCACCAAGATGCTCTCAAATCTTAGGGTAATCCTACAAAAAGTGAAAAGGTCTAGACCTAAATCAACATACTGGTTATGAAAACTGTATCTTAAACACAAAAAATTTCTATCTAGTGCCTCTAAGATGTAGGCATGTCACGTAGATGTCTATGCGATGTGATACCATCAGAGGTCTGCCATTAAAGTTAGACTGGATGCCAGCACATATGGCGTACCACACGCACGCATAGATCCCCAGCATGCTAGCGGGATGCCATTGCACGAGAGGGAAAAATGCATGCATGAGGGATGCATGCACTGTAATTCCATCCTAAACATGGCTAAAATCTTGAAAAAATGCACAAAAAACAAGCTTTAAAGGCTTACTTGGTCTAGCTCAAGAACCTTAACAACATCCTTTCGTAGATGGTCTAGTCTGGGCTCCATTTACTCTCGTCTACATGGCATTTTGCTAACTTTTCTGTCACAAAAGTCAACAAAACTCATGCACTGAATAGTGAAAATGACCCTTCTAGGGGCCCACCTAGGTATATATAGGCCCCTTGCGACCTATTTTTCCTGATTTTTCCCCACCTAGCTAGGGGAAAACTCAGGAGGGGCATATAGTCATCTCTTTACCATTTTTTTCTTTCAAACCATCGAATTTCCTCTTGATCATTCTTCTCACCTTGGTAGCTTCCTCTAATTTTTGAGCTAACTTAAAATTTGAGTTTTGTGGAATCAAATTTTGTGCATGTTTTCACGGAAAATGTTGTATGTTCGCCGAGTTCGACTGCAGGGGCATCTTTCGTACCTGCCTACTCAACCTTTTTGTCCTCTATAGTATCCTTTTTGGCACACAAATTTGTAAAATTTTCAAAAAAAATTTGTTGTTTTCTTGTCTACTTTAGTGCGATTGATTTTTCCCAAAATCAAGCCCACTAAAGTGGGGGAAAAATGTAATGTCACAAAATTGCACCCTAGGGGCAATTTCACATTTACACATTTATCCTTGCATTTATTACACCTACATGCATTTATGATAAGAACCTCATGGGTTGTAATTTCATTATTCTAACTCCACGAGGACCAATGATGAAGTGACAATATTCTACCACCATATTTCCCAAAACATACGTCTACACAATGCGCTAGCATCCATTCAGTTTTTTGAGTTTGAAATGTGGAATCTTGGAATCTTGACTCGTGACACATGTCCCTATAGTTAGAACTCTGAGTGTAACGGCTCTTCCCACCTCTTGTACCAACAAAAATCCTCCTTCTCTCTCTTTTGGGGGTTCCTTCTTATTCTAAGACTTGAATCTTTCAATCTTGCTCCATTATCTTGCTCTTGCTTCTTCAATGTTGCTTCTACAGCAAAACTCTGCCAGACTGAGGTCCCTCCAACAACCAAAGCTCTCTTCCAAGCATCCAATGGTGCATCTGTGCATTTAAGAGGGGGCCAAGGACTGTTGGTAATGCTCCCTTATTCTTATCTATTTGCAAATAGATTACGTTTTTCACTTTTCTACTTTGTGGTGTAGGTTCTCCTCCTCGAGCGGGGATTACTTTTACCACTCCTTGTTTGTTCATTTTTTCTACTTTTCCTATCTATCTAGTTGTCTGTGGAGGTGGGAACACCAAAGTCGGGGTTTGACTACAACAAGCCTCAAAACAGCCCCAATATTTTCCTCATTCATCTTGTGTGCAAGTTATCGAAGTGAAGCTTGGGGGAAGGTTTCAAGCGCACAATCATTTGTAAGTCTATCCTTGGCTCTCCTTTGTATTTTCTATCACTTTGTGCTTTTTTTTTATCTATTTTATCAAACAAACCTTGGGTCTAAGAATGTTAGCAAGGTTGAAGCATTTTTGTTCAAGGTTTTTGTTCTTTTTTTTCCTTGGAGGCTAGTACGTCACCCTAGCATCCTAATATTGCATTGTAGTCATTTGGTTGAGATCTATTCCTTTTGAACCAGAGATCTTAAAACCTTGCTCTATCAGATTCTGAAGTAGTCTTCTTGAATACTATCCCTAGTACGATCTTCTTTGCAATTTCTTCATTCAGTAAAGCTTGAGGTAGTTACTTAGGTTGTTCGCTCCCTGGGATTCTCTTGAGAAGGAAGAGACTTGTGAGTGGTGAATCCCCCTTCTTTTACAAGAACGTAGGCATAGACGTCATGCTATTGCTCGTAGATTAAAAGAAGAGAATAAAAAATAAAATTAAGATCAAATACCAATTGAAACAAAGCATGATGATTCTCCACCCTCACCATAACAAAAACAACAAGAAAATTTAATGTACATTGTCACTAGGCCTCCTGTTAAACTTGGATGATGATGATGAGATTGCTAAGATTGATGAGGAAGTGCATAATGAGCTAAATTTATTGTTTTCGTCTTCATGAACTTAGATAATAACAACTATAATGATCCTCCTAACAAGAGTGACTCACCACGTGTTGAGCCCAATGATGCTCCTAGTATAACACTTGTTGTTGTCCCTTTAGCTAGTTATCTGCCTTTTGCATATGATGAACAATATTGGGATGTGGATGACCTATTGTAGGTTGACTCACATGTGCCATACTAGTATTGTCTTTGTCTTCTTTTCATGTTCTTTGTGATTGCATGTGTGTAATGTGATCCATCATATAGTGTTACTTGGTGTGTATTTATATGTTTGTGATCCTACTTTGGATGACCCTTAGCAGTCTGTTGGTGAAAGGATACAAAAGAAGTGAATCAATTGTGGCATTCTTCTATTTGTATCTCCATTCTTCTATTTGTTGTACACCCTTTATTGTGTGTCTTATGTTTTCCTTTTGGGGATGATGCAAGGTGTCAAGATATTCAAGTCTCTTCCATGTTGACACAAAAGCTTCTCTTTGTTTTCTCTCTCTCTCTCTCTTTATGTGTCATTCTTCCTTTTTGCTCGTTGTTCCATGATTCATTTGGGGAATGATGACATTTTTGAGCTCGATTATATCACTTTAGCAAATACAAACATTGATCCTAGATCCATGGATCCCTTATGTGTTATCTTAGGATTGCATATGAGGGGAAACCTCCTTTCCATGACATAGCTCTACTCAAAAACATATTTTTTACGTAGGGCTTTCTGAATAAATCTCTCATGTATTGGCATTTATTGTGTTCTACTTTAAAGTAATTGCTCGCAACATGGTGTTTAGCAATTTCTTTAAAGCAGGGGCATACACGTTCCCGCTCATTGTTTGCTTCAAAGTGTGGTCTTCTTATTTTATGTGATTTGTCTTATTGGTGGTGACATTGGGTTTGATATTCCTCAAGAGCATGACCTTTCTTGGCATATGACATTCCTCTTAGTGGTAAAGCTACAACTTGCATTCCCTAAGTTATGAATCTTGTATCTTCGACTAGTCCTCTCTTAGAGACATTAAGCATGATGTTCCCTAAGGTGAGACCTTTCATGAACTAAGAAAAACCCATTTGAATATCCTATTGCATGTATCAAGGCCATCAAGCATAACACAACTTTCTTTCCAGTGGAGCCTTTATGTTTTTCACAACCACCAAGCATAACACAACATGCTTTCCAGTGGAGCCTTTTTCATGAGTGCCTAGCATAATGCAACTTGCTAGCCTTGTGACCATTTTTGTGATGCATTATCAAAGTTATCAAGAGGTATAACTTTGGTATGGTTGGTACATGGGAGCTTGTAGACCTGGCATGAATTTCCCATTAGCCACTTTTTGGGGCTCACCTAGTGGACAACGAATTTCACTAGCTCGTGTGAGTATATTTCGTTTGCATAGTGGACATTGAGTTTCCACTTGTAAAGATTTTTTGGACAAACAACTGAGGCTTTATCCATATCAATTGGACAAACAATTGAGGCTTGATCCACCCCTCTTTCTCTTCTCATTAATTTTGACATTATATGCTTGTGTATCTTGTCTTGTTGTTGCATATTTAACATAGGCATGTGTCTCTTTGTGCCTTTGTTTATTTTCTGTGAGATCTTAGAGCTTAGGGCTTAATCATCCTCCTTGACCTTTGTTGTTTTATCTTTCCAACAGTTGTACAATTAGACCTCTCTTGATGCTTGTTTGACTACATTAGTGTGAGTTTGAGTGTAGGGCTCATCCTCTCACTAAAGTGGGGGCTAAATGCAGTGTCAGAAAATGTACTTTACATTTTCACACTATGTTTGGGTCCCTTAATAAATTGGACTTAGTTACGCCTCTAATTGGCCCAATTATGCATTTAAAAGCCTAATTAATCATGTTTTCTAAAAGGGAAACTTGTATTAAACAATTGCAAACATTAATTAAATTGCAGTGGAATTGGTGTGTCCTAGGTTTGAGGCCTAGGACAAGGGTGAATTGGTCCCCCTTAAGTTTAGGACCTCAATTTTAATATGTTTTTGGTGGAATTTTTATGATTCAAATTCAATTTGCAATTGTCGGCTTTTGATGTATAATTTTCAAGAAATTAGAAAATTACCTATAAATACAAGGTATTTTTATCAATTCAAGTCCTAGAACTTTTTGAGAGACTTCACAAGAGCTAAGATTATTGTTATTTAGGTGTTCAAGAGAAAATTTCTCAGTCATCTACAACAACATTCAAGATCTCAAGCATCATGTCAAAGTTATCTTCATTCATGCATGTTTTTGGAGCTAACATTGTGATGTAGGTTTCAAGCATTCAAGTCAAAACTCAAGCATCAAGATCAACATCCAATTAATTCATTTCATGCAAGATCAAGACATTGGAGATTTGTGTTAGGTTTTAGTCCTTCAAGGATCTCTATTCAAGGGTTTGGTGAGTTGCAACATAGCATTGTTCATTCATCATTCCTTCCATTCATGTTTCATTTCATTTCAAGGTTTAATTACCAAAACGGGGTTTGACCAAGGAAAACCCCCATTCACCAAAAAAAAATAAAAATCCCTCCCTTTACGTTTGTAGATTTGTAGGAGAAGAGTTGAAGATTGATCAAAAGTGCAATTTTGCAAAGTTGTCAAAGTTCTCATCAAAGTTTTCAAGCCACAAAAACTCACTTGTATAATTTAATTTTAACTTTTCGACTATGAAATTTGAAGGAATCAGGAGTGCAGATCCATGATTAGAGGACTGTGAAAAAATATTTTGAATCCCTGTAGCAAGATCCATTCACCCTAGGGTGATTTTTTCCTAGGAGGACACTCAACAGAGGTCTTTGGTGACAAGTGCATAAATTGATATATACTCTTCTTAGATCTGTCAGAAGTTTGTAGATTCTGATAGATTAAGGTTTTAAATAGACGATTCATGTTTTACATTGCATAATTACATTCATTTGGTATTTTTCATTTATTTCTGAAAAGTGCATTTCAGGTTGATTTTCCCCGTCCTCAATCATAAAGTAAACAACAAGATCTCCATTAAGATTGGCTCACCTAAGGGTTGAAATTCAATCTTTCCTAGAGGGTCTCTTTTTCCTAATGAAAGTAGGGAAATAGGTACATTACCCCCATTCAAAACCTACCTCACCTATTTCCCATTCATTTCAATAAATAAACTATTATTCTTCGTAGACCTACAGTATCATAATCATCGTAATAGTTACAAAACCACAATACGAATTACATAATTGTGCTCCACTAAAACTAATAGTTTCACTCAAAAACTTAAAACTCTTCTATTTCAAGAAAAAATCATTTCCTAATCCATTTATAGATCAAATAATCTCTTTACCAAACAGTTGTAGCTCAATTGGTTAAGCACAATTGATGAGGGTGATAATATGATCCTTGATTATGCCACCCGCCCAAGATTCAAAACTCAAGAGATATGATATAAAGAATGAGGTTGAGATTGCGCTGCATGTAACTTTGGTGGAATGAATACAGGTTCTAAGTTCTTAACTCTTAACCAACGAGATATTAACATAAACTCAAGATATATGATATAAAGGCTCTCTTTATCAGAGGGTTGTAGTTCAATTGGTTGAGCATAATTAATGGGGGTGACAATATGATACTTGATTATGTCATCTGCCAAGATTCAAAACTCAAGAGATATAATATAAAGAATGAGATTAAGATTGTACCTCAAACAACTTTGGTGGAATGGATACCTCAATTCTTAAGTCTTAACTAACACGATATTAGTATAAACTCAAGATATATGATATACAGACTCTCTTTATTAGAGGGTTGTAGTTCAATTGGTTGAGCACAATTGATGAGAGTGATGGTATGTTCCTTGATTATGTCATCCATCAAGATTCAAAACTAAAAATATATGATATAAAGAATGAGATTGAGATTGTGTCTGATGCAATTTTGGTGGAATGGATACCTCCTAGTTCTTAACTCTTAACCAATGAGATATTTGCATAAACTCATGCTCTCATAATAGATAACAACATGAATTCATGAATAATATAAAATTCTCCCATGAAAAAGAAGATGAGAATTTGTGAACGTGAGAGTGTATAAACTTTCGCTTGCACACCTAATCAAGAGAGCTCTAGTTTGCAAAGGATAATAAAATTTATGCACATTAACAGCCCCCCAACAACGGGGGTTTATTCTTTGTTTAGTTACATGCCGCGCCTCCAAATTCCTTTTGGCTTATTCTTGAATTAACCACTCAACAAAAAGTAATGTCACTTTCGTACATTGACCACATGTGGAACACAACGGTGGGCGGCCATTGGACGATTAATAAACGAAAAGCATTCTTAGTCAGTATATTCCTAAACGACAATCTCCAACAAATCACGTCAGGGAAAAGGACAAACCATTGAGCCAATCGACTCCATTCTGCACTAGACCTAAATGTGTGGCCCTCTAATACTCCTTACATTCGCTCATGCCACTCATCCCTTTCTTTAACCCTTATTTATCAAGCTTACTGCGCAGCACCAGAAGGGCTTACCCCCATTGGATTGTACACAGGCTTCCTTATCTAATTCAGTGCAGAGACAAAATGGCGGCTGAATTAATGAATAAATGGAGCACAAATTGGCGGCTGAAATAACGAATGAATGGAAGGTTTTTAATGGCATTCACCAGTAGTTTATCAAGCTTACTAGGCAGTACCAGTAGGCATTACCCCCATTGGACTGTACAGAGGCTTCCCTATCTAATTCAGTGCAGACATAAAGTGGGGGCTGCTGAATGAATGAAGGATTTTCAATGACATTCACCAGTAGTTTATGGATTGGAGAGTCAAATCTTTAATTATTTTCAAGTTCTTTTCAATGCTGGTTGGAGAGTAGAATCTTTAACTATTTTCAAGTTCTTTTTGATGTTGGTTCAAGTATTGAATCTTTAACCATTTCAAGTTCTTTTCGATGTTGGTTTGAGAATCGAATTTTTAACCATTTCCAAATTCTTTTTGATGTCTGCCCTTCTATTATGAATCTTGATGAAGAAACCAACAGTTTAGAGGAGCAAATCTTAATCAAGAAACCATCAAGCAGCCTTGAAAATCAAAACTTGATCAAGAAACCAATAGCCTTGATAAGCAATAAGGGCAGCATTCCATGGGACTGGGACCATTGATAGAATTGAAGTACAGAAGTGAATTACATGCAATAAAACTTAAAACTCGATTTTATTTCAAACTTCTTTCCACAGTAAAACATATACACAGTAGACATATAGAGAGCGTCATGAAGAGCGCTGCATCTATAACAGGAAAAGAATGGAAAAAGGCCGCCAGCTGAGCTTCAACGCAGAATACAAAGCTACAAGCTGGCCTTCCACAATTGTCTACAGAAAATAGCAGATAGGAGAGAATGAGATCCGGGGGCTTCACCTGAGCATCCCTCTGATATCTCATTCTACCAAAGCATACTTGGGTATAAAACAAATTTACAAATACAAATCTAAAAACATCAAACCTAAGGGAAAGGCCATGGACTGTCCGTAGCCCGTAAAGAGCAAAGAAAGTAAGGATGGGAAAATGAAAATTGCTTGGGATGAGAGCCGAGAGGAGCGGAAGACTGGGCGTCTTCACAGCGCCTGCTGAGCGAGCTCTTGGGACGTGATGAATGTGCCATGGAAACCGTAAGGCACTCGCGATGGCAGCTTCACCGAGGCGACCGGTTCCAGAGTTGGGGACGTGGCGTCCAAAATCAGCAGCTCCGACTGCCAGGTCTCCTCGTTGTGCATGAAAGTGAGAACGTAGCCGTCATCTTCGGGGGCGTCGGGATTCGATGTCCGCGGAACAAAGAAAGGCTCACCTCCGTAGCATCCGCTTTTGTACTGAATTTTACCGACTACGGATCCCGCTTCCCGTGACTCAGACTGCAGGTCCACCTTCGCTATGCCCGACACTTTGGGCCACGGCTCTGCAATTGCCAAGTATGCATACCGGGCCTTTCTTCCGAGCTTGTTCCGGTTCACCTGCCCGGCCTCCAAGTTCATCGGGGCAATTTCCCGTCTTGTGGAAGTGCCGGTTTTGAGATTGAGCTTGATTTCAGAAAGCACACTCCTGAGAGCCTCGTCGGACTCGTTGAAAATTGAGTCCGGCGGTGTCATGCAGGAGCCAATGACCACGACCTCATCTTCGTTCTCCTCCCACGCGTTCCACAAATGAAAGCAGAAACAGTCGGGGACCTCGACCCATTTCATTCGGCTCTCGTCGGAGTCATACTTAGGCAAAATCCCAAAACGCGGGACCTTTTCCTTGTCGTAGATGACCGGCGATCCACCGGTAACCATCTCCTGGAGCTTGAACACCACCTGCTGATCCGGCACCACGACATAGTTCTTGGTGATGGCGAAGTCGTGCATCATCGTCGGCTCCTTAACAGAGATGGTCACATCGGGGCCCTTTCTTCCGTCGGGATAAAACATGAAGTATTTCAGATACGGCTTCTTGATGACATCGTAGCTCAGAGCAAAGAGCTCCTTGGTCTCGGGGTCGATTTTGGGATGCGCTATCATGGCGGACTGCAACTGGCCCCCGAAATCGAATCGGCCGACCGTAGCCAGGTCGCCGTCCTCCGTCACGCGGACCGCGTAAGGCAAATCGTCCTCGGACATGGCGAGCAGTCGACCGTTGAAGTAAATGAGCCCCGCATTCGCAACTCCCATGCCTTTGCTCGGATCGACCAGTCCGAACATACTTCGCGCATAGAAGAGCATTAGCCGCGCGATGCCCGAGTGGCCGTGAAGTTCACCGATTGCTTTGGGATACAAGGCGCGCCCCAGCTTCTCTTCTTCGACCAGGCGGTGGGTCCTTGTGAATCTGCTGCAGTGGCTGGCGATGCCTTGGTTCAGTCGGACGGCGTGCACCATGCCGTCCCCGTCGAAGAAATGGTGCCCGGCAAGGGGCTCGAACAGGGGATTCGCGCCATTTCTAACGTAGACTCCCTCCAGGCATTGCGGAATCTGGCCCTCTACTTCCAGCTCATGCTGAACTGGGCTCTCCGGGACGGGAGCAAAGTTCCCGGCAATTTGAATTTCCGGGTCGGCGGTCTTTGGTAGGGGCAACTTTTTCTCTAGAGCCGCAATAAAACTCTTCTCCACCGCATCCAAAGCAGCTGCGGCGAGCCTCTGTACGGGGTTCCACCCACAAGCTTGCTCCCCTCGCAAGGGCTTCCCCTTGCCCTGCTCGGCTCGATTAGGGACCTCGAATCTCCGTTCGGGCTGGGATCTCAAGGTGAGGGAACTTTCCATCATGGGCTTCTGCTCAATTGGGGAGGTGGGAGCAGCAACGTGGGCTCGTATCTCTACTGGTCTATGTAGTCTTCCATTACAGCGAGATTTCCTAGTCCTAGACTCGGATTGCTGCTGTCTCCATTGTGAAGATTCCCCGAGAGCAACCCGTGTGCGTGTGTAACTATCTACCAACAATCTGGCCGAGCAACTGATAGTCATGATAAATATGCAGGCACTCAAACAAAGGGCAATTCCCAAGAAAGCCTTAGTTATATACACGTATGTGTAAGCTTGGTATGGGTGATGGAAGGCAGAGTAGCAGCAGCAGAAAGAAAGAAAGAAAAGCTTGGTGAAGTTGGACTCTGAGAAGAAAGAAGAGGAAGAGATAACTTGACGAAGTTGAACTCTGAGAAAGGCCAGAGGTGGGCGCTCTTATTTATAGGGCCGATTTTTGCTAGTAAGGCACTTACGTGGCTCTATGTGAGATCGTCAGGTGAGTAGTCAAACTTCCGAAAGACTTCCCGACCGATGGCCGGCGATTCCAACCGTTTAATGCACGGCACGTGGGAGGTTTGTGGGCTATGTCCGGAGAACACGGCCAAATTAGTAATTTGGAAATTCTTGTGGGGGAATGATGAGAGCGCCGCTGGCGTCTGCGTCGGGGAGGGAGGGATGGAATAGAATGGAGCAATAAGCACGGAGCGCGTAACAGATCTACTCGTTTTGCCATGAAAGGCCCTATAACTCAGGATCCACGTGTTCCAATCCCATTGCCTTCTCAAAAAGCAAGGCCGCCATTATTTCCACATATTCCCCGTGCCCTGCCCCGCCCCCAATGTCCCCTCCGATTCGGGTCTCCCTTCTTCCTTACTCGTTCCTGAATCCCAAAGTGTTTGGTAAAAGAGCAAGTCCAAGTTCATTGTCTCAACATGTTAAAAGTGTGTTCTATTTTGCCTACTTTTTGTAATCAATTGGACATGAGTCTCTTCCAAGTCTCATGCAAAGATTAAGCTTTCAAATTTTATTTGTTCTCACAATGACAATGATAAATACTCTAATCATATTGATAAATATCTATTACTACAATCACAAAGATAAATATAAGGGGATAGAATATAATAGAATAATTTTAATGTACATAAAATAATTAATGTAATCTAAGTAATTTTATCCCACATAAAGTCAAAATTAGTTTATGAGGAACAATCAATGTAATTTAAGTAAAAATATTCTATCCCCTTAGATATATAGTAAAGGGTATTTATCATTGTGATTGTAGTAATAGGTATTTATCAATGTGATTGGACTTGTAGTAGTGTGTATTTATCATTGTCATTGTGAGAACAAATAAAATTATAATATATATCTTACATAAATCAATTTAAAAGACATCCAAAGATATATATATATATATCTTGAAACACGCACATGTTCTTGAATTTTTGGTGTTTGGTAAAGGAGAATGTCCAAGTTCATTGTGTCAACATGTTAAAAGTGTGTTCTATTTGCTTGCTTTTTGTAATCAATTGGTGATGACTCTCCTCCAAGTCTCAAGCAAGGATTAAGCATAATGATAAATACCCAAGTTAGTACAAGTCCAATCACAATGTGAAATACCCATTACTACAATCATAATGATAAATACCCATTACTATACATCCAAGGGAATATAATATAATAGAATAATTTTAATGTACACAAGGTCAAGTTAGTTTATGGGAAACAATTAATGTATTCTAAGTAATTTTATCACACAGAAGGTCAAAATTAGTTTATGAGGAACAATCGACATAACTAAAGTAAAATTAAAATATATATCTTACCTAAATCTATTTAAAAGATATCTAGAGATAGTTATCCCTTGATACACTTACTTGTTCTTGAATCCTTAGTGTTTGGTAAATGAGCATTTTCAAATTCCTTGTCTCAACATGTTAAAAGAGTATTTTATTAATGTACTTTTTGTAGTCAATTGGCGATGAGTCTCCTCCAAGTCTCAAGCATGGATTAAGCATAATGATAAATACCCACTAGTGCAAGCCCAAACACGATGATAAAAACTCACTACTACACATCTAAGGAAATAAAGTATAATAGAATAATTTTAATATACACAAAATCAAAGTTAATTTATGAGAAATAATTAATATAGTTTAAGTAGCTTTATCGTACACAAAATCAAAGTTAGTTTATGGGGAACAATCAACATAATTCAAGTAAAATTAGAATACATATCTTACATAAATCTATTTAAAATATATTCAAAGATATATATCTCTTGAGGCACACACATGTTCTTGAATCCTTAGTGTTTGGTAAAGGAGCATTTCCAAGTTAATTGTCTCAACATGTTAAAAGTGTGTTCTATTTGCTTGCGATGAGTCTCTTCCAAGTCTCAAGCAAATATAAATACCCACTACTACAAGTCCAATCGCAATGATAAATACCCATTACTACACATCCAAGGGAATAAAATATAATCTAGAATAATTTTAATGTACATAATGTCAAAGTTAGTTTATGTGAAATAATCAATGTAATTTAAGTAATTTTATCATACACAAGGTCAAAATTAGTTTATAGGGAACAATCAACACAATTTAAGTAAAATTTGGAGATATCTATCCCTTGAGACACTTATTCGTAAATCCTTAGTGTTTGGTAAAGGAACATTTCCAAGTTCATTGTCTCAACATATTAAAAGTATGTTTTATTTTCTTTCCTTTTATAATCAATTGGTGACGAGTCTCTTCCAAGTCTCAAGAAAATATTAAGCTTCAAATTTTACTTGTTCTCCCAAGCACAATGATAAATACCCACTAGTACAAGTCCAAACACAGTGATAAATAACCGCCACTACACATCCAAGGGAATAGAATAAATAGAATAATTTTAATGTACACAAGGTCAAAGTTAGTTTATGTGGAAAAATCAATGTAATTTAAGTAACTTTATCATACACAAGGTCAAAATTAGTTTATGGGGAACAATCAATGTAATTCAATAAAAATAAAAATATATATCTTACATAATTTAAAAAAAAAAGATATCTAGAGATATCTATCCCTTGACACAATTACTTGTTCTTGAATTCTTAGTGTTCAGTAAAGGGTTATTTCCAAGTTCATTATCTCAACATGTTAAAAGTGTGTTCTATTTTCCTACTTTTTGTAATCAATTGGTGATGATACCCACCAATACAAGTCCAAACACAATTATAAATACTCATTACTATACATTTAAGGGAATATAATTAAATAGAATAATTTTAATGTACACAATGTCAAGTTAATTTATGAGACAATCAATGTAATTTAAGTAATTTTATCGTACACAAAGTCAAAATTAGTTTATGTGGAACAATCAACATAATTCAAGTAAACTTGGAATAGATATCTTATATAAATCTATTTAAAAGACATCCCAAAATATATATCTCTTGATACACTTACTTGTTCCTAAATCCTTGTGTTTGGTAAAGGAGCATTTCCAAGTTCATTGTGTCAACAAGTTAAAAGTGTGTTCTATTTGCTTTCTTCTTGTAATCAATTAATGATGAGTCTCTTCCAAGTCTCAAGTAAAGATAAATACCCGCTAATACAAGTCCAATCACAATGATAAATATACATTGCTACACATCCAAGGGAATATATAATAGAATAGTTTTAATGTATACAAGATCAAAGTTAATTTATGGGAAAAAATTAATGTAATTTAAGTAACTTTATCATACATAAGGTCAAAATTAGTTTATGGGAAACAATCAACATAATTCAAGTAAAATTAGAATAAATATCTTACATAAATCTATTTAAAAGCTATCCAGAAATATATATCCCTTGATACACTCACTTGTTCTTGAGTCCAAAGTGTTTTGTAAAGGAGCATTTCCACATTCACTGTCTCAACATGTTAAAAGTATGTTCTATTTGATTTCTTTTTGTAATCAATTGGTGATGAGTCTTGTTGATGGCGATTTTGGCACCACAACAATGCAAACAGAATATTGCTATTTTGCTTCTCCTGAAAGAGAAAGGCAACACATGGATGCCTTAGCTCCCAAGGTCTTTGTAGTTGGGTCTCAACTTTGCTAATGTTACTCAGTGGTCAATGCAACAGTAATATTCAAGGGGCCTACTGGTGTTGAGCTTCTGGATTGTTCTAAGATCAAGCATGAAATAAAACCTATTCTAATAGGGGTTTTAAAGAAACAAAAAAAGATAGATCAGGGTTTTGAAACAGAAAAGAACAATAGTTCATCCAATCTTAACCAGACTTGTTAAGTTCAAAGAATTAGTAAACCAAAACTGCAGAACAAAGTAAACTTGTGATTGACACACAGCCTCTTTCATTCATAGTGCTAATTCGCATAACAGATTTTAATTACCATTTAAATAAAACACAAAATAATATTTCATTCCTTAAAGACTTCACAAATCAAATGATCAATTAAGACAAATATCATTCAGGAACACAACATGAAGTAAATTAAACTTTGATTGCTTCTACTATTAGTAAAATAGATAAGCAATATTTACAAAGCTGGCACAATCACTAATGTACAGAGAATCTGAGACTCAAGATTGTTTCCAACTACACTAAGAGAACTTAGAAAATGCATTACAGTCTGTACTGAAATCTAACTGCTAACCAAGAAGACAAGAGAAGCTCTCATTACTGAGAATCAAGATGCAACTTTATCTCCTTTTTTTAACTGACTAACTCCTAACAGTTCTAACTCTAAACAGTTCTCAGTTTAAAACTTCTCAAAACCTAGAAGTTCTAATCTAGAAGTGCTAACTTTTTAAAAAAAATCCTTCTAACCTTTTACATAGAGGCGAGAATGCCTTATATACAGAATGTACCAACTTGAATGTGTTGTCCCCTGCACTAGGGTTTACAAAATATCTGCTGACTCTAAGAGAGTCGGCTCTTAGATCTTTCTGAGGAAAGTCAAAAATGCATTTAATGTGAAGCCCTGTTGTCCATGCTGATGACGACTTGATCTGGGAATGATCTGTAGATCTTTAGTAGCTGTAGCATTAACTCCTCTGTCTCCGTGTCTATTTTTGAACTCTTCTAGGGGATAGCCTTGAATGCTCAGAATATCTCCATCAATAATGACCTACCTCCTTGCCAGTAGTCACTGCAGCTATCCCTATGAGTCACAGTTTGCTCTTTCCTTCGACTCCCTTTCTGTTCTGGACTTTTCTGTTCGTCGAATGTCTTCTGGAAGCACCATCGAGCCTCCTTGCAAATCTGAACACCGTCGCCTGGGCCAATCCACCGTCGATTATTCTCAGGAGGAAACCATCTTGCTTGCATTCTGTTAGTCTTCTCCACAGGGGCGGTCAATTGGTCAATGGCTCATCTTAGCTCTCTCTCTGATTGGAAAATCACATGCCACACCAAATTTGAGGCGGCCAAAAGTGGTATGGATGGTATCGCATGTCGGTGAGACACTTATCATGTCTCCCCGATGCAATTTTTCCTTCTAACAGTTATCATCATACCACGAGTCAATTAGTGAAACATTTCGGCGGGCTACAAAAGTCACATCGAGCTCATTTTTCATGTCCGCAAGAGTTTCAGCAAACTCCTTTTCATTCTCGCTGAGCTCAAATTTCTTTCTTCTTCTCGGGCTCGAGCTCTTTCCACTTCGGTGAAACCTTCTTTCTTCGCCAAGACCTCCTGGCACACATGTTTCTTCTCTCCGAACCTTTTATGTCGACAAGAGTGACGACGACGCCAGACTCCTTAGGCGAGATCATCTCTGATGTCGGGGAGACTATGATGTTTCAGGGAGACCTTACCTTGAACCCCTTTCTTCCTACCGAGCCCTCCTTGTCTTTGGCAAGACTCTTCCATGTCAATAAGACATCCCAGCGAAGGCACCTCATTCACTTAGAGTCTTCCTGACTCCCTTTTGTTTTCTCTGGGCTCCTTTTGCTTCGATGTGACCTTCTTTCTTTGCCAAGACCTTATGGCGAAGACATGATCCCTTGGCAGGCTATATTGTCGCCAAGACCTCCCTGTAGTCATACCGAAGTGTTTTCTCTCGCTCCACATGTGTCACCGAGACTCCTACGTTTTACTGAGACCTTTGATCGAGCTCTTTATGTCATATTGAAGACTGACCCTTTGGTAAGACCTTTTCATTTCGGCCAGACCTCCTGCCGAAGGCAAAATTATCGCCTGGCATAGAGCTTTGGTGGGACCCTCCTCCGTTATCAGCCAGAGATCAAATGTCGGCCAAAAATCTCGGCAAAGGCATCATGTTTGGAGGTTTTCCATTTCGGGGAGACATTGATATAGTCATACCGAAATGAAATCTTTCGGTGTAGGTGGTTTGTTGTAGCATCCACTTGTCGGGAAGACGTCTTACAAATACCTCATGTCCTGGCGAGAGCTTTACTAGTTCATCTTGTTGTCGCGGTGACATACTAGTTTTCTTGCCGAAGACCACCGACGGATCCCCTCGCGCTGTGTTGGTGAGACTTTCTTTCTTCACCGAGACCTCTCTCTGAAGCAAAGTCTCTCACCGAGATGTAGTACTTTATTGGAGGTTGGCAAGACATTAGCACTCGAGGAGACTTTCCACTGAAGAAATAACTCTCGCCGAAAGTACTTGTTTGTTCTTGCTAGTCGGTGAGACATTGTGAACTCACCGAAACATCTTGGTGGGGAGAAAACCTTATGCCGATAATGTATGCCCTTGCCGCCGATCGGTGAGACCCGAAGATCTCGTCATGACTTTTTTCGAAAGAAACCCCTCATGCTGATAGGAAATTCCATGTCGCCGAGACGAAGACCTTGGTCCTGCCGATAGATGCTTGTATGCAGCTTCCACTCGCCACGACATCCCTAAAGTTTTGCTGATAGGCAACATAAACGCATATTTGAACAAGACGAACCATGGGTCGGGGAGATCGTGAAAACCTTACGCCGATAAGATCCTCAATGAGGAGTATTCTGATTCTTTAGATTTCAAACAGTCTGAGCCAAGCCACCAGTCCATAAGAGTCTAGAAAAGTCTTGCCAACTTTTTCCTTAGCTGATTTTCATAACCAACTGGATTGAGGATAGCCTTCCAACCAAGCCTCAACAAATATCATCAAGTGTAGGATCTAACCCTGCAAAAGGAAGGTCTACATTAGTCCTCAGAAGCAAATAAGACATATTATAATAAATCCGCCATTGCCTATAATTATTTTAGTGAATTCCTAACAAGGAGAAAACCAACTTAGGCTGAGAGAAAACCAGAATCAGATCAGAACAAAAGACATACCAAGAGGAAAACAAAAGCACCCCCAAAAGGAAAGAAAATAACAAAAAGCAAAGAAAACAAAAGAGAAAAAAAAGGGCGGACCCATGTTGATCCAAATCAAGGTGGGGTGGTTATGTAAGGCATAGCAAATGGCGACTCGACTGGGAAAATGGTTTAACCATTTTCATGAATCTGAAGGATTCAGCTACCCAGAACTCCTAGTTCATGAACATCACAACTCCAGTTAGGTCAGTTATAACAAGCAAGGTAGAGCTAGAATCTTAAATGTAAGTCAATCAATGGCTAACCCTTGAATCTATGTGTGTGCTTAATGGTGCATCATCCCTTCATAAGGATTTCTTCATCTTTTGAAAAATAATTTGCAAGATGTGAGCTACCTGAGTTGATTTCCCTCGTGCAATGATATCCTGGGCATTGCTCTGCTGCCAGTCAGGCGTCCATAGCCCCGACGGAGATACCTCTAGTTTTCTCACAGCATAACTCTACTACTAGTCAGGTTTCCATAGCCCCGGTAGAGATACTGGAATCACCCATTCATATTGAATCCTTTTCTTTTGGTAATTCTTTTCTTTTCTCTTTCTTCTCTTTTTTTTTTAGTTTTAGATATTGCATTGAGTTCTTTTCAATTTCAATATGTCAAATGTTTAATATCTAATTTGGGTTGAAAACTACCATGGACCTCATAACAACACTTGAAAAATTGGATTTTTCACTCAAATATCACAACACTACCACTCTAGGAAAAATATATCATTACAAAGGAGATGGTCTTAATGATTTGTGACAGATTCAGGGAAGCTGATGAAGGATTTCTTACTTGGCACCTTGTTTTCAAAACTTTCCACAACCTTTATTGACAATAAGCATGAAACAACGAATTGAGGACATAATCACCCAATCAGAAAACTTGAAAATATCTAAACCACTTCTCTTCTAATGACCAGAATATGTGTCAAATAACAACCCACAAATTCAGATGGAAAGAACAAATAAACCCCCAAAGAACAGAACCAACACAAAATAAAAGGCAAAGAAAACAAAACAAAAGGAAAACAAATATACAAAAAACTATTTACAAACAAAGAGCGAATTACTTACACAAAGAGTAGCAAATTATTCACATAAAGGAAAGATTTATTTACAAACTGAAACACCAAAAGCTATATACATAAATGCAAATTATTTACAAACAGGAGACAAATAAATTATTCACATAAAGAGCAAATGAACAGATTATACACAGAACAAAAGTTAACAAGCCTCAGGATTCAAAATAGTGCTTCAGGAACTACCCATTGACAGGCAAAAGAACAGGTTCTCCAGTTAGGCTACTTCGCCTGAAAGCGTTTTCTCCTAGGATCTTAGCAATTTGATAAGGGCCTAACCAGAGTTTTTCAAACTTTTGGTGATTGCCTTTCTTTTCGCCAGCCTTATCCCATAGCAACACTAGGTCTGAAATCCTAAAAGCCTTTATCTTGGCTCTTTTGTCAAACCATCGTTTGACAACAGCCTGGTGCCTAAAGAATTATTGCAATGCAGAATCTCTCTGCTCTTCTAATTTCAACAAAGCAGCTAACCTGACCTCTATCCTATTGTCATTAGAGTAGAATTTCTACATGAACTCAAGGATAGGTATTTGCAGATGGATAGGAAAGACAGGCTCTTGGCCATATACTAGCTTGAATGGTGAGGTGTTTAAGGCAACCTTAATCCTAGTTCTATCTGCCCATAATGCGAATCTCAACTGGGTATGCCAGTCTCTAGGGTTATGTTCTAACAGTTTCTTAATTACCCCTAAGAGGTTTTTATTGGTTGAATTTGCTACTCCATTGCCTTGGGGGTAATAATTTGAAGAATACTTCAAGACAATCCTATGATCATACGCCCAGGAAATAAACTCAGCAGAAGAAAAGGCAGAACCATTGTCACATACCAGAGCGAAGGGTACCCCAAACCTTGTAGTGATGCATTCGGTGAGGAACCTGATCACTACCTCAGTGGTGTTGTTCTTGTAGGGTATGGCCTCTGTCCACCTCGTGCAGTAGTCAGTAGCAGTCAAGATAAACTTATGTCCTGCAGAAGAATTCAGGTTAATCACTCCAATAAAATCCAGTGCCCACAGGGAAAATGGCCTTACCTCGTAGACGGGTTGTAGTGGCATGGCTGCATGGTGTTCCCTTGGTGTAGAAATTTGACACACGTGGCATGTTCTTATATGTTGATGGGCATCCTTGAATACACAAGGATAGTAATAACTAGACCTAAGGATCTGGTGTGCCAGAGCATCTAGAGAACCATGACCTGTGCCATGCTTCCCATGAAACTCAGAGATCACCTTCTTGGCCTCTTGATGATCAAGGCATCTCAGGTATACTCCTTCAAAATTCCTCCTGTACAGTAACCCTCCTTTGAACATGTAATGAGAACTTTTTAGTCTTAGGGCTCTCCTTTGAGTAGCATTCATTCCTTCTGGGCAGTGATTATTGAGCATAAAGCAAATGGTGTCAGCATACCATGGGTCATTAGAGAAGGACTGGGTCGTGTACTGCTGACAAATGATATTGTCGCAAACGTTCACCATGGACTGGGATAAACCTGTATCCCTGACTAGCTTCATAGGGTGTATCTCCAGATCAAATTCTTGTAGGATAGCCATCCATTTGCCCCTCCTTTCTCCTAGCTCGCTCTGCATGAATAAGGACTTCACAGCTGCATCTGAAACGACAACGACGATTTGACTTCGCAGAATGTAATGTCAGAATTTCTTAATAGCCCGAACTAGCGCAAAAGATTATTTTTCTAGAGGTGAGTATTTGATTTCCACATTTTTGAATGGAGAGCTCATGAACGCAATCGGTCTCTCCTCTGCCTCTTCTTGTCGTTGGGTTAATTCAGCTGCACAGGAATGGTCAGAGGCGAAAGAGTAAATGTAGAACGACTTGATGTAATCGGGGCTGGTAAGGATTGGTGCTTCTGAGATGGATCACTTGATTTGTGCGAATGCGGCCTTTGCCTCCTCTGTCCACTTTTTTCTGGCATCCTTCTTCATCATTTCATTTAGTGGTTTCACAATTTCAGCAAAGCCCGTGATAAACTTCCTCACGAAGTTGATTATCCCAAAGAAAGACTTCATTTCTTTCTTGCTTCCTAGTTGGGTGATCTTCAGAATAGACTTGACTCGGTCTGGATCGATTGAGATTCCCCTTTCTGAAATTATATGTCCCAAGAGCTTTCCCTCAGAGACTCTGAACATGCACTTGTTGGGATTCAAGGAGACGCCATATTGAATACACCTCTGGAGAACCTTGGCCAAGTCGCCGCATGATTGAGTCGATCCTTGGAGAACATTGTCAGGTCATCTATGTAAACAATAATACATTTTCCAATTAGATCCTTGAAAGCTATGTCCATAACACGTTGGAAAGTCGCTCCAACGTTTATCAAACCAAATGGCATCCTTCTGTATGCGAACGTCCCCCACTTGTTAGTGAAAGCCGTCTTCATCTTGTCCTCAAAGTTAACCATCACCTGATTGTACCCAGAGTAACCGTCCAAGAATGACATCATCTGTGCTCCATTGATAGTCTGTAATACCTCATCCAAGGAAGGGAGAGGGTAATTATCCTTTTCTGAAGCCTTGTTCAGGTTTCTAAAGTCGACGCATAGCCTAATCTCCTAGTTCTTCTTGTGGACTGGGACTAAGTTAGCCACCCACATTGAATGGTGCACAGGGAAGATTATCCTTGCAGACAACAATTTCTGAACTTCTTTATAAATCAATGGCTCAATCAGGGCGTTGACAGGACGTTGCTTCTGTCAGAAGGGTTTAGCCTTAGGCTTCAAGGAGATAGTGTGGGTCATAATAGAAGAATCAAAGGTCTGGAGGTCTTCATACCCCCAGGCTATCGCAACAATATCCCTTTTAAGTGCCCTCAATATGTCTTCTCTAATTGCTTCAGGGCAGGCCTTCCCTATGTAGACATTCCTTTCAGGACCTGAGTCATCTAGGTTAACCATGTCATATTCGCCTCCTTTGCCTTCAGCTGGTATCTTCTCTTGAGCCCTCAGATCTGAGTCAAAAATCCTCTCCAAGGCCACCATTCCCTTGGAAATGCTATTACCTTTTAAATTAAGGACTCCTTCTGTATCAGAATCCTCTGGACTCCAATCTCCTTGATCCCTGTTGAACTCATCAATGATTTTTCCTTCAAAAACATCTGAACTTGCTAAGAAAGCATGGATATGTCAATCATCATCAAAGACCTGGAAGTTTTTGATATTGTCAGGAACAGCTGGGGTGGACATCAGTTCTACTTAGAATCTTTTAAACTTGGAGCCTTGCATAGGTTTCAGGGTACTAGCAGCAACAGCCAATGAATCTGCTACATGATTGTCTTCTCTAGGGATCAAATTAATCCCAAAAGCATCGAAGTACTCAATCAGGTTCCATACCCAATTTTTGTAAGCTGCTAGCCTTTTGTTGTGACATGTATATTGGCTGCGCACCTACTTGATAACTACTTCTGAATCTCTTTGGACCACCAAGGCAGTGACCCTTTTCTTATGTGCAAACATTAATCCTTGAGCTAGAGCTTCATATTCAACTACATTATTAGTGCACCCAAATTGTAGCCTATAAGAAGCAACGAAAGTTTTCCCCCTCGAGCTGGTTAGTACAATTCCAACACCACAGCCTGTTTTGGACTTAGATCTGTCAAAGGTAAGGGTCCACAACTGATCACAAGCGGGGGCTAATCCTTTTGAAGTTTTCATAGGTATTTGAATAGGATTAACCAAAGGTGGGACTTCTTGATCTTTTGGACCAGACATAGGAAAAGGATTGTCTAAAGGTTTTCTAGGTACTTTCTCCAATTCCTACTTAGTTGCATTATGTAACCTGCGGTTATCTTCCTAGTCGTCACCTGTCCCTTTGGTTGATTCATTGGGTTTTGTTTCATTTGTGAGTACAAGGGTGCCTAACAAACCTTCGGGTTGCTCTTCATCAATATGTTGATTTAGGAGTATATCTGGGTTGGGCTCTATTTGAGGAAGAACTCCCTTTGAAGGCATCCTATCCCTGGTTAGCATTGTTGCTTCTTGGGCTTCAAATGAAAAGTGGTCTGCAGCTCCCTCAAAATGCCTTGAGCTATTCTCTTTAGCTTGAGGAACACAATTTAAGGTGTCAATACAAGGTTGACAAGTCAACTCATAGTGGTTTTGGTAGTGTACCCTGCACCAATTAGGGAGTAAAAGGCTTAGCAAATCGGTGTCTTCTCCTAGGATCAGTTGATCTTGTTGCAGCTTTCTGACCAAGGCACGCTGATTTTCATTATTAAAGGGATCAGGGCACTTCTGTTTTGACATGTTCTTGGCATTGAGAACCGAGAAGGTTAGAATTTCCTCTCTTTTATAGACCCCTATCTCAATCTCAAAGTAAGCTACCTCATTGGGACAATCATACTCCGTGATGATATGCTTGAGGTGTGGCTCACATTCAATTCTAATCTGAGTAGGAATTCCCTTCCATGGTAGCCACATGTGTGAAAAGTCCAAGGAGAGGTATCCCCCTATACTTTTCATCCGATCTCGGCTCAGTAGCATACCATAGGTCTCAGGAATATCGACTACTTGAATGTCAATGTTTGTTAGGATCCTAGGATCATATCCTACTTGCACATGTATGTTTTTTAATTCCCCCACTACATTGACCTCTATTTTTTCCAGTTGGACAACTTTCTTGTTTGTTTGAACGGGATTCAATCCTAACTTCTTACATATGGAAAACGACATGACTTTTCCTGAAGCTCCAGAATCTAGCAAACAATTATGTAGATTCTTTCCACAAATTCTTAAACTCAAAAGAAAAGGTGGAGTACCTATTTTTCTTTTGTACAAAGTTGTGTTCATGTCTGCAGGGGGTGTAACCTTGCTCTTTCCTTTTGACTTATCAGCTTGTTCAAGAGCTTTCAACACTATCTCCCTTTGAGCATGGCACCACTTTAAAATGTCAAAATATGAAAAAGAAGTTTTCTGTCTCTGCATCTCAGAAACAATGTCAAATTTTGTATTATAACTTGAATTACTTTTGAAAATAGCAGAGGAATTACCCTTGTTATGGAGGTCAGGCGGGCCTTTTGGTGGAGGAGGATTGTTATCAGCATTCTAGTTTGGGGGCACCATGTGATTAGGAGGTGTTGATGTAGTGAATGGGCCCTTGTTCTGATTTCTCAAAAAGTGTCCTCCTTTTGTTTGAAAAGCCTGGGCATCATATGAATCCTCCTCTGGTTCATTCTCACTTTGTCTTGGGAATGAGGGCTCTTCTTCAAAGATATCATAAGCCATTGCAGTATCCATTGAGTCACCTCCTTTGTGTGAATTCCCCTAGAATGTGTGGGCATCTTCGTGTGCCATCTTGACAACTTTCTCCATCTGAGGGCAGTTTACCTCAGAATGGGTAGCCGTATCATGCAGCCTACACCAGTTAGTCATGAAATTCAAGTCAGCCACATTTGCAGTATGTGATCTCTCCTCATTTGCTTGATAGTTATGAGGAGCTCCACCATTGTTGGGCCCTATATTCCACTGCCTATTGTTATTTGTTCTCTGGTTGTACCCTCTATTTTGGCTTTGATAACCTCTTTGGTTGTAGTTGTTATTCTGATAAGTACCCTGGTTGTTGCTATTTTGATTAGGGTAATTCCCTTGGTTTTGGGGAGGGTTCAACCGAAGCTAAGCCATGTCATTTGTAACTTGAGACAGTGTTTTCTTCAAGGTTTCTACCTCATTTGTAAGTTGGATTGTCCTTTCACTTTCAACGGCCTTAGCAATAAGTGGCTGATCAACATGACTTGGGATTCCAACTTGGTTATGAAGACCCTGGGGACCTTGAGGGACCTGTGGTTGTTGAAAAGGGTCAAGGGTCCTATTAGCAAAGAAAGGAATAGGAGGCCAAGTTTGCAATTCGGATATAGGCCCATAGTGGGAAGGAGACATTCCTGGAACAGTACTGAATAGAGGAGTTGGGCTAGACATATGATACCCTAGTGAAGGAAAACCTCCTTCCAAACTTGGTTGAGAGTTAGTTTGTTGTTGCAGCTTAATAGCCAAGTGATAAACTTTGGATAGGGAATCAATATCAACTGGTTGATAAGTTCTCTATAGGAATAAACCTAGCAAAGGGTCTATAACCCTAAAGTATGCCTGAATGGAACTGTTCTCAGTAACTAGATAGGGATCTTGTAATCTCCTATACATTCCCTGGAACTTGGTATTGAATAAAGGCAAAGATTCACTTGGTTCCTTCCTTATGGTTGCAAACTAATGATATAAAAGAGTTGGATCCACATAGACTCTAAACTAATTGATGAAGGCATTTTCCAAATCTATCCAAGTCAGAATAGAGCCTTGCAGAAGATTAAGGTACCAGTTGTATGCCATGTCCCCTAAAGAATAAGGGAACAACCTACAAACTACATCATCATGAGCTATTTGAGCTCGGGTACAAGCATCCTTGAAAGCTTGTATGTGCTCTTCAAAACTCCTTGACTCCCCATGAATATATTTAGGGTAGAATTTCTCAGGGTTCTTGGGCATATCATGAAAACCTCCAGGAATAGTCCCCAATGGAGAGGGATTATTCTGAAAGAATGCCATTGGTGGCGGTGGTGGTGGTTGAGCCAACTGTTGAATAGGTCGAACCAGCTGTGATGACAATTGAGATGGATTGGATAGTGGATTGATGGGTATCCACTGGGGTATTGGTGAAAAGCCTGGTGGAGTGAGTGGAGCTGACAAGCGTGGTATGATAGTTGCCCCAGTCCTGTGACTTGTGTTTTGTTGGACTCTTGAGTTCTATCAAGGGTGGTGGATTTTCAGCTGATCGAAGAACTCTATGGGACTTCTCTGGGGATGAAAACCCAGGTTTATCTAGTTTTCCCTTCTACTTCCCTCCTTCTAGCGGCAGTTCCTGTTGATGGCAATTTTGGTACCACAACAATGCAAATAGAATATTGCTATTCTGCTTCTCCTGAAAGAGAAAGGAAACACATGGATGCCTTAGCTCCCAAGGTCTTTGTAGTTGGGTCTCAACTTTACTGATGTTACTCAGTGGTCAATGCAACAATAATATTCAAGGGGCCTGTTGGTGTTGAGCTTTAGGATTGTTCTAAGATCAAGCATGAAATAAAACCTATTCTAATAGGGGTTTTAAAGAAACAACAAAAGATAGATCAGGGTTTTGAAACAGAAAAGAACAATAGTTCATCCAATCTTCACCAGACTTGTTAATTTCAAGGAATTAGTAAACCAAAACTATAGAACAAAGTAAACTTGTGATTGACACACAACCTCTTTCATTCACAGTGCTAATTCACATAACAGATTTTAATTACCATTTAAATAAAACACAAAAATAATATTTCATTCCTTGAAGACTTCACAAATCAAATGATCAATTAAGACAAATATCATTTAGGAACACAACATGAAGTAAATTAAACTCTGATTGCTTCTACTGTTAGTAAAACAGATAAGCAATATTTAAAAAGTTGGCACAATCACCAGTGTACAGAGAATCTGAGACTCCAGATTGTTTCCAACTACACTAAGAGAACTTAGAAAATGCATTACAATATGTACTAAAATCTAACTGCTAACCAAGAAGACAAGAGAAGCTCTCATTACTGAGAATCAAGATGAAACTCTATCTCCTTCTATTAATTGACTAACTCCTAACAGTTCTAACTCTAAACAGTTCTCAGTCTAAAAGTTCTCAAAACCTAGAAGTTCTAATCTAGAAGTGCTAACTTTTTTTTTAAATCCTTCTAACCTTTTACATAGAGGCGAGAATGCCTTATCTACAAAATGTACCAACTTGAATGTGTTGTCCCCTGCACTAGGGTTTACAAAATATCTGTCGACTCTAGGAGAGTTGACTCTCAGATCTTTTTGAGGAAAGTAAAAAATGCATTTAATGTGAAGCCTTGTTGTCCATGCTGATAACAGCTTGATTTGGGAATGATCTGTAGATCTTTAGCAGCTACAACATTAACTCCTCTGTCTCCATGTCCATTGTGAACTCTGCTGGGGGATAGCCTTGAATGCTTAGAATATCTCCATCAATAATGACCTACCTCCTTGCCAGTAGTCGTTGTAGCTGTCCCTATGAGTCACAATTTTCTCTTTCCTTCGGCTCCCTTTCTGTTCTGGACTTTTTTGTTCATCGAATGTCTTTTGGAAGCACCATCAGGCCTCCTTGCAGATCTGAACACCGTCGCCCGAGCCAATCCACCGTCGACTATTCTCAAGAGGAAACCATCTTGCTTGCATTCTGTTAGTCTTCTCCATAGGGGCAGTCAATTGGTCAATGGCTCATCTTAGCTCTCTCTCTAATTGGACGATCACATGCCATGCCAGATTTGAGGTGGTCAAAAGTGGTCTAGATGGTATCGCATGTTGGTGAGACACTTATCGTGTCTCCCTAATGTGATTTTTCCTTCTAACAGTTATCGTCATAGCACGAGTCAATTAGTGAAACGTTTCAGCGGGCTACAGAAGTCACATTGAGCTCATTTTTCATGTCGGCAAGAGTTTCAGCGAACTCCTTTTCATTCTTGCTGAGCTCAAATTTCTTTCTTCTTCTCGGGCTCGAGCTCTTTCCACTTCGGTGAAACCTTCTTTCTTCGCCAAGACCTCCTGGCGCACATGTTTCTTCTCTCCGAACCTTTTATATCGACAAGAGTGACGGCGATGCTAGACTCCTTAGGTGAGCTCATCTATGATGTCGGGGAGACTATGATGTTTCAGGGAGACCTTACCCTGAATCCCTTTCATCCTACCAAGCCCTCCTTGTCTTCGGCAAGACTCTTCCATGTTGGTAAGACATCCCAACGAAGGAACCTCATTCGATTAGAGTCTTCTTGACTCCCTTTTGTTTTCTCTGGGCTCCTTTTGCTTTAGTGTGACCTTCTTTCTTTGCCAAGACCTTATGGTGAAGACATGATCCCTTGGCGGGCTATATTATCGCCAAGACCTCCCTATAGTCATACCGAAGTGTTTTCTCTTGCTCCACATGTGTCGCCGAGACTCCTGCATTTCGCTAAGACCTTTGATCGAGCTCTTTATGTCATATCGAAGACTGACCCTTCGGTAAGACCTTTTCATTTCAGGCAAACCTCCTGCCGAAGGAAAAATTATTGCCAGGCACAGAGCTTTGGTGGGACCCTCCTCCGTTATCAGCTAGAGATCAAATGTCGGCCAAACATCCCGCCGAATGCATCATGTTTGGAGGTTTTCCATTTCGTAGAGATATTGATATAGTCATACCAAAATGAAATCTTTTGGTGTAGGCAGTTCATTGTAGCATCCACTTGTTGGGAAGACGTCTTACAGATACCTCATGTCCTGGCGAAAGCTTTACTATTTCATCCTGTTGTCGCGGTGACATACTAGTTTTCTTGCCGAAGACCACCGACGGAATCCCCTCGCGCTGTGTTGGTGAGACTTTCTTTCTTCGCTGAGACCTCTCTCCGAAGCAAAGTCTCTCACCGAGATGTAGTACTTTATCGGAGGTCGGCGAGACATTAGCACTCGGGGAGAATTTTCACCGAAGATATAACTCTCGCCGAAAGGACTTGTTTGTTCTTGCTAGTCGGTGAGACATCGTGAACTCACCGAAACATCTTGGCGGGGAGAAAACCTTATGCCGATAGTGTATGCCCTTGTCACCAGTCGGTGAGACCCGAAGATCTCGTCATGACCTTTTTTGAAAGAAATCCCTCATGCCGATAGGAAATTCCATGTTGCCAGGACGAAGACCTTGGTCCTGCTGATAGATGCCTATATGTAACTTCCACTCGCCATGACATCCCTGAAATCTTTCTGATAGGGAACATAAACACATATTTGAACAAGATGAACCATGGGTCGGGGAGATCATGACAACCTTACGCCGATAAGATCCTAAATGAGGAGTATTCTAATTCTTTAGATTTCAAACAGTTCGAGCCGAGCCACCAGTCAATAAGAGTCTAGAAAAGTCTTGCCGACTTTTTGCTTAGCTGATTTTCATAACCAACTGGATTGAGGACAACCTTGCAACCAAGCCTCAACAAATATCATCAATTGTAGGATCTAACCCTGCAAAAGGAAGGTCTGCATTAGTCGTCAGAAGCAAATAAGACATATTATAATAAATCCACCATTGCCTATAATTATTTTAGTGAATTCCTAACAAGGAGAAAACCAACTTAGGCTGAGAGAAAACCAGAATCAGACCAGAACAAAAGACATACCAACAGGAAAATAGAAGTACCCCCAAAAGGAAAGAAAATAACAAAAATCAAAGAAAACAAAACAGAAGAAAAAAGGGGGGGCCCATGTTGATCCAAATCAAGGTGGGGTGGTTATGGAAGGCATAACAAGTCTCTTCCAAGTCTCAAGGAAAGATTAAGCTTCAAATTTTACTTGATCTCCCAATCAAAATGATAAATAACCACTAGTACAAGTTTAATCACAATGATAAATACATGCTACTACACATCCAAGGGAATAGAATATACGAAAAATAATTCTAATGTACACAAGGTCAAAGTTAGTTTATGGGGAACAATCAACATAATTCAAGTAAAATTAAAATAGACATCTTACATAAATCTATTTAAAATATATCTAGAGATATATATCTTGATACACTTACTTGTTCTTGAATTCTTAGTGTTTGGTAAAGGAGCATTTCCAAGTTCATTGTCTCAATGTGTAAAAAGTGTGCTCTATTTTCCTAATTTTCGTAATCAACTGGTGATGGGTCTCTTCCAAGGCTCAAGAAAGGGTTAAGCTTCATTGTTCTCCCAAGCACAATGATAAATAACCACTACTACAAATTTAAGGGAATAGAATAAATATAATAATATTAATATACACAAGGTCAAAGTTAGTTTATGGGGAACAATCAATGTAATTTAAGTAACTTTATTGTACATATAAGGTCAAAATTAGTTTAGGGGAGAAATCAATGTAGTTCAACTATAATTAGAATAGATATCTTACATAAATCTATTTAAAAGATACAAAGATATCTTGAGACACTTATATTAAATTTATTATCGAGGATGAATAAGAACCTCAAGATTATATATCTTCCCATATTTTGGATGGATGAAATTGAGATTAAGAAAAAAAAATATAGAACTATTTTTTTTTCACTCAAGAGTTACTTTATTTCTTTCTTTTTAGGGAAGATTTCATATCATCTACAAGATCATTTTTATACCTAATATGGGAGCACATGTCTTTAGGCTAAAACATCTTCAGTTGAGAGTCAAGGACTAAGGGGTATCCATTTACAAATTCATTCGAGGCATGATCCCAACCTCATCCCTTATGGTTTCAGAGCTTTGCACTCAACATAATTAATCCCTAGTGGGCTTATTTAGAACCATTCCAATTCACCAACAAACTAAGGGTCCATTGATAAAGTTACTTTATTTTATTTACTACATATTTTATTTAAAATGTTGTCATTACTTTATTTTAGTATAGAGTTATTTTACTTACTTTGGAGTTAAATAATTTATATTTAAAAAATAAATGTGGGTTTTAAATAGTTTTTCTTTCAACTATTATTTCATGACCACAATTTTTCTTTCCCTATTGCCATTGTAAGTTACACCTCTTGGAATAATTAAATGTGATGTTTTAATATACAATTAAATTTATGTTTGTAATGGCACAAATTTGCACCCTTTGAAAATTCCCAATTTATTTTTCCTTTACTTTAGATAATATAAGTTCGTTGATGAAATCCCCACCACTATTAGCTTTCTACATCTGTGTGGTCTTGTCTTTTTGCATCGGTGGAGGAATCTCTGTCAAGGACGTGTGCATGCCATGTGGATGTCTATGCACCACACTAGCATCTTGACATGATTCCTTCCCTTGGAATCTACATAATTGTTACGTCTTTGGTTGGCTGTGAAGGTAATGACTTCTATGCTTCCTTGACCAGCTAGAATCAACCTTTTTGCCTCTATTTATTGGATTCAAACTCTAATTCTTGATCTTCTTCATTATCTATTCACTCTCTCTTCATTCTTTCATGCTCTACACCCTTCACACTTCATTCTTCACACTTGACTCTTGTTGCAACACCATTTCCATTGTTGGACTATCAAGCTTCATCTTCTCTACATGGTGGTATCGCTCTCTTCCTTCCACTATTGGCCTTGAGTGCTCATAGTTGGGAAGGTAATATTGTATCTTGTTATTTTGGCTACAACATCATGCTTTTAGAGTAGCATTTTGTTTGTTTGTGCTCTTTATTTGGTTGTATCATTTCCTTTCTATTCTACATTGATTTCTCTATCTTTTGGCATTTTGTCTATCTGTGGAGGTGGGAACAAAAAAATATGGATTTGATTGAGACAAACCTCAAACACAACCCCAACATTTTCTCATTCTTTTGTATGTAGGTGTAGGATCGTTACTTGGAATCAGCTAGAAGACTAGATTGCATGTGAAAGGTGCATTTTCCCTCTTCTCTATCATTTTTGCATTAGAATAACTTAAAGTATTCTTCTTGTTGTACTCTTTGCTTTCTATACTTTCTTTATAAAATTGTGAAAACTCTTTTAGTCAGGTCATTAGTAGGCCCCTTTGTGTTTTCTATTTGTTTGCTTGACCCATGTCCATATAGAATGTCAGGACGTCCCTAAAAAATCAGTGTGCTACATTGGAGTCCAATTCTTGTGTCATCGTCCTTAAACAGTGAGCTATCTAGTCAGTAGTCTGAAGCCTTTAAGGTCAACTCACCCGATTTTTGAAACACCTATCTTTAGCAAAAGGAAAGCAGTTTGATACTTGCCCTTCCTTTCCAACCTCCCTCCCAACTTGTTAGATTGTCTGAGGTAGTTTAGGGAAGTTCATTCCTTGGGACTCTCTCATGATTGTTACACCCCAATTGTATAGTTACTATTTACTATTACTGCATAGGGTAAATATGGATGTAATGTGAATTCTAGAGATGAATAAATTATTCTTGTACCTTGTTATCAATATGAATGTTATCTCATTTGATGTTATCTCAGTTGATGTTATTCATGGTGAAATAGTGCATATAAGTGAATGAAAGGTTATTGAATTATTACTATTCTAAATTTGGAGATGTTTATGTATACTACATATTGTTATGAACAATTGATTGTCATGTGCATGTGTTAGTGGATGCAGGTATGTGTTCCATTCCTCCAAGCAGAGGGAAAGTATCACTCGGGAGAAGATCTTGGTCAAGTAACTGGTAAAAGTAACTATCAGAGCATATACATACACCACATTAGAAAGATTGAGTTGAGTCAGTTTGAGGGTAATTTAGGTAAGTCATCCCTAGTCGTATGTTTGCATTCAAGAGTCTTGTTTACTTCTGAATGCATTGGGTGATGTTTATCTATTTGAGCTTTTGAGATCTTTCTTGTGTTATTATGATCATATGGACAAGTGGGATGTATGTGGAAATATGTTTATATGTATGCACATTCATGTCCACGAGATCTAATGACACGTAAATGCATATGTATAGATATACCACACACACACACTTATCAATATGATGGTAAACATGAGTAGCTATATGTGAACAAATGTGAATATATATATATATGTGTGTGTGTGTGTGTATAGTATATACATGAATCCATATGTATATGTATATCGATACATGTGTACATTGGTGAATGGACATGCTGATACATATGCATCGAAATAGATATACCTACACATATGTGTACATAGAGGTATATACATTTATACATATAAATATATGCACACATTTAGTTTAATGTGTTTATTATATACAATATTTCTTGTACTCATATATATATGTAAATATATATATTAATGGATATATATATATATATATAAATATATACATATCCATTAATATATATATATATATATCATAAGTCTATAATGTAAGCACACATTCTATATATATATATATATTGTGAGTCTATAATATATATATATATATATATGTAAATATATATAATAATGGATATATATATATAAATATATACATATATATATATATACACATATATATAAATACATGTAAGGTATTTAAGTATATATATGTATATAATATATATTATATATAAATATATATAATAATATATATATTATACATATTATATATGTCGATTGAAATCGACTATCTCTTATTAATTAAAGCCAATTCATAAGGCTGACTTATAGTCAATATAGACTATGGTATGAAGGTCGATGTTGACCATGTCTTTGGAAGTCGGTTTAATAGCTATCAACTGTTAGTGGAAACCGATTACCATTATGTATAGCACATGACATATGGTGTAGCTTTGCATTTGATATTGATGGCTATAGAATGCTTGACTTAGTCGACGTGTTTAATGAGGCCATACTTGAATTTGTCTCACGTATTAAGCTGTATATATCAATTCATTCACCATTTGGAATGATTGAAGTCTACTATCATATTATGGAAGTTGACTGAGTTTTATGGCACCAAATATGAAGGAAATAGAATAGTAGATGGCGCCACCTTTGAGTTTGATTTGTTGTAGATGTTTCCTCATTGAAACAATTCAAGTTCTCCATGTGCATTGGAATAAGTATTTGAATTGCTATCATGAAAACTAGTCGATCTATAAGAGGTTTTTCCAAGTCTGAGCTTAGTTAATCAAGTATGTGCAAGATCATCATGGAAAAAATAGGCCCTTAAGTGGCAAAAAATTCAAAAAAATTAGAGTTAGGCAACTTGACATAAAAATTTGGATAAGCTATCTATATTATTTCAAAAATATGTAAGAATAGAATCTATAGAAAATTGAATGTAGTTTCTAAACTACTAGGTTTATTTAAAAAAAAAATCTATTTGGTGAAAATTTGAAATTTCAATGCAGAGTACTTAAATTTAAGGGAAAAATAAGAAGTAGGTAATCTAACCACCCTAACCACAATAAAATGATAATATTTTTTATAATATTTTAGATATAAGTAGAGGACTCATGTCCCGATGTAATGCATACTTTTTGTAATTTTTCTCCAAGTAAATAATTAATTACGATTTTTTATTACAACTTTTAAAAATATAAAAACTCGTATGTCGACCACCTTAACTTGGTCAAAACTTCATGAAATTCATTTTTTATTGTTTAATCCTATAGTATGTGAAGCATAGAATGTGACACATGTTTTGGATTCAAAAATGTGATATCGTTTGAAAGCTATAGATGTTTTTGAATCAGCCTATCAATTAGGACTTTAGTCGTAATTCAAATAGAAAATGAATAATAATTATTTATTAAATTCAAAGTAAAGAATAATTTATATTGGTAGAAAGCTGAGAATCTCCTTTAAAAAACCTTTTTTTTTCCTCAATTTTAGGTAAACAAAAAGTTGTCAGCCACATACCCTACACATACCCATCATATCGCCACTTTTTAGCCCATCATGATCCTACACATACCCAATCACCACCTTATTGTTGAGTTGCTTTGCATGAAGCTTGTTGTCATTTTACATGCCTAGACTATAAGATTTGAGGTTTTTTGGTTGCTCTATAAATAGTTGAACCAATTCATTGTGTGGGATGCATTCTTTCAAGAGATAACGCATCTTTTTACTTTCATAATTCTGTATTATTCTAGCCATACTTTGCTTTGTTTTGTGAGAGAGATAGTAGTGAGATCATATAGTTGAGAGGAGATTATATTTTGAGAGAAATAAGCTACCAACAAGTGAGATAGAGATAGTTTGATATTCTTGAGAAGATGATTGTCAATCCATTTTCCATTGGAGAGGGTTGCATTGCTATAATTAGATTGGATAAAGTGATAACAAGCATGCAGATGTCTTCTTCTTTATTATTTTACTTTGAATGGTGTGTTTTGCATGCATGGTTGAGATGTATTTCCAGTATATGCATTAGAAAGTTTAGAATACTTTGAAAAGGAAAGTGAAGTTATTATGCTATTTTCATAATGTGTTTTTATATACTCCATAGTAGGAGATGGGTGTTTATCACAGGTATTATTTACTAGGTGTGATTGAACATGAAAATCACATATGTGTATTTAGCTAAGTTATTGATTTAACTAGTATAGCTTATGTTTACTCCTAGGAGAGGTCATCCAGTATGGGAGAGAGCTTTATATACTTATGAGTAAGTAGGGTTATCCAATTATATAGGTTATCTTTGGAATGATAGATTATCCATAGAAGGAAATACCTAGCTTGTGAGATTACTAGTTAAGTAGGTTTATTCATAGTAGATTAATATGTTGTAGGTTATCTAGGATGATGGACTCTTCATTGAAGGAAATACCTATGCGTAGCTTAAGATATCCTTAAGTCAAATTGGCCCTGAGTAGTGTATGTGATAGATGACTCTCAGTAGGAATACTAAATGTAACACTTTGGCCAAAGTAGTGTGAATGTCCAAGATTCCACTCTAGATTGTGTGACTATCGAGACTAACACTGTCAATTCATCATGATCCAGTATTACATGCTAGATAGAGATTGTAGTATAAAAGTTCTAGTTATGTAGGAAATAACACTATGCTCAGCTGGTTGTCGTTATTAGTTACTCTACCAATCTCTTCGTTGAAGGGAATAGCCATTTATCGAATGATAGATGTGTGGGGAACTGCATTATGAGTCCGTGGTTGGTGGAAAAGCACTTGAGTGATGCTTCTCCTCCATAGTAGGTGACAGAAGAACCAAGATTTGAAAGGGAACCATCTTATAGCTATTTGTTCTAGAGCTCTTTGAGATATGTATGCAATTGTATGCTTTCTTGCAATGATGCATTTAAGAAATAAAAAGGAATTCATGTTGTAATATGTTATGCATCTTGATTGAAAATTATCAATAAAGAAAAGAAAATTTTTAATTGCATTGGCATTGTTACTTAGTTTATTTATTTGTTTGGTGTAAAATTAGAAATTTTTACTTCATAGAAGGATTAGTATTGCTACATGTGTTATCAGAGCTACCAAGTTTATCCCTATAACCTATGAGGTCATCATTTTTCCATCCAACATTATCTAATATTGTGAAATTCTTGTGTCAGAATGGTGCATCTTAGATTAACGGCTCAAAATTCAATAATAAAAAATGAGCGTTACCTGAAGGCCAAGAAGGAAAAAGAAGCCATCGCTAGAACCATAGAGGGAACCACCTATGATAATGCTACCTGGTTGAGTGACACCGAAACTTTTAGTCATACACTTTCTCAGATCAATGATGTGAAGAGGAAGATGGAGATGGAGGCTATGCATAATTACCTACCAACCATCTCACCTGAAAAGTCTGAGTCATTACCGCTTTCCAGGGATATTCCTTCAAAAGAAAGTGTTAGCCCAACATTCATCTTTAGGTATTCTAGATTTCTACCACTGGTGGAAGTAATAACAATTTATTCAAGAGTCTGAGGGATATGTACTAAGGAAATTGTTAGACGAGAAATGGTCTCATGAACAAATGTTTGCAAAAAGGGTAGAATACATTATTGATGAACACCATATTAACATTGCCCCTTGAAACTATGTATTGGATGATAAATCTAAAGGTTATTATCCTTTTTGGGATAGGTACAAATATATGAGAGATGAATAGAAAGATAGGGACAACAACTATCTCAGTCTATAGGTTATACTCCTTTAAGTTATGTGTTTGAGAGTGAATTCGAAGGATACTCTCCACTTGACTATCTAAACAGTCACTCCATGTAATCGAAAGGATATTGAAATCCTCAAGAAATGAATAAAATTATGTGTTTATCAAAAGAAGCATGTGCTTAATCCTATGTGGAATTCTTGTGTACATGTGAATGTTTACTTTTATGTTTTCCATAAGATAATTGATAACATAATTTAGTCTAACATGGATAAAACATTCAGGTAGAAACCAATCACATAAGCATGGTGAGGACATGAACTAATCTCGGTGGAAGTCAAGAGGTTGGACAAGGAACCATTGGAGTAGAGGCCAGGCTTGACCAAATATTGACAAGGTTGGCTAACCTTGAAAAGAGCTAAGGATATGATAGAAAAGAAAGTACTCGTTAATGATCATGAGGGAGAAAATTCTTCCCATGGGCATGGTGAAAACCATAATCATGAGAAGGAAAAACCACCTATGCCATCTATGGAAAGGAATAAAAAGATTCTGGTTCTGAACTTTCTAGGGACATGAAAAAGGTTATTCCACCTAAGTTTGATGGTAGTGCTGGAGGTGATGAAGTTGAGGTGTGGCTTGTTCAAATTGAAAAGTATTTTGAAATAAAAAAATATGATGAAGTTACTAAAGTTGCATGGGGTGCATATCAGTTAGTAGGGGAAGCCTCTAACTGGTGGATGAACAAGAATTTGGAACTTAATATCAACTCATGGAAGCTAACATGGGGAGAATTTATGGATATTTTCTACAAAAGATGGTTACTACAACTTTATTATGACTAAAAACTCTCATATTTCTAGGTTTTGAAGTAAGGTAACATGATGGTTAACAAATACTGGGAGAAGTTTACCCAAATTTTGCACTATGTTCCCATATATCATAAGGATGCGCACTTTTGTATTAGGAAATTTATAATGGGACTCAATGGTCAAATCAGAGGTGAAGTGGATATGCGTGGTCCAACAACAATGGATCTTGTATATGAGAAAGCAATTAAGTAGGAGCAAAAGCTTAGAGCTAATTCCACTCGTCAAGAGAGAAAAGAGTAAAATAAGGATGTGGGAGTTCCTAACAAGATAGTTCCAAAGAAGGAGGAATCAATGAAAAATTTTCCAAGGAAAAAGGGGAAATGATTCCACAATAATGGAAAGAATATTAGGAGAGAGAGGAAAAGGAATGATTCTAGCACGGGTAATACCAATAAGGCTAGTGATAATACCAACAAGTCAGGAGTAGTCCAACAACAACAATAACAACAACAACAACAACAACAATAGCAAGAAGCCTTAATCGCACAAAAACAACACCAAGCACAACAAATAGCCTTATTCACACAACAACAACAAGAAGCACAAAAAGAAACCTTATTTGCATAGCAACAATAGTAGCAACAACAGTAAGTAGCCTTAGTAGCCCAACAACAATAGCAACAATATTAAGCACCCTTAGTAGAACAACAAGCAACCCTTATAGCTCAACAATAGCAACAAACCCAACAACAAAAACAAGCTCAATAGTATGCCCAACAACAACAATTGTGTGTGCAACAATAGCAACAATAGGGTTTATACTATAACCACAACAAAACATCGTCAACCTGAACATGTTAGGAACATATGCACCTACACCATCATCACCTTATCCTACATCAGCATACACACCATATAACTCATCCTCATATTAGAATCCCACATACACTTCATCCACCATCCCACAATACACAACAAATGTCCCTCTACCTAGTCCACCAAATGATATGGCATCACAACTCAAGGTGTTGACACAAGAAATGTAGGATACTCGGATGGGAAAAATGAAGGAGCCCCATACACAAAACCTATGTCCATATCCATTCAATCAACATCACAATGGTATCATTCCCTCCTGGTTTTGAAAACCCAAAATTTGACAAATACAAAGGGAGAGGAAGCACTCTAGACCATGTCAAAGAGTTTAACGACATGTGTATGGAGGTCGCATAGAACGAGTCCTATTTGATGTGCCTATTCCCACAAAGTTTAATAGGTCCTTCCATGGATTGGTTTTGTCAATTACCTCCAAGTATCAAAACTTTCCAAGAAATCATTGAAAAATTCATAGATCACTTCTCCTTCAATCTTGACATGGATTTAAGCTTAAAATAGTTATATACTCTCAAACAAAAAAAAGGATAATCTTTTTCCAATTTCTTTCAACGATGGAGGCAAAGAGCAAGTAAAAGCAAGTGGAAAATTCTTGATGAACAACAAGTGGGAATTATCATAGAAAATCTAGATTCAAATATATCCTTCCACTTGAAGATGCAGTTCATCACATCTTATGACAAGCTTGTCCTTAGAGCCCTTAAAATCAAGAGAGATTTAATGTCATAGGGAAATACTCAAGCCTACAAAGACAGCCATCCATTAACTAGTTCAAATGATAAGCCTCGCACCTAGGCTAAGAAGAAAAATGCAACAAACGATGGAGTGGTAGATGCTAAGGTATTCCTAAGTTCTAGGACAAAAAAAAATCAAATAGATAATGTTCACCCAACTAAGCAACAAACAACATGAACACAAAACAATCGGGTTAACAACATTGAAATGCAACAAAGATGAACACCCAACAAGAGAAACTATCCAAAACGCAAATATACACAATTGTCAGAACCTATTGAGACTATCATGAAGAAATTGGTAGAGTCAAACCTGATAATACTTCCAAACTTTGAAAACTACCAAGAACTGTAGGATAAACCACCTTGGTACAACGAAAAATATCTTTGTGAATTTCAAAAAATCAAAGGACATAAGATAGTGAACTACATGTGACTCAAAAATATTATCGAAGATCTTATAGAGAGTGACACCATTTCTATTGAGGTATCATTTGGTAATCAAGATCTTAAGATATACAAGACCACCATGCCGGATCATAGCAAATGAAACAACAACAAGAAAGAAAAAGATTATACAAACGTGTAGCATACCTATTCCAATGTGGTCACTTCCTGTGATAGCGTCATTACCGTCATCACCATTAAAGGACCTAGTGCAAAATATGGAGTCACCACACAACATGGTAAAGTCACCATCCAAGGATTCCCATCTCAATCTAGGGCACACTGTACTTCGCCAACAACAAGCACTAGTAAGTACAATCTCTTATATCAGCATAAGAAGACCCCTACAAAAATTTCTATCTTAGAACTATTGAGGCTATCTCCCATGCATAGGGAAATCCTAGAGGAAGCTTTGTCTATGTCATCTATTCTCAAGGATATAGATACCAAACAGTTTCAAGTTATGGTAGGGCATATCACTAATCATCTCGTCACCTTCTCAGAACAAGACCTACCATTGCAACCATCTCATAATCATGCTTTACACCTTGAGGTCATCATCCATAAGAACAAGGTTAAATGAGTCTTAGTAGATGGAGGTGTTGGTCTGAACATTTGCACCCTTTAGTTGATCAAAAATATGTACTATTCAGAGGATACTGTTGAAAAAATAAAGAGAACCAATATTAGGCATATGATGACCAAGAACAATTATCACAAGGAATCATCACACTACTCATCCAAGTAGGCCCCCTCATCATAGAAAATGCATGCCAAGTTTTATACCTTGATCTTCCCTACAACATCCTACTTAGTTGACCCTAGATCCATGCCCTAAAAGTTGTAGCATCAACCTACCATCAATGTATAAATTTTCCTTTTGAGGGTAGTGATGAGGTAAAAATAACCTCATCAATATAATGGATTAAATACTTAACGTTACACCTTTCAACCAACCTTACCTTGCCAATTAATTGTCTTTAGGATAAGTAATTGTTTTCTCTTTGTGAATAAGTGTACAATCTTTATTTCTTGAAATTAGATGAAATAAGCTAATTTGTGTTGACTTAATTGTTTAATTTTTGAGCATTCCATAGGTCAACTCCCACAATCAATTACCATCCAAGTCAAAGAGGTTTAATGCACACTTTGACACCATTGAAGACAAGTGAATAGGCACTAGAACTTTAGGAGCATACATGATGGATCGAGTTTTTATAGTTTCTATTACTTTCAGTTCCAAAGACTTTATGGCTCGTGTCGAGCTTCTTTAATATTTCATGTCATGGGCATTAAATTATGTTAGTTGTTGATAATCAGTTGAAGGCTTTACCAACTGAAAAGTAGGATTTTTTTAGCTGCTCTCATATAAATATGTAACTGTTTAAAACGATAATATATAGAAGAATATTGTTATGTTGTCACTATGTTTTCTAAGTTACACTTTTCTTATGAATAAAATGAGTTTTTCCTGCCACTTTTGGAGTTACTAAATAATGTGAATGGAGTTCTTTCAATGAAGTAATTTGGAGTTACTAGTGTATGTGATCTAAGCTAGGTGTAGGAGCACCCAAGAGATGGCCACTCGAGGGGTTGTAGATTAGATAGATACGTATTTTACTTTTAATTTTGTACTTTCATCTAGTAGATAACAATTGGGATTGCAGTTTATTTTCATGTGTGTAATTATGTTAAGACTAATCCTATAGGTTGTAGTCGAGTCTCTACTCTTTGAGTTCAGTGTCTGAAGTTCCAAAGCACCTTCTTTCAGTTGTTTTAGATTGTTAAATTATTTTTTTCTAGTTGTTTAGATTGTTATCTTTTGATTAGATCAATGTTTCCTAGTTTTATTACAAGCTTTAATTCTTCAACAATTTTTATATTTCTTAGTTTAATCATTTATATGCTTTCTAGTTTAGTTTTTATTCTTTTTAGGTTCATATTTTCTACTTTCTAGTTTAGTTATTACAAGCTTTCTAGATAGATGATTTCTTGCTTTCTAAGTTTAGTGGCTTCTCAGTTTAGAGTTTTATTTCAGTTGTCCAACATCTAGGAAACTCGAGAGAGATAGTCAAGATGTCTTCTATTGCATATAGCCTTCAAACACTACCCGGTTGATATATTAATGTATTTATCGACTAAAGTGTTAGGACCTAATGACAACCTATCACTTTTTGGCGCTGTTTCTGGGGACTTTATTTTTCTAGTGTTAGTAGGAGATACCTTGAATACCCCGTTTAGGAACAAAAATAGTCCTTTAGCTTCTTTTTCTACATGGTCAGGAAATGAGGGCCCCATGGAAGATTCATACCAAAAACCCCCACAATCAATGTACCAACCACAAGTAGGGAGGAAGGAAACTCATATTAGGAACTTATTGAGGACTTGACCGAGCAAGGTCAACTTGAGACCTTCCCACATACTCCAGGAAGATAACACATAGTTTTAGAGGAGCGTATTCCTTTGCAAACTCCATAACCTCACCCAACTAAGTGGATTTTTGAAGAGGATTACATTCCCTTCAACATCATGGGTGACCGTAGAAATTTTTCCAACAACAATAACCCTCCACTACCACACACATTCACTTATCCTATTGCTATTGATGCAGATGATGATATGATGAAAATTATCTCACCAACCTTCTTTCCAACCTTTCAAGGTTTGTCTACTGAGGACCCTGACCAATTTCTATTTGAGTTTAAAGTCTTGTGTCAAACATATGACTACAAGAGTGATAATCAGAAACTAAGTATTTTCCCCTCCACTTTGAAAGACTCAACTTCTCAATCGATAACCTCCTCGGATGAAATGGAGTCTACCTTTTTGGGGAAGTGCCAAAGTTACTGTAGGATCAGCGATAGGAAAGAACTATTCAAAATAAGGAAAAATGGGGATGACAGTCTAGAGGATTACCTAGATAGGTTTATCTTCTTATCTAAATGATGTGGTGGAGAATTCATAAGTCTTGATATTGTGAATACCCTATTGCTTAAAGGTCTTAATGACGAAGCTTGAAGGAGCTTGGATGTAATGGGAAAAGGAGACGTATCCCAACTAGGGCTTGATTATATTACTGAATTGTGTTAGAATTTCTCTCGTACTCAAGGAGGTATCTGGAATTCCACCCTTTTTAAAGGTTCTAATGAAATAGGAAAACTATGTGAAGAGCTAGCCAACTTCAACATTGACATTCTTGTTCAACTAAACACCACGTTATATGGCATAGAGGCTAAAACATGAAATCCTAAGACTTTGTCCATTTACTGCCCTAGGTGCCGAAACAAACATTTGCTAGGGGAATTCCCTTTGGAAAAGGTTGACAAAATTTGTGTTTGTCAAGTTTGTGAAAAAAATCGCCCCAGTGATCAGTGTGAGTTTTTGAATGCAATCAATAATTATAAGAAAAGATCACCCCTAGTTGAGGAAGAAGTTAACATTGTAAATCAAAGAACTGGAGGGAATTTTTCTTATGGCAAGAATCCAAACCCTAACTAGAGACCTCGACCCAACTGGAACAATAATCAATGGGCAGTTCCCTTGCCTCAGGCACCACCTCCAGTACCACCTAATTGGGGAACTTATCCTTGGGGACCACCTGAATGGGAAAATAAATCTTGGGGTGATCCTTAGTGGCCTAACTAGCCTCAATAGCAATGGTACCCTCATAATTCTATTCCTCAATGGAATCAACCTCAGCATTGGTTTTATACTAGTCCCAAAAGGATGACTATTTAACAATAAAATATTTTACCACCTCCCTAGAATACTCAAAAAAATGAACAAGTTAACTAACCACAACTTCTAGTGCAACCTATCCCCAATCCAAAGAACAATTTCCAAAATACTCCAATGCATTCCACTGGACAGGAAAATGTCACTGGACTTAACATAATACACTGTGGAAACTTACAATTGAGGTCTGGAAAAACACTTTTGCAGCTGACTATTGAAGAAATTCTAGATGAACCTATTAAGAAGTCTACTGAGATAACTACAACAATTCCCACATCTATAGAAAAATCCCTAGAAGCTACTCAAAACAAGCCCAACCTGCCATCTTCAGCTGGAGCTTTTGACCTACCTTTGGAGGAGGGGGGTTAGTCTACAACTAAAATTTTGAAGGATTTCACTCTTAAGGACAAAATTAAAGCACCTTTTCTAGAGTGTATGAAACCAATCACCATGAAAGATACTCTAAAAATGACCACATCTACCAAAACTACATTAATACAAGAAATTAAACATTTGCATATTGAGGCACCTTTGCTACAATCGATTAAGGAGATTCCTGAGTTGAACCAGCTGATCAAACAGTTTTGTATCAAAACTCCAGGGAGGAAACCAAAATGAATAAATATTGTCCACATAAATAGTTATCTAGCTGACTTGTTGGCTAGGATTACCATTGCTCCAAAATATGATGATCCAGGTAGTCCACTTATAATAGTAACAGTTAATGAGGTAGCAATACCCAATGCTTTGGTGGACCTTGGAGCAACCATTAACATAATGACTATTGATGTGATGGAAAATTTGGGACTTACTAATTTACGTCTCACAACTACAGTCTTGTAGATGGCAAATAAATCCATAGCCATTCCTAAGGGCATCATTGAAAATGTTCTTGTTAAGGTGTATGGATGGGAGTATCAAGTAGATTTTTAAATAATTGAGTCCCTTCTACCTAAAGACAGTTATCCAATAATTCTCATACAACCATGGTTAGCTACTATTGTAGCCAAAATTGACTATAGAGAAGGAGGAATGAGCATTTCACATGGACCTAATAGAAAACATTTGTTTTCATATCCTCCTGCCAAGCCTGCTGAACACAATAAAGTATGGGTTGATGAACAAGAAACTCCCAACGAACAGGAAAATTTGGCTTCATTGGCCATGGTAGTCATCAAACAACTTGGTGAAGAATTAGAGGATGAATTGGAAAATGTGGAAAGTATTACTATGGATTCAAGTGGTGAGGAGATGACAGATGTAGAAGAGATCCTAGGACAACCAATCAACATAGATCACACAGAATTTGATAATGCCAGTTTCATGGGATTGCCTTGTCCTTTGAAAAAATTAGTTCCAAAAACACACCATTTCTTTGTAGATGTTTCCAGGATTCATAAAACCATACCTCATAGTTGTCCTCTTAACACCTTGATAAGGCCCATGTATACTATCACATCCAATGATCCAGGAGTTATTACCATTATGTTGCTGCCAGGAAAAACTTTGAACATTAATAGTTTGGTTGATTGAGCTGAAAAAACACAAATTGTTTGACACCTTGGTGAATAGATCTAAAGATTTTTCTTAGGACTATACAAATTTGAGAGGAATACACCCAAGTGTGTGTGCTCATATTTATATTGAGGATGTTTGACCTATTTTCCAACTGCAACAGAGACTCAATCCTACTCTAAAAGACATCGTTAAAATTGAAATTGAGAAACTCCTACAAGTAGGGTTTATTTATCCGATTTCTGACAGCAAATGGGTGTCACCTTTGGTTGTGGTTCCAAGAAGAAAAAAAAGTGGAGAGTGTGTGTACACTATAGGGAACTTAACAATGCAACACATAGAGATTATTTCCCTCTACCCTTTGTAGACCAGGTGTTGGATAACTTGGCTGGGAGGAAATATTTTTCATTTTTGGATGGATTTGGTGGTTACAACCAGATACATGTAGTAGAAGACCAAGATAATATGACCTTTACCTGCCCCTAGGGGACATTTTCATATCAGGTTCTTCCTTTTGGGCTATGTAATTCTCCTACAACGTTCCAAAGAGCTATCGTGATGTGAGGATCATCATTTGTCCCTAAGCCATGAGAAATGCCTGATAATAGTAGAACAAGGAATAGTGTTGGGACACCATATTTTAGCTGAAGGGATTAAGGTCGATCCTAAGAAAATAAAAGTAATACAACAACTCAAGACCCCAAAAATCCAGACTGATGTCAGAATTTTCTTAGGGCATGTTGGATACTATCGAAGATTCATAGAAATTTTCAGCAAGATCGTAGCCCCTATTTTTTCCCTTCTTCAAAAGAATGTAGAGTTCATCTGGACACCTGAGTCTTAGTCATCATTTGAAATCATCAAGGAGAAACTCATATCTGCTCCTATCCTTCATGGACCTAATTGGAACCTTTCATTCCATATCTATGTTGATGCATCTGATGATGCAATTGGATCAGTTTTAGGACAAGAAGATGAGAATGGGGGAAAATATGCCATATATTTCATCAATAAGAATTTGAATCCAACAGAAAGGAATTATACCACCATAGAGAAAGAATTCTTGGTTGTAGTTCATGAAAACAATAAATTTTGACATTATATCATGGGATACAAAGTCACAGTGTACATAGATCACTTAGCCATCAAGTACCTCATGAATAAACCTATAGTAAATGCAAGGATAATTAAGTGGTTGCTTCTTCTCCAAGAATTCAACGTAACAATTATTGACAGACTAGGGAAGTCCAATGTAGTTGTAGATTTATTATCCCAGATTAAAGATGATGGTGATTGTGCTCCAGTACAGGATGATTTCCCAGATGAAAATTTGTTCGCTATCTCTACTAAAACCCCTTGGTTTGTTGATATTGCAAACTACTTGGCCATTGCAAAATTACCACATTTTTCATCAAAATAGAAGAAACGCCTTGTTAGAGAAAGTGCCCCTTTCAAATGGATTAATGGGATCCTATTTTGATGTGGACCTGATATGGTTCTACAACATTGTGTTAGGGAAGATGAGACCTATAGTATCCTTAGAGCTTGTCATGATGATCCTTCTAGAGGGCATTATTCTGCTAAAAGGATAACTCCCAAGATTTTGAGAGAAAGATACTATTGTCCTTCTATGCATAAGGATGTCAAGAAATATTTTCGTAGATGTGATGAATTTCAAAGGGTAGGAAGACCAATCACATCTAATGAAATGCCCCTGCAGCCTTAGGTAGTCCTTGAACCATTTAAAAAATGGGGATTGGATTTATCAGCCCTATAGACCCTCCTTCACAAGGAAAAGAGTACATTTTGGTCTATACCAACTACCTAACTAAGTGTGTAGAAGTGCAAGCCCTATGCATTGCTAGGAAGCAACAAGTAGTTGATTTCCTTTACAATAGAATCTTTCTCAGATTCGGAGCTCCTAGGACAATTGTTATAGATTAGGGCCCCCAGTTTATGTCTAAAGTTATGTTAACCTTCACAAATCATTTCCAGGTGAGTCACAAGAATTCCTCACCCTACCACCCTCAAACAAACAAAGAGGTTGAAGTCACTAACATGGAATTGGAAAACATTTTAACAAAAACAGTTTCATCAAGAAGAAAAGACTGGGCTCAGAAACTACCTAAAGTTGTTTGGGCTTATAACACTACATGGAAATCAACTATTGGGTATAGTCCATATGAGTTAGTTTTTGGGAAGAAACCTCTCTTTCCCATTGAATTTGAAATCCAAACCCTTAGGACAACCATGGAGTTGGGTATAGATCTTAAATGAGCCCAGATAGAGAGAGTTTTACAACTTAGTGAACTAGATGAACTTAGTTTGGATGTCGTCCATCAAACTAAGCTGGTCCAACAACAACACAAGGTTTGGCAAGATAAACATATCAAGGAGAAAGGATTCCATAATGGGGATTGGGAATTATTTTTTTATTCTAGATACAAGGATCACCAAGGAAAACTCAGAATGCTTTGGCTCAGACCATATGAAATTTCTAAGGTACTTGCTAATGGTTCGGTTCAACTGAAACCCATTGATGGTGATACCCAAACTCTCCTAGTTAATGGAAACCAATTACACATCTACCATAAGCTTATTAATAGAGAAGAATTTTTAAAAATGGTAGAAATGTAGGGAGAAATCCAGTGCATTGACTCTGTTATGGAAAATTTAATATATTTTTTCCCATAATAAATGTCAAAAAATAAAAGTGTGTTAATTTACTTCATTTTAGAATGTTTCTTTCAATATCGTCATCAACTTCATCATTTCGATTTGGCTAAATTTTGTCCATATTTTGTAGGACTTCATTTTTGGTAAACACAAATTTTGGCACACACTATTGCAATGCTTAAGAACTTGTTGGCTAGGTTGTTGCGATGCATTGAAACTTATTGTTGCTATGCTCCAGAACTTGTACAACTGACTTGTGTCATTCCTTGTTCTGATCTTGCAATCTGATGCATCACTCAACGATGCTTCAAGAAGCCAAAGGCCAAAATGTCATACTCTTCTTCCTTCTTCTAGATACATCTTCCATCGATGCTCTAGAATTATGTTGTTTATTCCTTCCACCGACATCTTTCAGCAATGCTCCAGAACTTGTTCAGATGGTCCAAAAAAATTTAGTTGTTGCTCCAGCTACATCTTTCGATGATGCTCTAGAAATTTTTGGTTGTTGCTTTGGCTACATCTTTGGACGATGCTCCAAAAAAATTTGGTTGCTGCTCCAGTTACATCTTTTAGTGATGCTCTGGAAATTTTTAGTCACTACTCGAGCTAAATATTTTGATGATGAACTATTCTAAATGATCTCACACAAAGATAGAATCCCCAAGAGAAGGCATATAGGTCATCACTTTAAACTTAGGAATCTTAGTCCAAAAGCTATCAAAAAACACCTTTAAGCACTTCACCAAAATAGAACTAGGTTGGTATACAGCTTCTACAAACGTGTTTCAAGGAACAATCCAAACTTGTATGCATTCTTGCTTTGGAATCTTCAATCTTGTTGTTGCGTTCTGATGACATCTCTCCATGATGCTCCAGAACTTTTTCTCCTTTGACCCTAGCTACATTTTTCAACAATGGCCTGGATTTTTGTAAACTCTTTCCTTTTTTAGTACTTTTATTTTTCCTAAGTTCTGCACATGCCCATCATTTATTTTGATTCCACCTCAAGATACACTCCCTAATTTTCATTTCACCATATCATATCAAATATTTCCATAATAAATGAAATTATTATGACAATTCTTTTGTCATAAGAATTTTTTCCATCATTTAAACCATCCAATCCATGTCATAATTATCTGTCGCCACCCTCGCCAAATCATGTAACTATCTGATTACGTCACCAAAGGTGATTGCTGTTCGATTTAATGACAAGATGTAAGGTGCATGCAAATTTATTTACTTAAAGATAGTAATTATTTTGAATAGAGATTAATTAATTGGTATGAACCATTCCCTCTCTCAAGTTTGAAAATTGTTCCATCGCACAATTGAGAAAAGTATGGCAATGGTTGTGTAATTTCCCATGAAAAATTGTCATGATTACTTAGTAAGGACTCAATTAAGGTGATTAATTCCTCTTCCATTGGTTATATCAAAATTGTGTCCCTTTTCATTTTCAATTAAGTTAATTGAAGCAAGGAAAATATTAGAGTTTCATAGAATTTAGTAGAGTGGAAAGGGAAGGAAAAATGGGAGGAGCCAAGAAAAAGCCTGAACCAGCCTCAATAGCTCAATTCTTGGCATTGAGTAATTTTGCGGGCCTATTTCAAATAGTCAGTTGGCTAGAATTCATGAAAAAGTTTGAGGGAGATACAGAGTAGCTAGTAAAAGAATTCATAGAAAATTTTGCAGACGGACAAACTGTGGTGCATGGAAAGTGTTTATGGGTAAGTCTAAATTTTTTTTTTCATCTTTCTGGTCTTGAAAATAGAGGAATTGATTTGAATGAAACTACCAATATTACCTATCAAAAACTGGTAGAATTGTTGCATAGGGAGGGGTAGCCTCAACCTATAATCACCATAAGTACCAGGGGATAGAACAAAGGTTTCCATAGAATGTCTATTCCAAAACCTTGGAGAACTATTGTAGCCTAGATAATAAAATATTTCATCTGTGAAGGACAAATAACTATAGTAGTGGGACCCCCTTTCCGTTTGCTAATTCATTTGCACCATGGCATTGAGGACCTCTCTCTTAGGGTTAATTTACCAACCTTTTGTGTCATTTAGTTATCTCCATGATGGAAAAATATCAAGTTGGGATAGGGCCCCTCAAAAACCATAGCCTCATATAGTTGATATGCAAGTATCATTTTCAAAAAAATCCAGAAAAGAAGTGGCAAAATTTTCTAATTTTTTTTGTAAAAGTGGAGTCTAAAAGACCATTTGAGGAGGGTGAGTCCTCTAAACAAAATGAACAATATTTAGAAGAACCCTCCTCAGAGGCATTAGGTGCTCTTGAATACCAACAGACCTTAGTAGCTCCTAGCGACAATGCATTGGAAACTTTTTTGAATGTGTTAGAAACCCCAGGACAGTCAGGGGATGTGGAAATCATGCACTCTAGAGAAGAAGAAGAGCCTCCTCACAAGAGGAAGAAGCAGACTAAAGTCACTTTTCAAACAACCCCTCCTCTACACAAAAGTAAGAGGTTGTTTGTAGATTCTAGTAAAACCATACCCTATGACAACATAGGAAGTACTTCCAAAAAGGAAAAGGCCAAGACTCAAACAAGAATAGTGGAAACTAAAATTCAGCCTAGTAGTGAGGAAATAAGTGAAATAGAAAAGCAGGTTGATCAATCCCTCAAGGATGAGGAGAAGAGAACACCATCTCCAAAGGAGTAGGAAGAGGAAAAAGTACAGTTGCCACATTCGGTGGAGATTGAAGATTAACTTGTGGGGGGACTCTCCCCTTTTCTTGACAGAATTGAAAATGTACCTGATACCAAGGAAAATGCACCTAATACTAACATGAAAATTCCCAACCCATCTTTCTCTGTGGACACAGGAGATGCAAAATTTGGTCAGGAAGAGGAGGAATTAAAGAAATTGAAAACATAAATTACTGAATTAAAATCTCAATTACAGAGTAACGAAGAAAAGATCACCCAACAACAAGAAGAAATTGAGGCACATGCTACAATTGTAAATAAAAGGGATCAAGAAATTGCAAAATTGACAATGTAAATGGAGCAAAAATATGGGCTCATTGAGCAGTTGCAGTACCAAATCTAGCAATGGAATCAACAAAGCAAGTAACATATGGTTGATCTATCTGAGAAAGATAAGCACATTCAGGGTTTGAAAAATAATTTTATGCAATTGTTTAATGCTTTTGAAGAAGAAAGAAATAGGAAGGAAATTGAACTTAATGCTTCTATGAGTAGAATTGTGGAGTTAGAGAAGGATTTGTAGGAAAGTGACACTAAGCCAATAATGAAATCCAAGGCGACACAAACTAAAAAAAATGTTTTAGAATGGTTTTAGGTATGTATCCCTCCATTATTGATGAAATGGATGGGAGATGATACTTCTTAAGGGATGTATAATTTTAAAATAATAGACTAAAAAAGGAGTTAGTAATGTTAAAAGAATAATTTCACAAAGCATATAGAGGTAAATAGGATGCTTGTAAAATTAGTGAGTTATTTTTGGCTTGTAGAAGACCATCTAGGTTGTACTCTATGTTCCTCAATGAACAACTCCTAAGATGGAAGTTACTTATAATTCACCATAATCAGCCACATGACCCTGATGATAAAGAATTTGTTAAGATATTTGTTGAGTCAAATCCTAAAAAACAAGATTTATTATGTGAATTCTTTTTCCATAATTTTCTCTTGGAAGAATATACATATTTCTTTGTTAATTTCTTTGTGGGAGAAGTCCAATTGAGATCATTCCTATCCACAATGCGTAATTAGATTCACTGGCATGATCGGTTAAGGGAGTATGCACATGCGGAGAAAATTGTGAGGTTGCAAATAAGATATCCCCATAGGAAGCCTTTGTATTTCAAGGCACAATTTCTAGGTGTTCAACTTAGAGAGAATGTACAAATCAACTACAATAATAACCTCTAGCTATGCTATAATCACTTTCAAGTTCAAGGACCAAAGTTGATAAGGAAAGCTTGGCATGCGTGTGAAGAAAGGTATACCCCTCTTCCTATGTATCTGAGGAAAAGAGAGGTAATCTCACCTCTTAATATTAGATGGACCTACAAAAGGGTAGTACCCTTGGCCAATATCCTTGAGAAATTAAAATTTAACTAGATTGTCATGAGGTATTGACCACCTCTACTTCTTTCACCACCCCCTGCAACATATAACAATACATATCAGAGTGATGACAATTTTGTAAGATGGGTACAAAGGGTCACTTTTCATTATGGATTTTTGAAGGAGCCAAAGGAACTAGATAAAGAGGCATATGACTTGTGTTATCTTAGTGCCAAATATGAGGAGATGAATAAGAACTGGGGAAATGAAGGGAAGGGAACACACCAAAGAGTAGGAACTGCTCAAGATTAGGAAGGGGAGGAAGTGTTGAGGTTAAAATAACCTCATCAATATAATGGAATAAATACTTAACCGTACACCTTTCAACCATCCTTACCCTACTAATTAATTATCTTTAGGATAAGTAATTTCTTTCTTGTGAATTATTTCTTGAAATTGGTTGAAATAAGCTAATTTGTGATAACTTAATTGTTTAGTTTTTGAGTATTCCATAGGTCAACTTCCATAGTTAGTTACCATCCCAGTTAAAGAGGTTTAACATAGAGTTCAACACCATTGAAGACAAGTGAATGTGTGCCAAAATTTTAGGAGCATACATGATGGACCGAGTTTTTATAGTTTCTATTATTTTAAATTCTAAAGACTTTATGGCTTGTGTCAAGCCTCTTTAATATTTCATGTCATGGGATTTAAATTGTGTTAGTTGTTTACAATCATTTGAAGACTTTACCAACTGAAAAGTATGATTTTGTTATCTGCTCTCATATAAATATGTAACTATTGAAAACAATAATATACAGAAGAATATCGTTATGTTGTCACCATGTTTTCTAAGTTACACTTTTCATATGAATAAAATGTTTTTTTCTTGCCACTTTTGGAGTTATTGAATAATGTGAATAAAATTCTTTGAATGAAGTAATTTGGTGTTACTAGTGTATGCGATCTGAGCTAGGCATAGGAGCACCTGAGAGTTGGCCACTCAAGGGGTTGTAGATTAGATAGATAAGTATTTTACTTTTAATTATGTAATTTCATTTAGTAGATAACTATTAGAATTGAAGTTATTTTCATGTGTGTAATTTTGTTAAGACTAATCTTGTAGGTTGTAGTTGAATTTTTAATCTTTGATTTTAGTGTCTAAAGTTCTGGAGCACCTTCTTTTAGTTGTTCAGATTGTTAAATCATTTTCTACCAGTTGTTTAGATTGTTATCTTTTGATTAGATCAATGTTTCCTAGTTTCTTTACAAGATTTAGTTATTCAGCAATTTATACATTTCTTAGTTTAATCATTTCTATGCTTTCTAGTTTAGTTGTTATGCTTTTTAGATTCATAGTTTTCTACTTTCTAGTTTAGTTATTTCAATCTTTCTAGATAGATGATTTCCTACTTTCTAAGTTTAGTGGATTCTTAGTTTAAAGTTTTATTTCAGTTGTCCAACATCTAGGAAACTCGAGAGAGATAGTTAAGATGTCTTCTATTGGATATAGCCTTTGAACACTACTCGACCGATATATTAATGTATTTATCAACTAAAGTGTTAGGACCTAACGACAACCTATCAAGTAGAGAAGTTACTATCCATGGAGATCCTGAGCCTTCTTACTACTACAAGAATCTTGAGGCCAAGTTCTATAAGATCCCCCAAATACCCAAGAATGACGAAGGGCCGACACCTTCTACCTCATTTATTGACCCATCATCCCCTGCATCTACCTCAAAAATGAAAACCCCTATTGTGCAGAGCATACCCGACATCAAAGCACTGATCCAGGATGATGGTTGTGGAAACTATAAGCTATCAAGGCATAATTTTGTATTGGGAGAGTTACATCTTTCTCCCAAATCTTGTGGGAAACCCACATCTAACAACAACATCCTTGAAACTATCAAGATGGCAGCTACTACCTTCACCAAATTGGGGGACCTAAACAAAGAAGATGTCAATGAGGAAGATATCTCTAAATTGTACTATCAAGATGAACAACCCATCCCTATTCTTCCTATGGAAGATGACAACAAAGGATTTTAGCTAATGAAGGGAATTGGGTATACAAAGAATGAGAACTTGGGACAAAATGATAATAGTTTGATAGAATCTATCGTTCCTGAGAAACATCCAAAGAATCTTGGCCTAGGTTGTACTACTAGCAAGGTTACCCTTATTGGCAAAGGTACTTCCACTAAACGGGTTGAGGCTTCCTCTTGGTTACCAACATCATATGATACTATCCTAAAAAATGTCCCCCTCAATGTTTCTAACTTATTTGAGAACAACTCTCTCTTCATGATATCTACATCATCCTTTACCCCAATCAACTAACCAAATGAAATACGCCTAGTATACCCACAACTCATTGAATTGGACCAATGAGGACCAACAATTCTAGATTTATTTTAAAATAATGAAGAAATATTAGAATTCATGGAACTCTGTGACAACTTACCATGGGAATATCACAAAAAAATCTTTGATATAGAGCTAGACATAGTGTAATAATACAGGGATACGATTGAATCTTTTAGTCATAAAATGGATGCAACACAACTAACTTGAAGATCTTTGAGTGAAAACCACACTATGGCACTCTTTGATCTTAAAATAGTAAAAAGAAAGGGTGTATCCAAGGGTGAAAACCTCTTTGAGGTGCCCAAGGATGAGGGATTCAATCTCCCCCTTAGTGATATGCATCCAGAAAAATCAACAGTCTTAGCAAAGAAGGCCACTCCAATCAATGTGGGAATATAAGAAGCACCCAAGATCACTTTCTACATTGAATCCTTGTTGAATGAAGAACATAAGAACATAGCAGCATTCTTGAAAGAGCGAAGAGCTAAATTTGCATGGTCATAGATGGATATGCCAGGGCTTGATCCAAAAGTAGTTGTGCATCATCTAACAGTCTATCCTAAAGCCAAACCAATAAAGAAAAAATTAAGGAAGATGCACCCTTAGATAGCACTCTTGGTCAAACTTGAGTTACAAAAGCTTCTTGTAATTGGATTCATCTGACCCATGGATTATCCTAAGTGGGTTTCAAACCTGGTACCATTCTCTAAACCCACTAGGGGCATCAAAATATGCATAGATTTCAGAGAGTTAAACAAAGCATGCTCGGACGATGATTTCCCTCTTCCTAACATCGACCACATCATGGACTTAATAACTGGGCATGAAATGTTGTCACTCATGGATGGTTTTTTAGGCTACAATCAAATCAATATTGCCAAGGAGGATCAACACAAAACCAGATTCACTTGTCCATGGGGAACCTATTGTTGGAACGTGATGCCATTTGGGCTAAAAAATGCAAGAGAAACTTATCAGAGAGCATTGACCCTCATATTTCATGACATGATCCACAAAAAAATCAAAGATTATGTGGATGATATTTTAGAAAAATCAAAGAAAATAAATGAGCACATAGAAGTATTAGGACCCATCTTTGATAGAAATGAAGAGTATAAGGTATGGCTGAATCCAAAAAAGTGTCTTTGGGGTTACATTGAGGAAACTTCTTGGCTATATCATTTCACAAAGAGGCATAAAAATTGATCCAACAAAGGTAAAATCCATCCTAGACATGGAACCATCGCAAACATTGAAGCAGATGAGAGGGTTACAAGGAAGATTGCAGTCCATCAGGAGGTTGATAACACACCTATCAGATAAAATCCACACTTTTTTACATCTTCTCCATCAAGGAATAAATTACAAGTGGGATGATAAGTGTGAAAAATATTTCTAGCAGATCAAGGACTACCTATTAACACCTCCAATGCTCATGTCACTAATACCAAACAAACCATTGATCCTATATATCTTAGCAACATCAGCAACACTAGGAGCTCTTCTAGTACATGATGAAAAAAGAAAGGAAAGAGCTATCTATTACATCAACAGGACCTTGGTGGGCTATGAAATGAACTATTCATCTGTTGAGAAGGCATGCTTAGTAGTAGTTTTTGCTTCATAAAAATTTAGACACTACATGTTGTTGCATCAAGTCAAACTCATTGCAAAAATTGACCCATTGAAATACTTGTTATCCAAAGAAACTTTCATTGGGCGAATGGCCAAATGGGTAATGATCTTGATTAAATTTGACATAGAGTATGTGGAGTGCAAGGAAATCAAAGGACAAGTGATCGTAAAACAACTCACAAAGGCCCCTATCTATGTAGAGAATCCATTGATATCTGAATTCTAGGATGAATCAGTATTCCGTGTCAATATAGCAAATCAATGCAAGATGTAATTTGATGGATCATTCACCCAACATGGATTAGGGGTGAGTATTCTCTTCATCACCCCTCAAGGAGATTACATCCTCAAGTCATACAGGATATCATGTTCATGTACTAACAAAATTGTTGAGTATGAAGCCCTAAACATAGTTCTAAGGATAGCAGTTCAATGACAAATACAAGAAATAAAATTCTATGGAGACTCATAACTAGTTATCAATCAAGTCAATGACAACTACCAAACTAAGGAAAATAATCAAGTCAATGATGATTACCAAACTAAGGAAAATAAGCTTACTCCTTACAAGAAGATGGTAGAGAGTCTCAAGGACCTTTTCATTGATATAACCTTTGAGAAAATTCCTCCCATGAACAATTAAGCAGCAGATGCTATGGAAACAATTGGGTCATTGTTAGACATGCCACACAACATCTTGCAATGTGAATTCTTGGCAGAACAAATTCTCATACCAACTTTCAAAATATCAGAATATGAATTCGTGTGTATCATTTTTGGTCCTAGATCTCCATGGTACCATGACATATTCACCTACCTAAGAAGATGAACCCTCCCATCTGATATCACCTCCAATCTTTAAAAGACCTTTGTTAAGAAGATATCTTGATTCATGATCTTAGCTGATACCCTATATCATCATAGCATTGAGGGGACATTACTATGATGTCTTAACCAAGAAAAAACCTTGGTCGCTTTAATAAAATTACACGATGGCATGTGGTTCTCACTCTAGCAGTATGACTTTAGCTAAGAAATTGTTGAGAATGAGGTACTACTGGCCAACCATAGAAAAAGAAGCTCATCGGTATGTGCAGAATTGTGTCAAGTTTCAACAACATGAAGATCTGATTCATGCTTCAACTCAAGAATTGCAACCAATGGTCACACCATGGCCTTTCTCATAGTGGGGCCTTGACCTCATAGGATAGATTACCCCAACCACATCTAATGGCCACAAGTTTATCATAACCATCACTGAGTACTTTTCCAAGTGGGTTGAATCCATTCCTATGATCTACATAATGGGGAAGCAAATTGCTAAGCTTATCCTAAATTACCTCATATGTTATTATAGTGTTCTAAAAACTCTTATCTCAGACAATGGAACACCCTTCAAGAATCAGGATGTAAAATATCTATGTCAAAGATTCCACATCTAACACCGATTCTCTACCTTTTATTACCCCCAGGGCAATAGTCAAGATGAGGATACAAACAAGACCATTTTTAAAATCTTGAAGAAAATGATCAATGAATTTGGTCATGACTATCATCTATAGTTAAATCCTACTCTTTGGGAATGACTGGCATCTATAGTTAAATCTTGCTCTTTGGGCCTATCAAACCAGTATCTGCATGCCAATAGGTGCAACCATGTTCTCCCTGGTATACGGATCAGAAGCCATCTTGCCTATCTGTTGCAATCAAGGATGGAAGGTCTAGAAATGGGACTATTCAACCTTACAACAAGAGTAAACACAATGGAATCTCCAAGAATTGGAATAACAATCACACATAGAGATATAAAGAATGATCAATTATTCACTGGAAACATGTCCTTTCTTCTAGCTTACAAAATTATAGAATGATATGGCATTAAGCCTAGAAATACAATGCAATTCAAATCACTTATCTGTCACTACTTTCACCTACCACTACAACTACTCCTCTCTTCCTCAATGCAACTACACAATGCTTATATATATCATTTCCCAGCTCTAGAAAAGTTCTGCATCGGCCTTAAGAGATCTCAAACCCCAAAGTTGATGAAACATGTGAAGGTCAGCCAAAACATATGATTCTCCTTTGATCTTCAGAAAAAAATGATGCAGATTGGATAGAAGTTCCCTTGATGAATTTTCACCTTATGAAATGGTTTCCTGAGCTCCGTAAGTCATGGGATAGGTTTACACACTTGAAAAGCCAAGATTGGTCAATGAATGCTCTCTGTCTATTTACAGTTGATATTATGTTGGCAATAAATTTGTACTAGAATCTTCAAAACACTTGAATTCTAGATATGATGTAGATGTTTCAATGAAGATCATATATCCTAATCCACAAGCTTTGATGTTATAATTTTGTACAATGCGGTATGAAATACTAAGACTGGGTCCTAACAGTTGACTACTAAAATGCAAGAAAACATGAATGGAAATAATTTTAGTTGATGCAAGATTGCTTGAAACTTGAGATGCTCCTACATCAGACACTCGGGGTTGAAGAAAAGTGAGCCTGTTACTTTCTAGAGGCTAGAGGAAAACTAATGTAGTTCACCTTATCTTGAGAAATCCATGATGAATCTTCCTTCGTGTATTGCCTTGCTATGGTACTGTGTCTGACTTCGCTATCTAGAATTTACTCAATTTCCTCCAGATGGTGTGCTATTTGGTCTAGCAAACCAACTCCTCTGTTCTTCGGTGACTCTCCTTCATGATACTGGAATAGGTCTGCAATGTTGAATATAGGTGATATTCCAAATTCCTCCGATAGTTCCACCTCATATGCATTTCTTGAATCAAACTTCCTAATGATTTTACAAGGTCCAAACTTCTTCATTTTCAACTTATTATGTCCCTACAAGAAATATCTCTTTTCTCAGATATACCATTACTTCCTCTCCTACTACAAACTCCTTATGTCTTCTCTTCTTATCTACTTTCTCCTTGTAGGTATTATTCATCTTCTCCAGATGCTCCTTGACTTGTGCATGCATTGTTTCCATGAATCCTGCAAATTCTCCTGCCTCTGCACTCCTTTTATTTTCCATACTGATATCCCTTAATTATACTACTCCTCTAGGTTTTTGACCTATTTCAATCTCAAATGTTCGCATCCCTATGCTTCGGTTCATTGAATTGTTGTAGCCAAATTTTGATTGATGTAGTATTAAGTCCCAATTTCTTTCTTTACCTTCAGTCAAACACCTCTACAATTTTCCCAAACGCCTATTTACCACTTCTGTTTGTCCATCTATCTGTCGGTGGAATGTCGAACTATACTTCAAAATTGTCTTCGTCTTCTTCCACAATGTTTTCTAGAAATATCCAACAAATCTAGTGTCTATGTCTAATACTATACTTTTTGGTAGTTTATGTAATCTCATAGTCTCCTTGAAAAATAGGTCTACAACATGTACTACATCATTGGTTTTCTTACAAGGTATCAAATGCGCCATCTTAGAAAATTTGTCCACAACCACAAATATAGAATCAAATCTGTTAGCTCTCAAAAACGCAGGCAAGGATACCTCAAGAGGTTGCCAATCTCTTGGTATGTTTTAGGGTAACAGAACAAGGTTTGAAATAATTAAACCTTCTACTCTTCAGGTGCTGCTAGACCTAGGTGGGTGTACCTATAACAGATGAAGCAGACTTAACCTATGATCTTCCTTCCTACAACAATTTATCCACAATGGCATATGGAAGTGGACAAAATGGATCAAACTTGGAATAAATTGTATACTAAAATGAAGACTAAATCCTAATATCCTCAACTAACAGATGTAAAAAAATATGAATGAGACTGAATGATGTGAATGGTGAGACCAATGCCTTATAGGGTATGCGGAGTCAAGATAAATATGAGATAAGTACTCTGTTCTGGCAAGAATTCAAGCTGTTCATCATATGATTTGGTTTATAGCTTGTATAAACATGCAAGATTATAATTACCGAGTTCTTCTTAAATGATCCAATTGATATCTTCTAATTACTATGATCAACTTAGAGGATTTAATCTTTACTGGAAAGAACCAAGTAATTGATCACACAGTTACAACAAATGTGTACTGACAAACTGGAGGTAAACTTGTTACACCAATTCAAACAATCAGAGAACATCACAATTGGAGACAACTTCGATAATATTTTCAATAAACATGACCAACAACTGATACTAGAAACAATTGTAACACATCAGAAGACTTCCATTGATATCTCCATGATTTTACATCTACAACATAATCTCTTTTTTGTAGAACATTGTGTTCCTCTGAACTGTATCTATTCTATCCTACTGTTTTCCCTACTACTTCATTTATAATTGAGAGTGATTATTTATACACCAGTATCTGAAAAGGCACATCATTTCATATTCCAATATCGGCAAACAGTTGCAATTAGGAATTTTCATGTCGGCCACAGTGCATAAGACTTCATCAATAATTCGCTGTAACATCCCCATGAGTATGTCGAAGGCAACAATATCACTGATCATCTCTTTGGTCTTCTATGCCTCGCCGTAACACATCCGAGTCGTGAAGACATCATATTGAAAACCCCTAAAACCCCATTTGTCTCCTGCGCGTCGCTGTAGCATTCCCTTTGTCACAACGAAGCCATATAGTATTCTTTTATTCCCTTTCAGTTTCATCTTTGCATTCGTTATAGCTCATCTAGGTCGGTGAGATATCACATAGATTACAATACGTTTTTCTGATATATACTTCTTGTGACTTCCATTCGCCGAGACCCAAGGAGCCTCTCACCGAAATGCACCTTGTTCTAACTCACTGTCGCTGTAACTTAATGGTGTCAGGAAGACCTTATAGAGAATCCACCTTGTTCTGCCGAAAGTTCCTTTATCTCCCGAGTCGCCAAGACAACAGTAAACTCTTGCCGAAAAAGTCCCCCTGTGCTCCATCGGTGAGACCGTGCACCTTGCCAAGACATTTTAGTTTTCTTACCGACTGAAATAAGTCTTACCGATGAAGCCATTCATCGGCAAGAAAATGAGCCTTCGAAGAGACTCATACCGATGCCAAAAGTTACACTGAACCCATTCCTTCATCTCATTCGCTGAGACTTATCTCGATGTGCTCTATCGGTGAAACACCATAATTTCGTTGAAACTCTCGCCGAAGACCACCTCTCCATAGATTGCCAAGACATTTTGGTTTTCTTACCGACTGAGTCCACTTGTTGCTGATGACCCCCTTCACATCTTATCGGCAAGACACTACTCTGATATACTTTAGTCTCACCGATGTACATTCCTCGTCGCCAGTTGGTAAGACAATGCTCAATCGCCAAGACCACCTGCTGAAAACCTTTAGCTTGGCCAAAACATTTCCACATGCGCCAGTCGGAGAGACAAAATGTTTTTGCTGTGACCTTACGCCGATACTCATCAATTTGGCTGAAATGAATACTTGTGCACAGTCGGTATGACATGTGGAGATCGCCATGACGTTATATCGATGCCTCAATCCTTTGCCGATAGAACCTTTAATACACCTTTCGACAAGACATTCATATTTCGCTATGACCTTCACCCGAATATGACTCCTATGCTGATATGTGTCTTTCAAACACGGGTCGGTGAAACATGATGCGTTCGGTGAAGCATTACACCGATGATCCTGACTCATGTCGATATGAACACTCCCATCGCTGAGACGATGAAATTGTTATGCCAATAATTTCTAGTGAATGCAATTCAGTCACCATGACATTAAAACGTCTTGCCGATAGGCAACACAGATGTTTTGCTAGCGGAAGACACAACATGGATTGGGGAGAGCCTAATGAACTCACGCCGATAGGCACTAAAATGCAAAAGATGCGTGACTCAATGGATTCGATGGGCAACATGGGAAAAATATGAGCAAAATGATATGAAAATAAACCCCTACATTTATGAAAAGGATTCCAATGGAAACTTAAGGTTATGGAAAACATGTGAAAAAGCTCAAAAATTTATAGTTCCAACAGTGGCTCCGTCTGGGGATGAATGATAGTAAATTCATTGCAAGGATCCAGAATCTTTGGGTGAGCAGACCAGACCAAACACAAAATGAGCCAGTGAGCATAATGGAAATGGAAATGAAGCATGAAGGAATGAATGCAAGATGGAGGTGAATGCAAAATGGAAATGCACCAGAATTGCATGGAAAAGAAATTTAGAGAGGATACACAAGAGTTGTCCATGCACTGGCAACCCTCAATCCTCTGTGTTTCAATTTCACCTTTCCTAAGTTGTTACAATCTGAAACTCAAACCAAGCCTTCCCCTGTCAAACACCTGGTTTTGTGTTGAGTTCATCAAATTCTTCCTGAAGATACTCATGCAATCCTTCCTGTCATTGTTATTGCAAGTTCTTAGAGTATCATCATGCTCGGTTTGGCCCAAAATCCCTACACCATCCTGTAGTTCAAATTCTTCAACATCTTGGGACAAACCCCTGTTATTTTCAACAATCAAGATGCATGCATATGAAATACAATATTCCTTATTATCTTTCTCACTGTTATGGATCATAAAGCATTCACTCAGCTGTATTAAAATTTCACAATCAAAGTGCCCCTCATGAGAAACAAAAATTGTCAGACCAACATTGTTTGAAACAAGCAAATCCGAAACCCTTTGCATTTCTTTGATACCCCTATGACTCAAACCTTCAATATTAAGCATATATGAACCAATCAAATCTGGAACATTATCATCCTTGGTATGCAGAAAAATGTCTTCTCCACATGAGTTAGAAATTTCAAAAACACATACCTCATTCTGAACAGACACATGCATTTGGCCAACCTCAAAGGTTTCACTATCAACTTGAGAAAGGTACTGAGAATCATATGAATCATTGCACAAAAAAATTTCACTGTCAAAACAAATGCAAGTTGGATAAAGAACTTCAGGATCAGCTTCATGTGTATATCTCTGATAGTCAAGAGTTAGCAAATCTGAAATTTGCTCACAGCTGAGTAAACATGTTTCCACATTTTCATTATTACAGTCATACTCATCACTTTTTTCATCATCAAAAAGAGGCCCAGGATCAACTGAGAATGAAAAATTACCAGCACAGTCACTTGTTCCATAACTTGACACATCACTTTGTTTATCTAAAAATACCTTTTGCTCAACATCAAGTGGATTTGAAAATACCTGAAATTCATTCTAGGGCAAACCTTTGCAAAAAATTATCTGATCCTCTTTTAAATCTTCATCATGCCGTGGGCCTGAAATTTTTTGGAAACCATTCTCAAATTTACAACCCTCCTCTTCATCGCATGTATCGTTGTAGCTTTCAACTGCAGCTAGAGGCATTGTAAATTCACTATCAACATTTCCCATTTCCTCTTCATCCTGATCCTCATAAGAGGTAAAAGGATCCCCTTGCTGCATATCAAAATCCTTAGGTGTATCTTCAAAATCTAAACACTCATTTGATCCCTTATAACACACACTACTCTCCCTGTCACAATCTGTCAAGCAAGAGAGATATCTTGTACCTTCATCTTTATTATGCAAGCTATCATAGGAATCATACTAACTTGCACATACCTCATCATCTATTGGATGCATTGCTTGATTAATTCCTCTATACTCATCAGAAATACAACAATTGGAATCAACATTGGTAGTGTCCCCATACCCTTTCCTCTCCATGGCATCAATGAACTTATTCAAGTGATCACAAACTTGCTGTATTGATAATTCTGACCAATGAACTGAATTAGGCTCCCATACCTTTATGACTTGCTCAGTAAACATGGTCCTTGTAGGCCTATGGTGAGAAGGTAACTGTATACAAATTTCTCTCATTCTATTGTATAAAGAAGTGAAATCTTCTCCACCATACCTCCTTATGTCAAGAAAAGCATCCAAAAGACTTTTGAAATATTCATCATCTCTAGATTGTTGGTTCTGATACATACCTTGTTGCAGATTCTGGCTAATATCTCCAAGTGAATCAGAATTGTGTTTCCCTTGACATTGATCACATTGACATTCTTGATAACTTCCAATTGCATTTGACACTGATCGCATTGGCATTGTTGATAATTTGCCAATCTTTTTCCAGACAAGATAAGCATTTTCTTGCTTTAATGGCTATGGAGGATAAGTGCTCTTCTGTGCATGATATGTATCACCTCCATTGTAGAAATTTCCATTTGTAATATCAGGTGCTTGAGGGGCCCAATATCTTCCTGCATCTGTATATTCATTCTGGTCCAATTGTAGCCTTTTCCTCTGCCATTCTTCTATTTCCTTTCTCTAGGACTCATACAGTGCTTTGATCTCCTCAAAAGTTAAAGATTCATAATCAACTTGAGGAGTGTCATGATCAATAGGTCCGCCCTGATTACCCTCTATTTTCAGATCATTGAGGATCTTTTTCCTATCACATTTGAACAAATGCAATGTTTCTTTCAGAGTCGCCACCTACTTTTCCAAAAGTAGGAAAATAATTACTTTTGATCTTTTCCCCAGTGGAATCACCCCTTCTAAATCTTCTCAAATTATAACCTTTTCTTTAATGACTCTATAATGTGGTATTCAACCAAATTTTTTGATATTTTTCCCCAGCAGAGTCGCCAATTTGTTAGCTCTAGTCAAAAACGCAGGCAAGGATACCTCAAGAGGTTGCCAATCTCTTGGTACGTTTTAGGGTAATAGAACAAGGTTTGAAATAATTAAACCTTCTACTCTTCAGGTGCTGCTAGACCTAGGCGGGTGTACCTATAACAGATGAAGCAGACTTAACCTATGATCTTCCTTCCTACAACAATTTATCCGCAATGGCATATGGAAGTGGACAAAATGGATCAAACTTGGAATAAATTGTATACTAAAATGAAGACTAAATCCTAATATCCTCAACTAACAGATGTAAAAAAATATGAATGAGACTGATTGATGTGAATGGTGAGACCAGTACCTTATAGGGTATGCGGAGTCAAGAGAAATCTGAGATAAGATCTTTGTTCTGGAAAGAATTCAAGCTGTTCATCATATGATTTGGTTTATAGCTTGTATAAACATGCAAGATTATAATTACCGAGTTCTTCTTAAATGATCCAATTGATATCTTCTAATTACTATGATCAACTTAGAGGATTTAATCTTTACTAGAAAGAACCAAGTAATTGATCACACAGTTACAACAAATGTGTACTGACAAACTGGAGGTAAACTTGTTACACCAATTCAAACAATCAGAGAACATCACAATTGGAGACAACTTCGATAATATTTTCAATAAACATGACCAACAACTGATACTAGAAACAATTGCAACACATCAGAAGACTTCCATTGATATCTCCATGATTTTACATATGCAACATAATCTCTTTTTTGCAAAACATTGTGTTCCTCTGAACCGTATCTATTCTATCCTACTGTTTTACCCACTACTTCATTTACAATTGAGAGTGATTATTTATACATCAGTATTCGAACACGCACATCGTTTCATATTCCAATATCGGAAAATAGTTGCAATTAGGAATTTTCATGTCAACCACAGTGCATAAGACTTCATCAATCATTCGTTGTAACATCCCTGTGAGTATGCTGAAGGCAACAATATCACTGATCATCCCTTTGGTCTTCTGTGCCTCGCCGTAACACATCTGAGTCATGAAGACATCATATCAAAAACCCCTAAACCCCATTTGTCTCTCACGCATCGCTGTAGCATTCCATTTGTCACAACGAAGCCATATAGTATTCTTTTATTCCCTTTCAGTTTCGTCTTCGCATTCGTTATAGCTCATCTAGGTCGGTGAGATATCACAGAGATTACAATATGTTTTGCCGATATGTACTTCTTGTGCCTTCCATTCGTCGAGACCCAAGGAGCCTAATGCACCTTGTTCTAACTCATTGTCACTGTAACTTAATGGTGTTAGGAAGACCTTATAGAGAATCCACCTTGTTCCGCCAAAAGTTCCTTTATCTCCCGAGTCGCTAAGACAACAGTAAACTCCTGCCGACAAAGTCCCCCTATGCTCCATCGGCGAGACCGGGCACCTCGCCAAGACATTTTAGTTTTCTTACCGACTGAAATAAGTCTTACCGATGAAGCCATTCATCGGCAAGACAATGAGCCTTCGAAGAGACTCATACTGATGCCAAAAGTTACACCAAACCCATTCCTTCATCTCATTCACTGAGACTTATACTGATGTGCTCTATCGGTGAAACACCCTGATTTCGTTGAAACTCTCGCCAAAGACCACCTCTCCATAGATCGCCAAGACATTTCAGTTTTCTTACCGATTGAGTCCACCTGTCGCTGATGACCCCCTTCACATCTTATCAGCAAGACACTACTCCGATATACTTTAGTCTCACCGATGTACATTCCTCGTTGCTAGTCGGTAAGACAATGCTCAATTGCCAAGACCACCTACCGAAAACCTTTAGCTTGGCTGAAACATTTCCACATGCGCTAGTTGGAGAGACAAAATGTTTTCGCTGTGACCTTGTGCCGATACTCATCAATTTGGCTGAAATGAATACTTGTGCACAGTCGGTATGACATGTGGAGATCGCCGTGACGTTATATCGATGCCTCAATCCTTTGTCAATAGAACCTTTGATACGCCTTTCCACAAGACATTCATATTTTGCTATGACCTTCACCTGAATATGACTCCTATGCCGATATGTGTCTTTCAAACATGGGTCGATGAAACATGACGCGTTCGGTGAAGCATTACACCGATGATCCTGACTCATGCCAATATGAACACTCCCGTCACCGAGACGATGAAACTGTTATGCCGATAACTGCTAGTGAATGAAATTGAGTCACCATGACATTAAAACGTCTTGCCGATAGGCAACACAGATGTTTTGCTAGTAGAAGACACAACATGGATCGGGGAGAGCCTAATGAACTCACACTGATAGGCACCAGAATGCAAAAGATGCGTGACTCAATGGATTCGATGGGAAACATGGGAAAAATATGAGCAAAATGATATGAACATAAACCCCTACATTTATGAAAAGGATTCCAATGGAAACTTAAGGTTATGGAAAACATGTGAAAAAGCTCAAAAATTTATAGTTCCAACAAAATCCTCTTGACGTCTTAGGTAATCCCAACAAAAAATCCATGCTAATGTCTTCCCATGGCCTCTCAAGTACTGTGAATGGTGTATACTTTCCAATGTTCTGACTGTTTCCTTTTACAACTTGAAAAATCCTACAACTTTGAACATATTTCTTGATATCCTTGTATAGTTGTGGCCAAAAATAGTCCTCACTCACCAATGCTACGATCTTATCAATTCCAAAATGTCCTACTAATCCTTTGCAATGCTTTTCCTTGCCCAAATTATCTCTCATGAAACTTCTAGGGTCTATGTCTAATACTATACTCTTTGGTAGTTTATGTAATCTCGTAGTCTCCTTGAAAAATAGGTCTACAACATGTACTACATCATTGGTTTTCTTACAAGGTATGAAATGCACCATCTTAGAAAATTTGTCCACAACCACAAATATAGAATGAAATCCTCTTGATTTCTTAGGTAATCCCAACAAAAAATCCATTCTAATGTCTTCCCATGGTCTCTCAGGTACTGTGAATGGTGTATACATTCCAATGTTCTGACTGTTTCCTTTTACAACTTGACAAATCCTACGATTTTGAACATATTTCCTGATATCCTTGTATAGTTGTGTCCAAAAATAGTCCTCACTCACCATTGCTATGATCTTATCAATTCCAAAATGTCCTACTAATCCTTTGCAATGCTTTTCCTTGATCAAATTCTCTCTCATCAAACTTCTAGGGATACATAACTAATTGTTCTTGAATAACATACCTTCCTAAATGAAATAATCCAACCATTTGCTTCTATATGTCTCCACAGGTTCCTTGCAAGCCATCCATGCCTCCGTAAAATCAATGTCATCCTCATACATGTGCTTCAGTTCTTCAAAACCTAATATTTCAATTCTCATCTCTATCAACAAACTCCTTATCCGGCTCAATGCATCTATAACCTTGTTTGACTTCACACTCTGGTGCTTAAAAAAAAAAGTGTAACTCTACAAGAACTCTACCAATCTCATATGTCTCTAGTTCAACTTCCCTTGACTATTCAAATATTGTAAGGCTTGATGATCCGTATACAACACAAATTCCTTAGGTAACAAGTAATGTCTCCACATCTTCAAGGCTTGTATTATTGCATAGAATTTTTGATCATAAACTGAATATATTCTCCTGGTATCATTCAATTTTTCACTAAAGTAGGCTATTGGTCTCCCTTCCTAAATTAACACAGCACCTATTGCACTTCCACTAGCATCACAATCTACTTGGAATAATTTATCAAATTATGGTATTGCTAACATAGGTTATTCTGTCACCTTTTGCTTCAACAACTCAAAACTCTTTTGTTCTCTAGATGTCCACTTGAATTCATTTCATTCACCCCTCATCATCTATGTCATAGGTGCACAAATACCACTAAAATTTCTGATGAACTTTTGATAAAAGGTTGCTAGTCCATGAAATGATCTCACTTCTTCAATGTTCACAAGTGTAGGCCATTCAAATATTTATCTAACCTTCTAAGGGTCCATCTTCAATCCTTCCACAGATATCATGAATCCCAAACACACTAGTTCTTCCATCATGAAGCTACACTTCTTGATTTTTATCAACAACTTCTATTCCCTTAGCCTTTGAAATACTTGTTTGATGTGTTCCAAATGTTCTTCCTTAGTCTTATTGAAAATCAAAATATCATCCAGATAAACAATGACAAACTTTCCCAAGAATTTCTTCAAGACTTCATTCATCAATCTCATAAATGTACTAGGTGCATTAGTTAGTTCAAATGGCATGACCAACCACTCATGCAATCCCTCATTTGTCTTGAAAACAGTCTTCCATTCATCTCCCTCTCTAATCCTGATCTAGTGGTATCCACTCTTTAGGTCGATTTTGGTGAAATACTTTGCTCCACTTAGATTGTCCATGATGTCATCCATCCTAGGCAATGGGAATCTATACTTCATAGTGATCTTATCAAAATCTCTTGAATCTATACACATCCTCCATTCTCCATATTTCTTAGGTGCAAGTATAGTTGGTATCGCACATGGGCTCATACTCTCTATGATCAATCCTTTCTTCAATAGTTCTTGTATCTATCTGTTTACCTCCTCATTCTCTATTGATGTCATCTAGTGTGCAACTTTATTTGGAAAAATAGCTCCTGGAATAAGGTCTATATGATGACTGATACTCCAAGTTGGTGGTAATCTATCTAGAACATTCTTTGATACAAGATCTTGGTACTTCATTATTAGTTCAGTGACTTCCTTCTCCAGTGATTCTTCTTCTCTTACAGTGATTCTCTTTGCATCTATGGCTCCAAAATTCCTTGGAATCAAAGAAAAACACATGTTCTCATGTTTCAATCCATCTAGAAATTTCCTTCCATCTACCAAACTGATTCTATCTATTCCACATACTTCACTTTCAGGTTCATCTTCCAAAGGTTTCAAGGTGATTCTCTTTCCATTGGACGTTATGGTATAGGTATTATTTCTCCCATCATGTATTGCTCTTTTATCATACTACCAAGGTCTACCCAACAACATATGACATACATCCATCAGCATAATATCACATAGTACTTCATCATGATATGATCCTATATGAAATTTTACTAAAAATTACTCACTTACTAGTATCTTGTGCTCATCTTGAATCCAAGCTATCTAATAAGGCTTTAGATGTCTTCTTTCTAGATTCAACTTTTTCACTGTTTCCTCAAAAGCTAGGTTATTTGTGCTACCACTATTGATGGTAACTTTGCAACACTTACCTCCTGCTTTACATTTGGTCTGGAACAAACTTTTCCTCTGTGGTGTTTCCTTAGGTACTTCTTTCTTTTGGATCAGTGCTCTCATCATGAATATTGATTCTCCCTTCTCATGGCTTCCTCTAAAACTCAGTGATTTCACTAGTTCTTCCTCCGCATATCCAATTCTTGCATGATTTTCATTCTTCTTACTTTCTTGGCAACACTCAAATACTCTATTTCCTTCTCCTCCACACTTAAAATAAGTTCCTGTAAAATTTCTCTTGTCATATCCTTTCTCATCTCTCCAGTACCCATCATTGTGGTAAGAATTGTAACCTCCTCTGTTGTGGCTGTAAGAATTTTTGTCATCTCTCCCTTTATGGTATGAATTGCAATCCTTCTCTTCCTTGCGATATGAATCTTTTTCCTTGCTTTGTTTCACATATGTTTTTTCCCCTTCGAAATGTGGCCTTCCTTCCTGAAATCTACCTCCTCTTCCTCTCTGCCTTTTTTCATGTCTTTTGTTTAGCTTTTCCTCCACCTTTAATGCAAATTGATATGCTTCCTCTATCAAATTCATCCTTACCAGACTCAGCTCTTCCTAAATGTTCACCTGTATCCCATTGATATATCTTGCCACTTTCTCCTTGCTTGCTTCGCTATGTCCAGTCTTAATGATGATCTTATGAAATTATTCAGTGTACTCTTTCATAGTATTTTCCTTCTTTCTCAAGTTTTGAAATCTCTTGAGCAACTCTAACTCATAGTCCGTAGGTATAAACTAGTTCTTCAATTTTGTCACCATTCTATCCCATTTCATAACCTTTTCTTTTCCTTTTTTGTTTCTCTCCAATTGAAATTCCTTCCACCAAATTGTAGCATGTCCTTTTACTTTAGTCTTTGCAAATCTCACTCTATTAGGATCTTAAATTTCTTCATACTCAAATTATTCTTCAATGTCATTTATCCAATCAATCAACTCCTCAGGGTTTAGATTACCGGTATAGTTCGAAATCTCCATTTTAGGTCACTTTCCTATTTTTGAAATAGCCTTCAACATCTTCATCTAATATAATTCTTCCTCTTTTGTGATTTCTTTAGTTAGATTTGTAGCTTGAACTTCATCATCATCAATTTCATCATTAGGTCTAGGGTTTAAGCATTTTATTTTGTCCTCTTCAACAACATCCAATCTCACTTTCATCGTTCACATCATTTCAATCATCTCATCCATCTTTCTAGCAACATTAACACTAGTATGAATTCTTCTTGGTGGTATCTCTTCCTAGGATCTGGTGTAACTACCTCGAGTCAACAATTTGACTATAAGGTTGCAATTTCCTCACAATTGGTGATCTTTTGACAAACACAAGTAGGTTGCCTCAGGTGAATGTTCTATCCACACAAATATCTTACAAAATTTCTTGCTCAACTTCGCTCTCCTCACCCAAGGTTTGCAACTTACTCTGCTCTCCCAAGGTTTGCAAACTTGCTCTAATACCACTTGGTGCAATCAAGGATGGAGGGTCTAGAAATAGGACTCTTGAACCTTGTATCAAGAGTAAACACAACAAAAACTCTAAGAATTGGAATAACAATCACACATAGAGATATAGAGAATGATCAATTATTCATTGGAAACATGCCCTACCTTCTAGCTTATAGAATTATAGAATGATATGGCATTAAGCCCAAAAAAACAATGTGGGTCAAAGCCCTTATCTATCACTACTTTCACTTGCCACTACCACTACTCCTCCCCTCCTCAATGCAACTACACAATGCTTATATATCATTTCCCAGCTCTAGAAAAGGTCTGCATTAGCTTCAAGAGGCCTCAAACCCCAAAGTTGATGAAACATGTGAAGGTCGGCCAAAACATATGATTTTCATTTTATATTCTTACAAACATGATGTAGATTAGACAAAAGGTCCCTCGATGAATGTGCATCCTTATGAAATGGTTTCCAGCACTCCATAAGTCATGGGATAGGTCCATACACTTGAAAAGCCAAGACTGGTTGGTGAATGCTCTTTATCTATTTACAACTAATATTCTATTGGTGATAACTTCATACTGGAATCTCCAAAACACTTGAATTTTGGATATGATGTAGATGTTCCAATGAAGATCATATATCCTGCTTCACAAGCTCTGATGTTATAATGTGGTACAATGTGGTATGAAATACTGAGACTAGGTCCTAGCAGTTGACTACTAAAATGTAAGAAAACATGAATGCAAATATTTTTGGTTGATGTAAGATTGCTTGAAACCTAGGATGCTCCTACATCACTATTGAGGTCAAGCTTCCATAACTAGGAGTGTCACTACAGTACAAATAACTGATGAAGAATATAGAGTATCTTGATTGAATGAGCTAGAATTTTTGGAGGAGCATCGTCTTGATGCTCTTAATCACTTGCAAGTATATCAAAACTGACTGAAATGGTGCTATAACAAGAAGATCAAAATTTGGTCTTTCCAAGTAGGGGAACTTTTCCTAAAGTAGAATAAAAAAAATCTACCAAATTAGGACAGTAAAGGAAAGTTTGAGCCTAGCTAGTTGGGTCCCTTTGTCATCACAACAAGCTATTGATCAGGAGCACATCAATTGTAAGCACCTAAAGGTGAACCCTTTCAGGAACTAACCAATAACTTGCATCTTAAAAAAATTTATGCCTAGTCTTGAAGAGTGTAAATTTGAAAATACAAAAAATGAAAAAATGATCAAAATACAAAAAATAAGAAAAATGATTGAAAAAAGTAAAGAAAAAAATCATCCTCTAGTGAAAACCACTTCAATGGCGCTTTGGGAAAGTACCTTGGTGAAAACCTAGCAACATACACCTTACATAAATAAATCACCTTCATCTACTTGGGCTATTTATCCTTTCATTCCATCCACCACATCGCATCATCCATCCTATTCCATCCATCACTCATTTGCATCTGCATCATAGCTTGATATTGTGAAGTATCGTATCTCCTTAGTACTACTTGGAATATTCCTAAGGTTATTTTATCCTTCTTATATTAAGGTAGTCTATAATATCATATCGAGGGAAATTCATTATGGATCGGATCGAGTTCTTGTATATCTTAAGATTATCGAAAATCCAAAAACATTCGTAAAAATTCATCAAAATCCAAAACATCCAAATCACATCAAAATCCCAAAAACATTCATAAAACTTCATCAAAATCCAAAAGTAGTACCATGTCAAACTACAAGTCTTTGAACTTGAACATAGGAAAGGCCATCATTGATGTGCCCCCAATACACCCTCGGTTAGTCCTTTAGGAGTCTGTCATAATAAACTAGCAATCCATCAATTGTTAATATCCCATTGTTAATAAGTCGAGTTAGTCAAACTACGTGGTCTCTATGTTTATAAAATAGGAAAGGCTCATCTTTGATCAACCCTCGAGGCCCCTAGGATAGGTTTTTTAGGTTAGGTTCTTGGTCAAAACTCATAAAACTCCTAAACATTCAAATATCTTGAAAAAGCCTTAAAGATTCAAAAATATGAAAACTCCTAAACATTCAAATATCAAAAAACCCCTAAACATTTGAAAACTCAGAAAACACAAAAACATTTGAAAATTAGAAAAACAAAAAACATTGGAAAACCCTAAATAGCCTCAAATAATCGAAAACCAAAACATCCACATAAACTTTCAAAAAGACCAAAAACAACCTAAAAATATTCTCAACAAAATATCCAAAATATTGAAATATTCCAAAAACTCCAAAACCACCCATCTCATCTCACTTTCACCCACAATAAACTTTCTCCCATAATAAATCAATCATCACCTTCAACCTTTGGCAAAACAAATAGAAAGCAAGTATAGAAAGTTGTAAATTAAGAACTCAAGTATCAAAATCTAAAGTTTAGATCATAGGAAAATGAGTTAGTGAGGTTTGTATCAATGGCTTATCAAACACCTCATCCTAATAAAAACACCTAATCAACATGTCTTATGATGAATCCTTCCTGCGATGGGAATCAGTATCAAAAATCACCTTAGCTAAAATTAAACTGGAAAGAGATATGGATAGCATTTACTGTTTGTTTTTGATATTTTCTTGTGATTTATCTTAATGACACATTTTGAGGACCTCTTAATGATGTCTCGATGATTTAGAGAGAAAGGAATGAGGCATTGATCATTATCTTTTGTTTGTTGTGCTTGTGGGTATTCTTGTAAAATAATCTTGGAGCATAATTTCTTATTTATGTGTAGGGGAGTTTCTTGGAGTACATTGTTGACTATTGCATATGGTTTGGTCTAATATATTTTGAACTACTAAACTACATTCCAACTAGGTTTCTGTATGTCAAGGTATGAACAAGAAGTATCCTATCTGTTTGCAGAGTCAAAGTCCATTACATTAGATACAACACCATATTGGTTATCAATACCTTGATGCATTGTGTCTATATGTTATGTCAAACAATAAGGAATGATAGAAATTCCCAGTCCCAAGATGAGAAAATCATCATCATCATGCATCTTGCATCACTATCTCTAATAAAGTCTTAATGGATCATAGAATTGTTGAATTTTTTTTGGATCAATCTCAAAATGAATGGTTAATCATGTTATTTCTTCTATCTTCTCTCCATGCTAACCTGGTATCATGACAGTCAACAAAAGATATCATCAATGCATCCATCCTGCATCCACAAAATCATTAGCATGTATACACCTTGCATAATCACAACATATCATAATAAAGAAAAACATAATCTGTTGCATCATCATTATCATTTAAGTTGTTTTGAATAATATAGATTTTTTATTCTAAGCATCTTAATTCATTGCATTATCATTCATCATATTGCATATCATATCATAAGCATAAACATTTGCATTATCCATACATACATCCATATGCATACATCATCATATCATAAATAGCATAGAAAAATGCACAAAAAGAAATGTATTCATATCATTTGCATATGCATCACATGAGCATATCATATCATCCATCCCATAATATATCATAAAAAAAAACTGAAAAAAATATAACATTGCATCCACTAATATCTCATTGCATATCACATATCACATAAACATGAATAAAATAAAATGCATCCATACATGATCATAATATATAAGAATATCACATCATATCAACATCAAATGCATCCATACATTCATAAAGAATGAAATAAAATAACACATCACATCATATCAAATCCATATCACACACACACACACACACATATATATATTTATCAAAAAATGGTGACTATCATAATACAATATTTGAGTCAATGTATGTATATCAATCAAAAGTAAAATATCTACAAGGCTATCAAAAAGTAGCTCATGAATGTATTTCTATATAAAGAATTGGGAAATAATCAAAAATTATTTGTATACGCAAGGTGGCCCTGATGGCCACTCCTCTCACCAGGCTATCTCTCTAGCTGATCCTCAGCTCAGGGATGTGCCCCACTCCTCTTTGAGTAATCTGGCTACCTAATTGTTGCAAGGACATCTGGTGGTAATACATGCGATAATAGGCCACCTTGGTCATAACCTCTCTATACAAATGGGTAGACATTGTCCACCTTTGGGTTGTAGCTATCATGGCCTCTAACTATTGGCACAGCTCAACATCCTATGCCAACTGGATATCGGTAGTCTGCTTGAGTTGGTGCTCCAGGTCCCTCTCAGTTGTCAATTCCTATACCTATTGTTTGGCCTAGTCTCTCTCAACAATGATGTCAAAAATTTGTTTCCGAGCCTGATCTCTCTCACTCAACACCACCTATAATTGCTATGACAACTATTGAATCTAAGCATCACGAGGATCTGGGCCCAACAGTAGCTACTGAGGAGGTTTTTGCTATATTAGAGGCTACTGGTGCATTGGTGGTGCACCTAAGACCTATCCATCATGATGTTGGCCATCTTGTCCATCATGTCATCTGTCCCTGATGCAGAGGGTCAGGGATTTTGAAAGAAAACACCAAGTTATCAGACTTTCAATGGTTCACTCACAACCTTTCAATTAGACACCAACTTGAAGATATAGCCTAAACTTTACATTCATGACTTATTTGCTTCCCTTGTGGTTCCAAATCACTGAAATGATCGCAAAAGACTTAACCCTACTTGACTCAAAAGGTTCTCAAGCCCTAACCCTCTGTTTTGAACAAAACTCACTTTTGCTGCTCAACTAGCCTTCTAGCCCTATTAGGCCTTTGGCGAAAGATTCTTGTCTTTTCTCTCAAACTTTGCAATTGACCCTCCAATCTAGTGATTGTATCAGATGTGTTTTGTGATGGATAACAACATATCAACTCCTTGGCATCACTTGTTTCAGACTATCTTTCTTCTAACCTTGATGTTTCCTCAAAATTAGGCCTAATTAGCCCTATTTTACAAAGCAACCCCTCTTCAAATTTGTCCCCTGACTTTGAAACTCTCAACAGTCTTCCAAAACACTCCCAAACCAAAGATTTTCAGACTTTTAATCTTCTAGGTTACTCTTAACATGCCCAATTACAAAACCCTCCCTAATTTGGCTTAAACTAGGGCTTTTTGATTCTAGGTCTTCCAAACACTTCCAGGACTTAATTTTTGACTTTTCACCATTCATTCATCATTTCTCAACTACTTCAACTCAAAAATGTACCTCTTGTTAAGGCAGATTATCCACTGCTATACCCTAGGGTCCATCTTCATGCCTTTTTTCATGCTCAATCACTGTGCACATGTTAGATTTCCTCTTCCCTGCACATATCTTTGTAATTTTCTCATGGTACATGTTAGATTTGATCCATTTCATAGGTTTTCAGCCATACACTCCATGAATTGGATCATTCATTCATTTAAAACCCTCAAAACAGGGCAAAATCTGCACTTTTCTTGTGGACAGTCAATTAAAACGTGCAAGAATTGATTTATTATGCTTACCAGAACATGTAGGGAATGTTAAAACATGTAAATACAAGTTACCAAAGCATCCAACAATGTATATATTCAATTGGAATCAATGATTCATCAAAAAAACACCAAACTAGTGCAAGAAATCTGTGTTTTTTCTTTATTTTCAGAAACAATCCGTACAAATCTTCTCTAGAAATGTCCAACCTCGTAAAAATGAATATCTTGGGGTTATAAATCCATCCTCCAACTGCCCAAACTGTTTTAGATTGTATATAATGCCTAATTAACTCAAAAATGCTAAAAACTCCCTTTCCCGCCTAATCCAAAATTCAAATATTTGAAATTGCAAACTTGAAATTTATTAACATCTACCCCCTAAAAACTATTGGATCTTCAATATCCAAGTTTATTTCACCTATTTAAAGCATAAGATCACTAATCAAACCCCTAGAACATAATTTTCCCCTTATATTGCATTTCTAACCTAGATTCCTTATCAGGAACCTTAGAACTTTCATCAATCTCATTACACTTATTCATCCCAAATGCCATTATAGGCTCCAATAGATCATAATTGATGCTTTGACTTGCTTGGAAGGTCCTTCTGACCCCTGCACTCTCCTGGTTCTTGAAGTGCTCCTTGAAGGCCCTGGGTGCTCCTGCACCAGTCCCTGCCATCCTATCCTCTGCCCTACCCATCATCTGGTTGACCTCTACCTTTGCCTACACCCCTCCTTCTCGGCCTCCCTCATGGAGGTATACCTATTGGATCTACAAATCATGGAGGGGGTATGAACCATGCATCATAAGCAGGCATCGTTTGTGCATCCATCTGTCCTTGATCATAGGCCAATGGCCTAGCAACCAGTTATCGAAATCCCTCTACAACCTCATGGGTTGGAATCATGTGTCCCCATGCAGTCTCTCAAGCTAACCAAGAAAAAATGGTGGTGTATGCATCATCAGGACTATCTTTCCTCTCATCAAACTATCTAGAAACCCTATCGAGTAGGTACTTCTCAATAATCGTTTACTCTTGACCCTGCACATATCGAGTCTGTCAAGCAAAGAATAGTTGTTGCACATCATCATACCAAGCTAGTATCTAAATCCATGATCGTCATTTGAACTCATTGATAACTCAATGTTAGTAAGGAATTCCAAGCTACCCAGTGTCCTACAATGTGATGGCACCCTTGTATCTCTAAACAATTAGATCATCTAGCTCCACATCTGCCATGTGAATGTTAGGTCAGAGCATGAAAATGTGCTCCTAGGCCCAAATGTGAAGAAGGTTGACCCCTGTATCGATCACACTCCCATCACAATAAATGAAATCATGCATATCATGCTAAAGAGAGGCTAGCATCACTAGCCCACATGCATACTAGGTCCTCTGGAACAGTATCCTATGCAAAGCCAGATCCCATCCTAGACTCAATCCTCTGCTTCGTCAATCTAGAGTAACCAAGTCTTAGATCACTACTACAATGATGAATCTAAAGGTTGATGCCCGACCTCTGTACATCTCAAGGTCTATTTGGAAGTTGACCAAGACAACAGACTCCTAGTCAAGAACCTCATGGCAGGCATCATAGCCAGCATCAGTATCATAGATCACGTGCTCATCATGTATTGGCAATCACAAAATATGCCATACATCCTCCAGTGTCACTATCGCCTCATTCATAGATAAGTGGAAAGATGAGGTCTCGCTATGCGATCACTCGCATAGTGTTGTCATCATCGCAAAATGTGTCTGGACGACAGGAATGTAAGCAACTTACCACAATTGTGATATTGCTATTAGGATTCAACCGTGTAGTTTTATGAGTCAAACTCATTGACCCATGTTTCATGAGTAGTGGTTCACAAGAACCCATCTCTCATGATAATGAATGATCCACTTAGCACTCATTGCATCTAGGTTGCTCACAGATGATTGCTCACATGTACTAGGAAAAATACCTCACTTCATCAATTGATGAGCTAAAGGGGCTCTATAATGAATGGTTCATGAGGCACAACACTTGCTGAAGGTTTTGCAAATGGGGTTGCAAGCTAAGTGGGATTCACCTTGGGGGAAAATCTGTGGTTAAGCGGGCTTGAGCTGGAGTAGTACTGGGATGGGTGACCTCCCGGGACAGTCCAGTGCTTCACCTCTGTGAGCATCACCTAGATGCAATGAGTGCTAAGTGGATCATTCATTATCATGAGAGATGGGTTCTTGTGAACCACTACTCATGAAACATGTTTCAATGAGTTTGACTCATAAAACTACACAGTTGAATCTTGATAGCAATATCACAATTTGACACGCTGTGGAAAAATACCTCCTACTTATCAACTTACCACAAACCAATCTCTCCTAGGTACTCCTATTGCAACTTAAAAAAATTACCAAGTCTGGATAAAACTGTTAGCCGGTGCTCATGGGACATCAAAGGTTGGATAACCTCCTGCACCCACAAAGCGCGCGATGTCAAAATTCACAAAAAATGGCTAAGTTTGGAGTTTTTATCCCCCAAAATGACAAAAGTGTCGCTATTTATGATAGCATTTCTATAACTCAAATTCCAAACAGTGATGCTCAAAACATTCAAATTGTGAATTGTGATTTGTCGCTAAACACATATGCATCATTATTTGAGCTTGGAAAACCCTAATCCTAAATTATAAATCATGAGGTGCCTCACTATTCACATATGTGTCATGATTTAAAATCAGAAACCCTAAAATCAAATTGAAAACTACATTTCTAATCACATATGTGTCATTATAAATCAAAATAGCATCACCAATTATAAAATAGTGTTGCTATATAGCGACGCTGCCAAAATTCAAAATTCAAATTTCAAAATGCAATAAATGCACCTAAAAGTCAAATTTCAAATCAAGTTTTGAATCACATATTGGTGGTACTGTGCCTGGAGGCCTCTGGTACTCACAAACCCAATTAGAAATGTGTCGTGGGAGCACTCATTGCGCCATTTCATCGGAGGTTCAAAGCTCAAAATGTAAGAATTCTCTAAGGTGTGAATGCACAAATGAATTGAAAGTGACCCTTCCTCACCTATTTATGCTTGAAAATTAGGGTTTTCCCCTAATTTAACCATGAAGCTAGGGTTTTTCACCATTTTCACCAATCTTGAAAAAATGAAGCTTATTTTGCATCATTTTTTGTGTTTTTGGCATTTTTTTGCATCTCAGAGCCTTTCCAAACCCCTTGGGCAACATCTTACCTTTGTTGAGAAATCAACCCAAAATTCAAAATTTCTACCCAATTTCTCAAGGGGGTAGGGAATCAGATTATTCCTTCCATTGGGGCAGCTGTGGGGGATCCAAAAATTAGATTTTTTATTTTTTATTTATTTAAGCAATATTTTTTAATCCAAAGGGCATCAGCCTTTGAACAACATAACAGGTACCTTGCTTCAAAGAGGGCCAAAATGTAGACACTGAAAAATGTCATGAATGATATCATGCACTCAAAATAGGTATATTAACATCATTTCCTCCTAAAACCCATCCTCTTTTCACTTAATTGATTAAATTTTCCTAGATATTTAATTAATTATATCATTTGCATCTATTAACCTAATTAATCTAATCAAGTTAATTCACCCCCTTTCATGCTAACATTTTGTCTAATTAAATTAAATACATCAATTTGTTCAATTTAATCCCTAAGTCCTCTTATTTGATTAAATAACCCTAAATTATTTAATTAAATGTCATTTCACTTTCCCCTTTTTCATTAAATCACTTTATTTAATGAAAATCATATAATTCCCCTAATTGTGTAATTAAACCTTTGTTTAATTACCAATTACTAATTAATCTAATCCCCCCCTCTTGCAAAAGAATATTCCAAGGGAATATTCCTCCTTTGCACATTCCTCCAAAAGGAATATTCCCATGGAATATTCCTTCCCCTTTTGCACATTAAAACTTTGTTTTAATTGCTAAATTATCTATTTTCCCTCACCCATGAGAATATTCCAAAGAATATTCTCTTTCCTCGCTCATTTGAAAAAGGGGAACATTCCTTTTTTCAATAAACTTGACTTCTTGAGCAAGTTAACTTGTGACCTCTTGTGTAAGTTAACTTGTGACCTCTTGGGTAAGTTGAAAGTGTGTCTGTTTGGAAAAGGGAGAACCCTTGATTAAATATCATCATTGATACTCATGTGTTGATGAGAATCCATGGTCCATTCCTCCAACTTCTTCCATCCTTGACCATTGATTAACTTTTTTTATCTTAACCCTCCAGTTCTCATTTGCTCTCCTATAAATAGGTCACTATTTGGAGACAAATGGATCCATATTTTAACATCAAACTTATGCTGTTAAAAATCACTAACACTAACACTCATATTTAGTATCTTTTTAGTTTAAATTTCTTGCATAATAGAAGCTATAGATGCATACATTTAGCTTTTTTATTAATTAGGGTTTTGAATCTCTTAGCTTAGAATCCATTTAGATTAGCTTTGAATTTGCACATCTTAATCATTTTAGCATAAATCATGTTAAAATAGCTTGCATCATGTTAATCTAGTTTTGAATCATGTTTCAACACACATCTATCAATTGTTCCATCAATGTTCTTCAATAAAATTGATTGGAACAAACTCATTTATCCACGAGATTGGGAAAGGGTCATCATTTCACATCAACGTGACACCACTCCCCTAATGTGATAAGTTTAAATGTATTGGAGTAAGCATTTTTGAAGCTTTCATAGTATAGTATGCTTGGTTTTAATGGATGCTTGGTTTAATTTGCATTTTATTGATCCTTTTGAGATTGACATTAATGGCATTAATATGCCTCTATTCTTCATGGATCAAGCATAATTGACCCATACAAATTCGTCAGTCACAAAATCCTCCAAATGTTTATTCAAGGGTTTGGTGAGTTACAACATAGAAATTGTTCTTTCATCAACCCTTTCATGTTTCATTATTTCAATTCAAGGTTTAATTACCAAAATGGGGTTTGCCTATCCACAAAAATAAATATTTTTCTCCTCTTTGTGAATGTGCAGGTTTATAGGTTGAAGAAAGATTGAAAACCTCAAAGTTGACAAAGTTGCAAAATTTTGTCATATTTATTGTTAATCCACGAAAACTCACCTACAAACTTTATTTCTAAATTTCCAACATTGAAACCTAGACCAAAAGGAAGCTAAAGACTGAAACTAGAGGATCCTTAAAGCTAAGTAAAACCTCTGCATAAGGACCCATTCGCCTATGGGCGAATGAGTCTCAAGCAACCTCTAGAAATTGAATTTTGGTGACAGGTACAAACCCTCCTACCATTTCCAAATCTGCAGGAAGTTTGTTGTTTCTATTTGTATTATGTTTAAATTGATGATTCAAGTTTGAATGGGAATAATTGAGTTGATTTACTATTTTTATTTTTTCTCCCAAAAGTGTTGTTCAAGTTGATACCCTTGTCCTCAATCATAAGGAAACCAACAGATTCCCTCATTAAGATGACTCACCTGAGGGTTATAATTCCATTCTTTGTAGGGATCTCCTTTCTATTTTTCTTTGTTTCATTTTGGTGAACCTGAATTTTTAACATCATAATTTCTGATTTGGAACCTTAGATCTAGATTTGCATTCTTTTGCATTAGTTTGCATTTTTAGATCTCTCAAATTTGCAATTGTTTGATTTTCATTTTAGGGCGTTAAATTCTATTTTGGTATTGTTGAAAATCTAAAAATTTACAAAAATTGGCATAGTGTTAGACTCGTTTTGCATAGTGCTTGCATAACATTGCATGATCAATTACTTAAATCAAAAAATTGAATCAAAATTACATCTCAAATTAAGTCTTTTTGCTTATCATTTAGCATCATTTCACACTTGCATTTAAATCTGATTTGCCAAAAATTTGAAAATGTAATTACCTGTTTGCAACCATAATCCGAAGACACAAACATAAAATTAGAAATTTATAATTTAATTTTTAAAAACCCTCACAAAATACCCATTCACCCATGGGAAAATGAGTCCCTAATCAAGCCTATTATTGAATTTTTGGGCACTAAAAACTCTCTTTTTGCATTTAGGTTTAAGTTTCAGCTTCTAGAATTTTTGTTTTCTATAATCATTTACATTAAGGTTAATTGATCAATTCAAGTGCATTTCAAACATACAAAACAAGGACTTAAAATACATCATTTTCATGTTTTTGCATAGTATAATAAAAAAAGTATCTTGTTTAAAATGTAGAAATTGCTCTATTTTTACATATTTACATTGTACTTCCTATTGTTGAGTATTTATTTCCTATTCTCCATTTTGGGTGCACCTTAGGTTTGGTGAAACTTTTATGAGCTTCACAACCTGGTGTCCTATTTCTAATACTCTAGTGAGATGTAGCTCTAGACTCATGACATCCCACACTAGCACATATGTCGTGGATCTTGAGTTCTCTAGCTATTTCACTCATAGTGTTGACACTAGTCAACCCATCATGGACCATACCCTTGACACCTCATTTCCTATGACCTCTTTACCAACAACCAATATCAATAATGTTGAATAAATGGTTGCTAATGTTACTCGAGAATAACTAAGACAAATGGATGAAGATTTAGAGAAATTGCAAAACTTTGTGAGTTGTGAATACATTGTTTGTATTGCAACTCCTATCATAGGTAACATGAGGAAGATGATTGATAATGAACATGGAATAGAGATTGTGCATAGCCTATCTCATATTATTGATAAAATGTCCCTACAACAACTAGTTGTGCTCAAACTTTGGGGTATACTCAAAGTCAAAGTGGAAACCAAAATCCTCCTCCTACAACAATTACCTTTATTCATGCATACAACTATCCTTATCTTACTACAACCATACAACCCACTAGAAATTTCAATACTACCTTAGGTGTTTCCACTAGGAATCCCTTTATCTTTGTGCATTCAAATCTCATATCTCCTAACCCATCTCTCCTCAAGAATCTACAATTCACATGTCCTCCAAACACATATACACCTCCACCATATTCGCCTCCATCTCAAACCACAACCAACAATTCCATCCTTAACCAACTCTTGCAAAATGTTTCATCCCTCCAACAACAAATTGCTACATTGAACCAAAGTCAAAATGGCCAGCCTTAAAATATGTCAAAAGAAACCCATTATCCTTGGAGATATTGAAAACAAAAATGCCACAAGGCATAGAGATTCCTAGATTTCATAAATATGGTGCAAAATGAGATCCTATTAACCATGTTTCCACATACACAACCTTATGTAGTTACTTCATCTTTGAGGATAAACACTTCGTTAAACTCTTCCCTATATCCTTCAAAGATATTGCTTTGGAATGGTTTTGTTCCTTTCTGAATAACTCAATATTTTCATTCAATGAACTTGTTAGTGCCTTTCTCAACCATTTCCAAATGCACATGGGTCCCAAGATGACCTTAGTAGATTTATGAAATGTAAGCAAAAGGATGATGAAAAGATCACTAACTTTATCTCCCATTATCAATTTCTTTACTCATAAATCAACATTAGGATTCCCAATTCTAATTTCCAATAAATGTTCATTGAGAATTTGCAACATAAGATTCAAGATAAGATTGGGATGATGACATTTCCCTCCTTCACACACTTGTGTACAACATTTCATGATTACCAAAATTTGGTTAGTAGTCATGAAGTGAAAACTTCCTCTAACCATCTTGAATATTTTGAATCCATAACTCAAACCAACTTCCAATCATTCAAAAAACCAAATAATGGCTTTATACAACTCAATTCCCCCCAACCAACTCAACATGTTGACTCCCAAGTAGCTGCTATAAAAACAACAAATCCATAGATATTTAGGGAGAGGAGTAGACAATTTACCCCTTTACCTGATACCCTTCACTCCATCATGTTTCAACTTTTGAGTAAGAACGTAATTTCCTTACCTCCTGTTAGCGCTCCTAATCCTACTAAGCCTTTACCTCCAAACTATAACCAAAATTCCTTTTATCATTTTCATCGTCAAAATGGAAATGATATAGAACATTGTTTAAGTGTCTTAAACATGTGCAATACCTCATTGATTCTAATCAAATAAAAATTTGTGGTTTTAATGATCAAGGTAATAAGTTTTCTGCTCCTCCCAACAAAAAATTGCAAATCTTTACCAATCATATGCCAAATCATAACATCTCCTTTTTCAAAGCTAGTGAAACCAATAATGATGTGATGAATGCTAACATGAATGATAATGAGGAAAATACTATGGATACTATAATTGGAATCATTGAAGTTAAACCTCATAAGGGCTAAACCAGTATGTCCCTTGACATTGCTTTCTCATCAAATGACATAATTAAACATGCACCTGATGGTCCTCTTTACATTTCTAGAAGAATCAATGAAAAGCCTACTAATGGGATACTAATTGATCACGTGTATGTAGATCATTGAAGAATTCTTGTTTGTGAATGAACTTTATCAAGATACTTATGAACAACCAAAATAATGGATTAAAACACATAATGGTTTTTCTTTCCCTTGAATAGGTTCAATCACTCTTCCTTTAAAAGTTGGACCAAAACAATTAAGTGTCTCATTCTCCATTATCCCATCATTAGACCAATTTTGTGTGAAACTTGGTTACCCATGGCTATTCTCCATGGATTTCATCCCATTTGTAGTGGATTTCATCATTGGATTTATTTTAGCCCAAACATATGGAACCTATTAGACCTTGTGAATAATTCTTTTTCAAATCCTATCAAAAGTTTAAGGCAAAGCACACAGAAAAATTATCCATTAGCAATATACCTCAACCCATGATTGAGCCTCCCATCAGTGATGAGACCATGATTGAACCAAAATCCCTTCCAAGTAACCTAGACCAATCGATGAAAAATCCTTCACCTATTTCCTATAAAATACCAAGAGATAACCATACAAGTCCTATTGTTCCTCCCAAGATCAAACAACTTTACAAATCTAAAGAGAAAGTGGTTGAACTACCTTCCATGGTTCCTTTTGTTCCTCCCTTGTGGGAAGAAAAGAAGCTAATGGTTGATAACCCTGCTCCTACAAAATTGCAACTTGAAACTCGTACAAAAATAAATCAAAATTCTAGAGAGCGTAGGCATAGATGTCATGCCATTGCTTGTCAATTACAAGAAAAATATGAATCAACACCTCAAGATAAAAAAACAACTCTAGAAATGCATGATAATTTTCCACCCTCGCTGCAACAAGAAAATCCTATATCCCCATCACAAAAAGAAAAATTACCTTCCATGGATATTATCATAATACCTCCTGTTGTAATTAACTTGGATGATGATGATGAGATTGCTAAAATTGACGAACAAGTGTGTGGCGAATTATTGGTTATTTTCCACTTCCTTGACTTTGGATGAAGGAAACCATGATGATCTTCCTAAAAAGAGTGATTCACCATGTGTTGAACCTAGAAATTCTCCTAGTACAACCCTTGTTGTTGTTCCTTTGGCTAGTTATCTGCCTTCCGCATATGATGAACAAGATTGGGATGCAGACGACCTGCTCTAGGTTGACTCACATGTGCCATAATAGTATTTTATCTTTCTTATTTTCATGTTCTTTATGATTGAATGTGTGTAATGTGATCCCCCATATCATTTTCTTTGACATGTCTTTGTGTTAATTCCTCTATTTGTACCTACATTCTTCTATATGTTGTAAACCTTTATCTTTTCTCTTTTCTTATGTTTTCCTTTTGGGGATGATGCAAGGCATTGAGACATTTAGATGTCTTCCATGTTGACCCTAAATATTTTCTTTGTTTTCACTCTCTATGTGTCATTCTTCTAGCTCTACAAGTATTTCGGGAATGATGATGTTTTTGAGATCTACAATAACATTGTAGCAAAGACATATGTTGATCCCAAATCTATGGATCCCATATGTGTTTGAGATTTCATTTGAGGGAAACCCCTTTTCATGATGTAGCTTCATTTGGTAACATATTTTTGACATAGGGCTTTCCAAATAATCTCTCATGGCTTCTTTATTGTTTATCATTTATCATTTTCTACTTTAAATTAATTGCTCACGGCATGGTGTTTAGCAATTTATTTGTAGTGGGGGCATACATTGGCATTATCATTTTGACATTTTTTTACTATAAATCATGTTTCTTAGTGTGGTCTTCTTGAGTCATGTGGTGTGTCTTCTTCTTAGTGACATTGGGATTGATGTCCTTCAAGGGTGTGACCTTTCTTAGCATATGAAATTACTCTTAGTGGTAATGGTACAACTTGCATTCCCTAAGTTGTGAATATTTTATCTTTTGACTTGTCCTCTCTTGGTGGTGATAACAAGTGAGATGTTCCCTAAGGTGAGACCTTACATGCATTAAGAAAAACCCCTTTGAACATGCCTCATCCTATTTTTTCATGAGTTCCTAGCATAATGAAACTTTCTAGCTTTATGAAGCATGAAGTTATAACCCTTTTTCATGGAAACCAAGTATAACACACCTTGCTTTCCAATGGAGCTATTTTTTTCATGAGTATCTAGCATAATGTAGCTTGTTATCCTTCTGAAGCTTGAAATTCATATTGTGTGGTACTTTATCAAATTTATCAAGAGGTATAACTTTGATATGGTTAGTACAATGGGATCCTAGACAGAGGCATGACTTCCCATTAGCCACTTTTTAGGGGCTCACCTAGTGGACAATAGATATTTCACTAGCCCGTGTGAGCATTTTTTTTTGCATAATGAACAACAAGTTTTCACTTGCAAACATTTTTGGAAAATTACCTAAGGCTTGATCCATATCCAGATGGACAAATAGTTGAGTCCTTATCCACCCTTTTTTCTTTGTTTAAGTCTAACATTGTATAATTGAGTATCTTGTCATTGTTGTTTATTATCAAACATCGGCATGTGTCTCCTTGTGCCTTTGTTGGTTTGTCTTGAGATCTTAGATCTTGGGGGATTGATCATCCTCCTTGACCTTTTTCATCTTATCTTTCCAATATTTTTACAATTAGACCTCTCTTGATTGTCTACTTTAGTGTGATTTTGTGCTTACACTCACCCTCTCACTAAAGTGGGGGCTAAATGTAGTGTAGGAAAGTGTAATCATTTACATTTGCACACTTATTTTGGGTCCCCTCAATTAAACTGGACTTAATTATGCCTTAATAAGCCATGTTTTACATTGAAAATCCTAATAAATTACATTTTTCAAAGGGGAAACCCAACAACAATTAATGCCAACACATAAGTAATTACCTTGAGCAATGTGTGTTCCAGGAATAGGGACTTGGGACCCATTCACCCATGGGAAATTGCATCCTCCCTAGGCCTTTGGAACCAAATTTAAAATATTTTTTTGGTGGTATTTTAATATCCCCGAATTCAAATTTCAATGTTGTCTTGTAATGTTTAATTTTCAAGAAATTAAGGATAGATACCTATAAATACAAGGTCTTTTATCAATTCAAATATAACACACTTTATGCAAGCATTACAAGAGAAAATATTATGATCAAGAGCATTCAAGAGCATATTTACTAGTGATTTATTGCAACAATCAATATTTCAAGCATCATGTCAAAGTATTTTGCAATCATGAATGTTTTTGGAGCTAACATTGTGATGTAGGTTTCAAGATCCAAGTCAACATTCAAGTCAAGATTCAAGCATCAAGATCAATATTTCAGTCCTCCAAAGGTTTATTCAAGGGTTTGATGAGTTGTAGCATAACAATTGTTCATTCATCAATCATTTCATATTTCATTATTTCAATTCAAGGTTTACTTACAAAAATAGGGTTTGACCAAGGCACACCCCCATCCACCAAATTTTTTTTTCTCCTCTTTGTGAATGTGTAGTTTTATAAGTTGAAGAAGGATTCAAGACCTCAAAGTTGCACAGTGGAAAAGTTGCAAAAGATTGTCATATTTGTTGTCATTCCACGAAATCTCACCTACAAACTTTATTTTTGACTATTTGACATTGAAACCTAGATCAAATGAAATCTATAGAATAACACCAGAGGATCTCAAAATTTGAGTAAAATCTCTGCACAAGGACCCATTTTCCTATGGATGAATGAGTCTCAGGCATCCTTCAGAAACTGTATTTTGGTGATAGGTACATACCCTCCTACCATTTCCAGATTTGCAGGAAGTTTGTTGTTTTTGTTTGTATTATGTTTTAAATTGATGATTCAAGTGTTAATGGGAATAATTGAGTTGATTTACTATTTTTAGTTTTTCTCCCAAAACTGTTGCTTAGGTTGATACCCCCATCCTCAATCATAAGGAAACTAGTAGATTCTCTCATTGACTTGACTAACCTAAGGTTTGTAATTCCATTCTTTATGGGGATATCATTTCCTAATGAAATAAAGGAAAATAGGTCCATCCCTTCATCCATCCATATATAAATATATATTCATCACACACAAACAACACACATTTCCATTTTTCTTTGTTTCAAGATCAAACAAGAATGCAAAGAATCTAAATATTGATACAAACCTTAATCCCATTGTCGGATTATGTTCAAAGTGGATGTAGAGTGCTCAATTCAAAAAATCCATGATGTTGCAAAGAATAATGATGAAAATTGGAATGGATGATTCATAAAAAGGCCTCAAATTGATCAAAATTAAGTAATCAATTCAAGAGAGTAAGTTTGCATAAGACTTGTGAATGATTATTATGTAAAATGGTCTGCTATTTATAGAATTTGGAAATCATGATCAATGGTTAAGATGGAAAATTATGATCAAGGGATGAAATTGAATGAATTAGGTGAACATGGATCAAAGATGGATCAAATGGTTGATAATTCATGACACATGGATCGAGAATTAGATCAATGGTCTAAAATCCATAAGAGACTCAACAAATTCCCTAAATTTTAGGAGTTATGTTGGAAATATTTCCATGAGGAGGGAAATATTTGAATTCAAATTGGAGGAATATTCCATGAGAATATTCTTTCAGTTATAGGAGGAATTAGAAGAAATTAGTCAATGAAATCATTAAGAAATTACTTAATTATGCAAGTGGAGGGAATTTAGAGATTTAATTAAAAAATTAGAAATATTTTAATCAAAGTGGCATTTAGGACATTTAGTTAAATAATTTGGATTATTTAATCAAATGAGAGGACCTAGGAGATTTAATTAAATAATTTGCATTATCTAATCAAATAAGATGAAAATTAGCATGAAAAAGTGAATTAATCAAATAATATTAATTATCTAATTAATAGGAGAAAATGATGAATTTAATTAAACAATGTTGAAGTTGTGAAATCCAACTTTACAGACCCCAAAGATCACCTGCATGAAAATAACCTGTCACAGAAAGAAGACATTCGAGACAAAAAAGCAAGGGTGCTCTGAAAGCTGAAAATATATTAATCAGAGAGAGTACAAAATACAATGATCAATCCTTATAAAAGGAGATTGTACAACCCTAAAGAAACCCTAATAGGTAGATATTTAATAATTAATATAATTATTAAATGTCACAATATGCAAACTAAAGTAAAGTCTTAAGAGAGGAATAAAGATAACTTAATTAACATAATTAAGTTAAAACCTTTACTCTAACACCCCCCCTTAAGATGAGCAAGAGTGTAGCTACAAACATGTGAAAGAAAGCAAAGGTAACTACAATGCATGAAAGCAAACAAGGGTCTTGACAACTAGGCTTGATCAAGTACCCGAATACAACCAAAGCTCTGTAAAGTGGAGAAAGGGAGAAAACCTCATGGGAACAAAACTCCCCCCCAAAAGAGAGAAAATAAAAGAATGAAATGTAATAATGAAAGAAGGATAGGAGGTGGATTACATGATACCCCCCATAGACAGCTTCTGTCATATAAGTAGATATACAATGGTCTCCATAGGAGAGATATAAAGAGAAAAAAAGGCCCCCCCACAATGAAGAAAATACTATCGCAATGGTAGATACATGATGTAGAATCCAGAAAGAAAACCTGAAGTGGAAAATAACATTCCTCCCCTTGGGAAGAATTGGATCCGAAGGACGATGTCGAAGAAACCCTGTGAAGAGTGATGCACCAATCTATCTCAAGATGTGTGCCATGATAGGATGTTGAAGAATCTCTTTGTCAACAAATGATGCCAAATCCAAACTGATGTGGAGAATCCTGAAATGCAACCTCTGAATGCACAGATAATGGTGGTCGTACAATGATAACCTGACTGTCAAGGTAGAGGAGATGAATGTCCTCATGTAATAATCCTCAAGATCTACAGTGTGCGACTCAACAAACAAGAATGTGTCTGGAAGATAAGAATCCCATGATGTAGCAGATAATGAATGACCAAGATGGTCATGATGCTAAACTGAATCCATAGGGGCCAATGTGGTGATACTGATGTCATCAGGAACAATGGATGATACATGTATAATCTCAGTTTGAAGAGTAGGAACTGTGAGACAAGTCTCTGATTTATCAGAACATGTAAGGGTGTCTAAATACTCAAGCTCCTCTAAAGTATCATGATCAAAGGGTGTATTATCTCTCCAAGCAATGGGTAAGAGACAATCTAAAGCAAGATCCTCTGGGAATGCAGAGAGATTGGGGTCTCCATAGATCTCCCAAAGATGTGTTCAAAGTGGGTGGGGACAATCAATGTCCGATATAGCCCACACAGTATCATCATCAACACTAGACAATATAAGTCCTACTATGTGATCTCTAATGATATCACAAGCTAGTTTTCCCTCTAAAGTGGCTGGTTCAGGTATGAGATTATACAAATAAGGAAAAATATTAAGCCACCTACAATGTATAGGTATGCCCTTTGCCCATGACTCATAATTACCCTGTTCTAGAATTACAACTGAAGGGTGAGTAGAAAAACCCATGATAACTCTTCAAATTAAAAAATATAAGAAAACTAACCTTACAACATGTAGATCAAATGAAATGGGGCCTAATGACGCAAACAAGAGGTTTCCAAGTGCCAAAACGTCCAAGTAATTAAGCAAACTATGAAAACACAAAATACTGAATAAAATATACCTAGGGTAGAATCTAGGAAAATAAGTCTAATCATTGTGTAGAGCACTAAACCAGCTTTCTGATGCCTATTCGTTTGTGCAAAAAGGAGCTCGGACGCAAAAGTTATGCCCCCTAGAGTGCATAAACCATCATTTGACTTTGACTTAGGAAAATGCTTCAAAATGGAAAAATTCAGAAACCACACCTATACCATCAGATCAGCGCCGGAACCATCTTTCCGATGATATCTTGTTTTCGAAAATCCGACACCATATGCTCAAAATATGACCATTTTACTAAATATGCTCATTTAGGCTTAAAATTTTTATTAATTTGAAGATTAAAAAATTAATAAAATATTCAGCTGTACCTTCATGGCACGAAAATCGAGGTAGAACAAAAATCAAAAGGGCATGAAAATTGTTGCAAAATGGCACAAAAATCGAGGCAACTCAAAATTGATGCAAACACTAAAAATGGAATGAAAATAGAAGTGTCTGTACGGATCTGTACAATAGTACAAAGTTTTTGACAATTTTTTTGAGATTCCCCAAAAACACTAAAAAACAATTTTTAGCAAACCCTATCATATTTTATATGAAAATAAGGGTTTTTGGGCCTTCTGAGCGCACCCATGAAGTTTGTCACTGTCTGAGAGATCAAGGTCAAAATTTCTCAAAAAATGATGGAAAATCCCTCTGATCTGGCAAAAAATACCAGGAATGAAACCCTTGTGTAGAAAAAAAACTCTATAAGCTGAAATCTTCAAAAAATGAATAGGCAATCGCAGATTTGGAGCTTTGATACCATGTTGAAGTTGTGAAAGCCAACTTCACAGACCCCAAATATCACCTGCATGAAAATAACCTGTCACAGAAAGAAGACATTCGAGACAAAAAAGCAAGGGTGCTCTGAAAGCTGAAAATGTATTAATTAGAGAGAGTATAAAATACAATGATCAATCCTTATAAAAGGAGATTATGCAACCCTAAAGAAACCCTAATAGGTAGACATTTAATAATTAATATAATTATTAAATGTCACAATATGCAAACTAAAGTGAAATCTTAAGAGAGGAATAAAGGTAACTTAATTAACATAATTAAGTTAAAACCTTTACTCTAACAAACAATTGACATTATTTAATTAAATGGATGAAAATAAGTGAATTAGGATAGAAATGGTGTTAGTAAGCAAAATTAGGTGCCTAATATACTCAAGATATTTTTAGATGTCTACAAGGATAATAAATCAATTTTAACTATTTACATAAGCAATATCAATATATCATCAAAATATGTAATTTTTGTATTAGTAATATGTTAATAAAATTTTACATCAGAGTGTAGTAGGTATCATATCTTCATGTCCAAAATAGCCGAAACTGAAACAATTTTTATAGTTTTTATAATGAAGATCATCTACAAGGATATATTAAGTATACTATATATTATATCATATAAAAAAAGTTAACACCATCTTCCTCAGGGTTGGGTTTGCTGGTTGACAACATTACTAATAGCCTCATCTTCTTCCTTGTTAGTCCTACCATTTTTTTCACCATTCACTTTTCTTCCATGTATAGTTACAAAAAAGCATCACTCTCCTACGAAGCATGCTGACAGGGTCCCCTATGTCTTGCCTGTCTTCCCTCTATTGCACCATTGTTGAAAGTACTTTAAAATTTATTGAACACCCTCTAGAAGATATCAGTCTCTCTATTATTGAGTCTACATGCATGACCACACCTTATGTCTTCTCTGTTGATTCTAACCGATCCCTCCCTTCAAAGGTTCACAAACTTGGCCAAGGATACTTCAATGTGGAGAGAGACCTGCAATGCAATAGTGAGAAACATAAGTCTCTTTGATGACTTGGTAAGCACCCTCCAACAACCCTTAAATTTATCATCATTCCTTACTTTCCAAATGTGCCACATGATTTCAATAGACAAGCAATTCAAGAAAGTAACACAATCCTTACTCATTTTTCTATCATACATCAACACCTTTTTCCAACTGACTCTATCATTATTCTAGATGTTCACATTATAACAGAAAAGTTTTCATATTTTTCTAACATAAAAAAAAGTTTAAAAGGATATGTACACCTAATTCTAGAGTGCAACAAATGTTGTAAATTTCAATGTCATTCAAGTTATATTTAAAATGAATTCTTTAAAGCAAAACAAGCCATTTGCAATAGTCCTTTTTAGGCTCAATTGTGCTATGCCAAATATCATTAAAAACTCTTTTCCAATCTTTAACATTTAGTGAAGTACCCCAACAATGATTTAAATGATCAAAAACAACGTTGTTACAGTTCATTTTGTGGAGGCTCTAGAAACTTACCATGGCCTTGTTTTAGCTAAGTCACAAGGGGTTTCTAAGCTTTGGCTTGAGGGGGACTCTCTTAATGTGATAAATTGTCTTTTAATGAAGTGCCCCCCTTCGTGGTCTATTGCCCATTTTATTAATGATTCTATCGCCATTATTAACTCTTTTGAGGAGATCAAAATCACACATGTTTTTCATGGAGCAAACATGCTAGCTGATGGTGTTGCCAATGTGGGAGTGTTGGAGAGGTATGAGTGGGATTCTTTTGAATCGCTACTTATTAATTTGAAGTGTATTTCTAATAATGACCAGATGGCTTGTTTATAGGGGTGGTGTCCTCGGGGAAAGGTTTTTCATCATGATTTTGAGTTGGTATTGGAACTTCAAACCTTTGCCCTATTTGATAAATTATTTTTTCCTTGGTTTCCATAGAAGGATGGACTGGCAGTTCTAGCAGGGAAGTACTTGGAATGATAAGCCCACATGTATTGTGGGTGTTTGTTGTATTGTTTTGAATAGTGCCTGGTTCTTTTTTCTGTTACATTTCCTCCATTTTTTGTCATTTTCTAGGTTGTTGTTTGTTACCATGGGTGGTGATCATTGCAAAATTGAGTCGAGTTCTTGTGAAGAGTTTCAGAAGAATGCTATTATGTAGAAGCACTTAGAATTAGGGGGGGTTTCACAATTTATGTAGAGAATTCAAGGCCCAGACCCTGGTGCCACTAATTTCTTTGTGAAAGGTTGGAATGTGAGGTATCTGTGGTACAAGGGTGTTGAGTTTCGTATTGATGAGGATTTCATTGCGGAGGTAACTAGGCTTTTGATTACTGGAAGTTTTTCAGAGATAGCGGTGTGGCTAAGAAGGCTTTTGCAAACTTTTTAAAACATGATGAGAAGAATCAGCTTAGGGAAATTGGAAGTGGTGGTTATGCTAGGAAGTCCCTGAAGCCACTTTAGAGGGACCTTGTGAAGGCCTTAATGTACTACTTCACCATTGAAGGTAGATTCTCTATGGTTTACACTTATCACTTTGTGCTTTTGAACCATTTTAGGTATAAGGTTTCAATCTCCTTTCCTTTTTATTTGTTACTCTCTATGGAGAAGAGTATTGAAGACCATAGGAAGAACCCTAAGAAAATGGTTCTTCACGAAGGGCTTATTAGTTTGTTATTTTATCATATCAAGTTTAAATTGATTTTGGTTTCCCCTAAAACTCTTGGTAAGAAGGGAGTTAAAAATCATGGTTATGATACTAGGGAATCTGCCAGTGCATGGGTTGGTAGTTCTGAGGAGGAAGAGTCGGAATATGAGGATATTTCTATTGATGAAGAAGGATCTGAGGAAGGGGAAGAGGATTCAAAAGAGTGGGGTAAGGGTTATGAGACTGATGTGGAGTTACGGGCAACTTTGGCTCATTCTGTCAGAAATTATTTGAAGGGGAAAACCAAAGGCTCAGAGAAAGTCAAAGCTTAGACCAAAAGGAAGCTTATGATTGGTGATGAAGCAAAAGCACCTAGTCCAAATGTGAATCATGCATTGTCTTCGAGTAATGAGGGTTTGAAGGGATGTCCTCCTGAGGGTTAAGTGGCTCCTTCAAATGTTGATTGTGTTCAGAATGACTTTTCAGAGAACCCTGTTCCTGGTAAGACTGGTTGGTTGGAGAGCTTCCCTGTGTTAGGGATTAAGGTTCTAGAAAATGTGGGTGATCAATCGAATGATCCTACTATTTTGGGTAATTCTATGATGGAGAATAAGTCGATTGATACAAGTCCTGTTGAAATGCAAGGGATTAAAGTGGTTAATTGTTCTTAGGTTTTTTCTTCGGCTAAGAGGGAAGTGAAGTAGGAGCATCTGGAAGTGTTAGTTGATTTGGCTGACTTTCCAGACAAAGAGAGGATCAAGGTGGATGTTGTGGAGGTCGAGGATTCCCCCATCAAAGAAGAGGAAAACCACAATAGGGATTGTGTTGATGCCCCTGATGACTTGGAGCAAAATGATCAGCCTCCGATTACCTAGGATGAAATTGATATGAATATATTTTGTAGAATGGCTGAAGATGATAAAAGAAACCTAATTTCTTTGGTTAAGTGGTTATTCATTGAGGTAAAGGAGCTCAATCTTCATATGAAAAATTGACCAGATGTTTATGTTGCTATTCTTAGGAGCAACCAAAAGGAGTGTGAAATAAAAGGCAAAGTGAATTCAATGCATGTTAAGCTTGATAAGCTTTTGATGGATGTTGGTCGTTTGGGGGCTACACACGAGGAAAAGATTTCCTCTTTGGAAGGTATTGTTAATAAAATGTTGGAACATAGAGTTGCAAGCCTAGAGGATAAAATTGGAAAGATGTTAGAGGACTTAAAAACAGTGGTCAATATCAATAGTAATTATTTGAAGACTACTGTGATAGGTCTTTTTGTTCTAAATGAGAAAGTGTTGAATTGGACGGGTAAACTTCTTGACATGGGTGATATGGAGAATATGATTGAAAAGCTTAGTGGCTCTTATCTAGTGGAGAAAGTGAAGGCTTCTACTCCTGTGCTGAATAAAGACTTGCAGGCTAGTTTGTGCCTTAGGATGAGAAGTAAGACAAAAAAGAGGGTTGTTGTGGTTGTTGAAGAGCTAAAGGATGTTATCAGTATGCACGAGGAGGTCATTAAGGATAACATGGCCTCAAATGATGTCTTAGATAAGTTACTGTAGCTCGTTCTTCCTCTTTTGGTTCAACAGGTTTGCTGATGTTTTTTGTTGTTGGGTTTGCTGACGAGTTGCTATTGTTACATCTTTTGTCAGCTTTTAGGTTTTTGGGCTATTGGGTTTAATGTTTAATTTCTTTTGCATCTTTTTGTCTTTGTAATAGGTTTTGGGGTCCCTTGAAAACCTTCTTTTTCTTATAAAAAACATTGTTATAGTTCATGTCCTTATAAATTATTTTAGCTTTGAGGTCAATAAGAGATCCCCCATCCTTCCACACTAGTTCATCAGCCAGATCTAGCACCTTATCCAAGTTTGAAGGAAATTGGATCTCTTTGCATGCCTCCATTAGGGTGGAATGGGTCCTCACATTAGATATGGGGAGACTAAATTCATCCTTCAAGGCATCCCAATTTTTAATATTACCATTATCTAAGATATCACTAAAGACTTTATTTCGTTTTTGGCTCCAATTTTTAGTAGAGAAACCCTGTAAAAGGTCTAAGGGTTTACCATTATGCTACAATTTCCACTAGATGGAGCTATAAGTTTGGCAAGGAGAATTTGATGATGGCCACATCGCCTGAAACCCACACAAATCATAACAATATTAGATACCAACACAAAAGATGAGAGATAGAAAATAACTCACTTTCAATTATTTTCAGAAAATGAAATTACAGATTCAAAACTTACATGCTACAACCTCATGGGCTTAATTCATTACAAAAAAATCAACTTTGAAAACAAAATATTTTATTTAGAGCCACAATCTACACTAATGGATCCCACCGTCTACAACCCCCCACTTAACCCTTTTATTTTACCTTAATAACTACCCTAGCATGTTCTAGAAATTTCAACTTTCCTTTTTATTTTGGCGCCAAAAGTCTCGCCATTTGATTTCTAGCCTAGGAAGAAATTTTAATGAAATTCACTTTTTAGAGGACCAACTTAGCAGGACCATAGCTTTTGATCCACGTGTCTGATTTTATATTATTGCATATCATTGGAAAGCTCTCAAAGAGATACACAATGTGTGAATTGACCATAGGTTGGTTCGTCAACTTTTTGAGTTGTTTTGAGGCCTCTAAAGTCTTCATATATGAATTTGAAGTTGCATTGGAGAAATTTCCTGGGACAAAAAAATTTAATATCTCCCAAATCGTGTAGGGTATTGAGACAATTCTTTCGCGTCTAGAAATGCTTTTTAGTTCTACTCCTCAGGATAAATTTTTAGGTCCATACAAGCCCATTTAGGCCACCTTACTAAAAATATTAAGTGACTTTTTTTCACTATTTTTGACCTCTAACTATCTTATGCCCCTTAAGTTCCATCATAGAAATCAAAACAAGTAACAAAAATAAAGAAAATATTTTTTTGGGTGATGCAAGATTGTCCCTACACCACTGGATGCTCCTACATTAGATACCCATGGTAATTTGAAAAGTGACCCTGTCACTTCTTGGGAGTTAGAGGGAAACCAAGATGGTTAACCTTAGCCTTAGACAACCATGATGAATCTTCAATAGGCATTCCTTTCCATTTAACCAGATATTCTTCATACTATATGTTCCTTATACTTATGCCCACACAGTTATCCAAGATTTCTATCTCTTCCTTCTCTGAAGTTGGTGCTAGAATTTTCCACTATTCTTTTATCGACCCATCCTCTATATCGCATTCATGATACTCTATCAAATCAACAATGTTGAACACAAGAGAAATGTTTATTCCACTAGACAACTCTACCTCATAAGCATTTCTTGAATCATGTTTCTTCAAGATCTTGCATGATCCAAACTTTTTCATCTTTAACTTGTATGTACCAACTAGAAACCTTTCCTTTCACAAATGAACCATGACTTCATCTCCTACCTAGAACTCTTTATACCTCATTTTTTTATTAGCCTTAGCCTTATATTGTGAGTTCATCTTATTGATATGTTTCTTCACCTCTTCATGCAAATTATTCAAGTGCTTAGGAAAATATTCAGCCTCAGCACTACTCTTCTCCCCCTTATCCATCTTTCTCAGTTCAAAAGCAGTTCTTGTACTACTCGCATACACAATCTAGAATAGTGATTTACCAGTGCTCCTATTGACAAAATTGTTGTAAGAAAATTCTACATGTGGTATAATCAAATCCCATCCCTTGGGCTTATCTCCTACTAAGCATCTTAGTAGGTTATCGAAACTCCTATTCACCACCTTCATTTTTCCATCAGTCTATGGATGGTGTGCAAAACTGAACTTCAAATTTTTCTTCAACTTCTTCCATAATGTCCTCCATAAATAGCCAAGAAATTTGATATCTTTTTCTAAAATTATACTCTTTGGTAGACCATGTAGTTTGACCACCTCTCTAAAAAACAACTCTACAATATGAACAACATCACTAATCTTATGACATGGAATGAAATGTACCATCTTTGAAAATCTATCCACCACCACAAATATGGAATCATGTCGTCTTTGTGTCCTTGGCAAGCCAAGAACAAAATCCATGTTAATGTCCTCCCATGGCCTCTGAGGTATAGGTAATGGCTGATACAATCCAGTATTCTAACTTGTTCCCTTCGCCATCTGACATACTCTGCAACTTTGTACAAACTACTTCACATCTTGTTGTAACTGTGGCTAGTAATAATTCTCACTAACAAGAGAAATGGTCTTATCTCGACCAAAATTTCTAGCCAATCCTCCACTATACTTTTCCTTGATTAAATTATCTCTCATAGAACTCCTTGGAATGCACAATTGACTTCATTTAAACAACATCCCATCTTGGATTAAGAAATCCAACCATCTTGTCCTATCCAATGTAATATGTTCCGAACAAGCCCTCCAAGCTTTTGAAAAGTCTGGATCTTTAGGATACAAACTTTTGAGTTCATTGAACCCAACAACCTCTATATTAATCTCTATCAAAAAAAAATCTTCTACTTAATGTATCTGCAACTCTGTTTGACCTTCCACTCCTATGCTTCAAAACAAAAGTATAACTCTACAAAAACTCAAGCCATTTTAAGTGCCTTTGATTTAACTTTCCTTGATTATTGAGATACTGCAAAGCCTAGTGATCAGTATATAAGACAAATTATTTTGGAAACAAATAGTGTCTCCATTTCTTCAAAGCTTGAACTATAGCATAAAACTCTTGATCATACACAAAATATTTCTTCTTAGCATCATTCAACTTCTCACTAAAATAGGAAATAGGCTTACCTTCTTGACTCAAAACAGCTCCTATGGCAGTGCCACTAGCATCAAAATCTACCTAAAATACCTTATTAAAATTTGGAAGTGACAAAACAGGTTTCTCTGTGACTTTCTTCTTCAACATATCAAAACTCTTTGTTGTTCCTCCAATTGATTTAAAATCCTTTCTATCCCCTCTCATTGCTCCAATTAGAGGTAAACAAATAGTACTGAAATTCTTAATATTTTTTTTGTAAAAAATTTCTGGACCATGAAATGATCTTACCTCTGTAACACTCCTCGTGGTATTCCATTCAATGATAACTCTCACCTTCTTTGGATCCATTTTCATACCCTTTGCTGAGACAAAAAATCCCAAATACATCAACTCTCTCTTCACAAAACTAAATTTCTTCAAATTAATCAATAACTTCTCCTCTCTTAGCTTCTCAAAAACTCTTCGAATATGCATCAAGTGCTCCTCCAATGTTTTACTAAAAATAAAAAAATCATCCAAATAAGCAATAACAAATTTTCCTTAAACTTATTTCAATACCTCATTCATAAGCCACATAAATGTGATTGGTGCATTGGTTAGCCCAAAATGCATAACTAACCACTTGTACAAACCCTCATTGGTTTTGAAGACTGTCTTCCATTCATCTCCTTCTCTAATCTATATCTGGTGATATCTGCTCTTCAAATCTATCTTCATGAGTACAAAACTCTACTCAAAAAATCCATAATGTCATTCATTCGCAGCAAGGGAAATCTATACTTGATGGTGATCTTGTTGATGGCTCTAGAATATGTACACATCCACCATTCCCCATCCTTCTTTGGTGCTAGTACTACAGGTATTGGACATGGACTCAAACTCTCTTTGATCAATCCCTTCAACAACAACTCTTGAACTTGTTTGTTCAACTCTTCACTCTCTGTTGGAGTCATACGATGAGTTGCCTTATTCAGAAAATTGGATCTAAGAATCAAGTCCATCTGTTGACTAATCTTTATTACTAGAGGAAAACCTTTAGGTATGTTATCAAAAATAATAGTTTGAAACTCATTCAATAAGTCTGAAACCTCTATAGGTACATCAGTAGTATCTTCTTTATCAATTCCAGGGATCAATGCAAAACACATATGCTCATGCCTCATAACTTCTAGGAACTTTCTCCCATCAACCAAACAAATTCTTGCATTACTGCATACCTTTTCTTCTATCTCTTTCAAGGGCTTCAAATTATGATGAACCCCAGCCTTTGTCAAAGAATAGGTGTTGGCATGTCCATCATATACTTCTCGCCAATCAAACTATCACAATCTGCCTAACAACATATGACAAACATCCATAGTAATAATATCACACAATACCTCATCATGGTAATTTCCAATCTTGAAATTTACCAGAAATTGTTCATTTACCAAGGCTTTATGGTCCTTCTGCAACCAAGAAATCCAGTATGGATTCGAATTCCTTCTTCTCTCCAACTACAACTTACTAACCATTCCATCTAAAACAAGGTTATCAGTACTACCTCCATCAATAATAACATTGCAAGATTTACCTCCACACTTACATTTGGTGTGAAAAAAATTCTTCCTATGAGATGGTTCCTTCTCCTCATTCAGTAAGGCTCTTCTAGTAACAAGAACCTCTCCTCTTTCTACATCCTTAGAATTTCAAGACTCAACATCTTCATCTACATGTGCAACTTGTGCATTACCCTAAGGTCTTCTATTTTTCCTTCCTTGATGTTCAGGACACTCATAGACTCTATTTCCTTCTTCTCTATATTGGAAACAAGTTCCACGAAAGCCTCGTCTTCCTAGTCCTCATCTAGATCTTACTCTTCCTCTTTGGTCTCCACTATTCTGATCACGAGGATGGTAGGTGTTATCTCCTTTCTAGTTATGGCTCCTATTTTATCCTTCACCCTTCTTTTGATCTTCATTTCAACTTCCATATGACCGTCTGCTAGTCTTTCCACCATGACTCCCACCTCTTTACTTACTTTCAAATCTTCTATTCAACTTTTTTTCTACCTTCAAAGAAAACTAATATGCATCTTCAATGGTAGACATTCTTACTAGACCCAACTCTTCTTGAATACTTGGCTTCAACCCATTTATGCAATGAGAAACTTTCTCCTTATTGGCCTTAGAATGGCCTATTCTGATCAAAACACGGTATAATTCCTCTGTATACTCGATGTATTTTCTCACTTGTTTCAACCCTTGCATCTTCTTCAACAAATCTAGCTCATAATTCACAAGAATGAAATGTCTTTTTAATTTTTCCACCATACGGTCCCATATTTTTATTTTCTCTTTTCCTCTTCAATTTATTTCTAGTTGTACCTCTTTCCACCAAATATTTGTATGACCCTTTAGCTTGGTCTTTGCAAATTTGACCCTCCCAAGATCTTCCAACTCCTCATACTCAAAGTACTCCATATCATTGATCCAATCAATCAACTCTTTTGGTTTAAGATTTCTAGAAAATGTAGAAACATTGATCTTTGGCCTTTTACAAACCTTAGAGATGGCCTTAAATAATATAACTTGCTCTGGATCTTCTACATATTGTTCTTCTTCGAACTATTCCTCATTTCTAGCTTCATCTTCACTGTCATCTCCTATTCTTGGCTCAAACCCTCGATGCAGCTCCTCTTGCAACACTTGAACTTGTCTTTGCAAATCTCTAAAACCCTCTTCTGGTAAAATAACATTTCTTCCACCACCATGGTTTCTTTGCAGAGGCATTTTTATCACTTTTCTTAGAAACCCACAACCACAAGTCTTGGTGCAAACTACCTCACATTCGGGGATTTGTTTACACACTCAGGAAAACCTGGCTTTGATACCACTTGATGAGGGCCACACCACTTCAAACCCACACTAATTACAACAATCTAGATAACAAAATAGAATATGTGAGACATAAAATAAATCACTTTCAATTATTTTTAGAAAATTAAAATTACAGATTCAAAACTTACATGCTACAGCCTCATGACCTTGATTCATTACAACAAAATCAACTCTGAAAATAAAGTATTTTATTCAGAACCACAATCTGCACTAATGGAGCCCACCTTCTACAACCTCCCATTTAACCCTTTTATTTTACCCCAATAATCACCCTAGAATGTTCTAGAAAGTTCAACTTTCCCTTTTGTTTTGGCACCAAAAGTCCCATTGTTTGATTTCTGGCCTAGGAAGAAATTTTAATGATATTCACTTTTTAGAGGACCAACTTCGCAGGGCCATAACTTTTGATTCGGGTGTTTGATTTTTTATTATTGCATATCATTGGAAAGATCTCAAAGATATCTACAACGTGTGAATTGACCATAGATCAGTTCATTAACTTCTTGATCTATTTCAGGGCCTCTAAAGTCTTCATATCTGAATTTGAAGCTGCATTAGAGAAATTTCCCAAGACGGAAAATTTAATATCTCTCAAACCATGTAGGGTATTGAGATAATTCTTTCACGACTAGAATTTTTTTTAAGTTCTACTCCTCGGGGTAATTTTTTAAGTCTATAGGATCCTATTTACACCACCTTCCTAAAAATAGTAAGTGACCTTTTTTGCTATTTTTGACTTCTAACTATCTTATGCCCCTTAAGTGGCATCATGGAACTCAAAAAAACTAATGAAAATAAAGAAAACAAAATCAGGTGATGCAAGATTGCCCCTACACCACTGGATGCTCCTGTATCAGAATTGGTAAGGGTTATCTAGCAAATTTAAATTGGACATTGTGCTTGGTTAGCTCCCAATCCTTCCATAAAATTTTGAAAACCAAAGATGCAGTAGGGGTCATGGGGTGCTTATTAATGAGAATGCCACTCATGGGCAGTAGCTTCCAAGCCTTAGCATGTTTAGGAATGGTAGCTTGAATATTGTTTTGCACTAGAACTTTCCAAGGTTCATTTCTAGCCAACACTTTCCCTATCCATTTTGAGGCTAGTGCAATTCCTTGCATGTTCAAGTCCTTTAGGCCAATTCCTCCATGAATTTTATCTAGGAGACACCACTCGCACTTGACCGAATATTTCTTCTTGTCCCCTTTACCATCTGACCAAAGAAAGCATCTTTTTTTTTGGATTTCATTAATCTGATAGTTGCAGAAGAACCAAATAGATGCAAAATAAATACCATAGGAGGATAAGACCTTTTGGCACACCTGCAGTCTTCCTGCCAAAGAAAGGTACTATTTGTTCCATTTTTCTAGTTTCCTATCAATTCTAGAATTAATCCAATTCCACATATCCTTAAGATTAGGGTTTATGGCAAAGGGTATTCCTAAATTCCTCACTTGCAAGTTGGGACCACCCCATTGAAATCCATATTCCTTTACTCAATCTAGTGGGGCCTCCTTCCAACCTAGAACAATGGAATTAAACTTGGAAACTTTAGCACGAAAGGCTTGGTAGAAGAGCTCAAGTTTCTTCATCAGTGACTCTATATTGTTCTTTTCTAGTTCAATAAAAATAGGTGTCATTAGAAAACTATACATTTATCAGCTAATTTTTATCTAGGAACCTAATGCCTTTCACTCTTGGTGAGTGGGTGTGATCTCAATAGGTAATACAGTGCATCTAAAGCAATCACAAACAAAGTTGGTACCAGGGGAAATCCTTATTAGATGGACCTCTCCAGTTTAACCTCCTAAGAGAGTGACCCATTAACATCAATTTATGCATAGGAATCCTTTAGAAGAGTGTCCACCATTTTGCAAAAACCCATGGGGAATCCAAAATCCTTCAGGATTAACCTTAAGAATTGCCACTTCACCCTATGATATGCCTTTTCAAAGTCTAGGAATAGCATTGCCACATTTTTTTTAGAAACCTTAGCCCATTCCATGGCTTCCCAACTTGTTAGGAGGTTCTCTAAGATGTACCTTCCCTTGATCAAGCCAGTTTGGGTAGTGCTAAAAAACTTTGGAAGAATGTTGACCAATCTCAGTGCTAAAACCTTGCCCAAAATCTTATAAGAAATGTTCAATAGGGTTATAGGTTTCCATTTCTTGACTAGATTTTTTTCTCTTCCTTTTGGAAGGAGCTTGATAACACCATTGTTTATATTGCTTCTTAGCAAGCCATTATTCAAGGATTCCTCTAACACTTTTAGTAGATCCTCACTTACATAATCTGAGAAGCACTTATATAATTCAATATGTAGACCATCACACCCTAGTGATTTTTCATTCTTCATGGAGGCTACAGCCCCAATAATTTCATCCTAAGTAAGATTTGCGGAAAGCTTAACAACATCCTCATTTGAGATCTTCTTAGGTGTGAGCCTTTCTATTAGGCCCCTTGCATTGTGGAAGAATTCTCCCCCACCTTATGAAGTAAAGAGATCTTTAAAAAATGCTTGAAAGTTCTTCAAAATCTCCTCTTGGGAGGTAAGCATTCTCTCCCCATCCTAGATTTGGTTAATATACTCTTTGGAATTTTTTTTCTGTTAAGTATTTGAAGAAAAACTTGGAGCCCTTGTCTCAGATATTTAACTAGTTAAGCTTGGATATTATTTTAAGCCCATTGACATTCTGGGCCTGGATCTTTCTTAATCTATCCTTTGATTTAACCAACTCCTCACTTAACTTAATATCATTGGGGTTCTGTTTGATTTTAGATTTAGCCTCAAATAGGCATTCTTGGTGCTCATTTTCTTCTCTTCTTCCATCTAGAGCCCTTTTCTTTCCAATTTTCTAAAAAGCTTCCTCCAAGACACCACATTGGAATTCCATCTCTCAATGGAAGTAGCCTCCTTTAGCAACCACTTATTGAGATCTCAGATGGAGGTGATAGCCTCCTTACAATCCTCATCTTTTAGAAGAAGAGTGTTGAGTAAATAGGTCAATTTCTTTGCTGACTATTTTAATTTTTCTTGACATGTTGATAGAGTGGCCTTTATGGGGTGGTGATCATATAGTGTATAGGGGTAGACACACACTTTAGTGCCCTTTTCATTAGGAATAAAGCTAAAGAAATAATTTTTTGCATAAAACCTATCAAGCCTATAGTAAATCCTACTACCCCCTTTTTGTGCATTACAACAACTGTACCAAATCCCCTTGCACTCTTTTTTACTCCTTTCCATGGGGTCCACTAGATTTATTTCATGTTTCAACATTTGCTAGAAGTGTCTTTCATTGCCCTTTTAGGGCATGTCAATCCCACCCAATTTATCTTCCACTTGTTCAACCATGTTTGATGCAAGAGCATCCAAGGTGAAGAGCAATCTTGCATTGACAAAAAAAATAAAATGAGTTACTTCTTTTCCAATAAGGTTTGAATAAGTTTGAATTCACTAAGTATGGTAGTCCATGAAGTTTGGGTTTTTATAGTAAGCAACATGAAGGAGGAAAATCTTTTCCATTTGACATTGGTCAACATACTCATTAACATGATATGGAGGCTTCGAAGGGACCTTATTTCAAGTCCCATTGACATACCAATGGCGAGGTAGCAGTAGTTAATGGTTGCGAAGAAGTCTCATTAAGTGGAGGTTCCCATATCGACGGGATGAATTTTGGAGTCCCTTCGATGAAGTGGTAAGGAGAATCAGGGTGATGATGATACTTTGGCTAACAAGAATACATGTCCCTTTGACATTCCAAAATTGGGGAGTTCAACGGGACATTATGAAGAGTCCATACAACATGTCAATAAAACAATGACGACAAAGAAATAATATTTCAGTAAAGCTTCATTGGCAAGACTGTGCTATTTCAGAGTGAGATGATTTGAAGTCCCTTTGAAATTACAATGGCAGGAAGGTGGATGGAACTTGAGTGGTTTGATGACAATGGACAAATGAGTAAGGTGGAAACACGTGATGAGAATTTATTCATTGATTTCACATTGTTGTTGTGAATCAACGTGATTATTGGCTAGACGATTTCAAGCATGAAGGTAATGGAAGACGATTACCTAGCACGAATGAATAAGAATAGAAGTTACTGATAATGATATAAATGCTTGGGATATTTAGATGTTTATTGGACGATGAGGCGGTACTATGAAAAAGGGAATGCTTATGAGTTAGGCCAATATGAAGGAGATAAATATATAGAGATAGTGAGAGATAAAGAGCAGGAAGAGGCGGTGGAGAAGTAGTAGGTGGATGTTGAGATCGTGGAGCAAAGAAGAGAAGTTGAATACTTGTTGGTGAATGGAGAGATGAGAGTGAATGCCCTGATTTATAAATTTGGTAGATGACTATACTGAGAAGCCCATATAATAAGGTTGCATGTTCTAATTTTTGTTTCATTCCAGAGAGAATAAAATTGGTCCATTTTCTTCTTGCATTTTTGTTGTGCAAACCTATGCATTGTTTCTGTTTGTAAGGGGAGTACCCTTCATCAAGTGGTATCAGAGCAAGATTCCTGAGTCTATAAATAGATCACTGAAGGTGAGGTAGTTGTAGCAGGACCTGTGAGTGTGGGTTGAGATCAAAATGTCTCACAGACTTGTCCAACACAATAGGGGTAGAGGTAGAGATGGTGGAGGAAGAGATCCTCCTAGAGATGAAATTAGAGCCATTAGAAGACAAATGGATACCTTGTAGGAATAGGTTTGTAGGAGAGGAGTGCATCGATAAAGAGATGATAGTGAAGATGAGATTGAAGAGGAAATGGAACAGGAAGAGCAAGATCAAATGGATCTTAGAGAAATGAGATTGTTGAGAGCAATATCTGGGCAAGTGCAAAAATATCGGTGGCCAATTTGTGGCCAAATTTTTAAAAAGTTTTGAAAGCTCATAACGTGAGTGCATTATGGATTGGTGTGTCAAGCCTAAGCCTCAACCACAATGAGCCCATAACACAAGCGCATTATGAGGTATTAAAAGCAAAGAAAAAGGAATTCAAAATCATTTGAATCATTGTGACTATTTTTTTTTGTTTGTGGCTAAAACCGCTCATTTTCATGCTCGTGTTCTAGGAGGAGCCATTTTCTAAGATTTTTCACCAAATTGTTGTTATTTCATCACCAGGATGCTGCCACATCGACGAGGAGGTCTGAGAGGTAAGGATTGTTTATTTTTTTGTTTTGAATTTGTTAGTTTAGGTTGTTTTTGATATTTACATTTTGAATTTGTAGGAGATTTTAATGAACCTGCAAACCATCCTCAAAATCCTTAACAAGCACAACAACAACAAGAGGAACAAAATCCTTAACAAGCATAGCAAGAACACCAACAACAAAATCCTCAAGTTGAACAACCACAACAACAATCTCCTCCACCAATCCCTCAACATCCTCCTAACACTCAGCAAAACTTAATGAGTGAGATTGAAAAAAAAATTAAAAAAATTGAGGATTCAATCAGGAGGTTAAACAATCCAAATTTTTCAACCATGGAAAGAATGACCCTAGAAACTTCACTCAAAGAAATGTTAAAATATGTAGATTCAATCAACAAACAATTAACTGGTTGGCAAGATAGGAGGCAGGCAGCTAGGGCTTATTATTGGGATAAATTATCATATAAAGATGTAAAAGATCTAAAAATTATAAAATTTGATTTATGCTCATTATTCACTAACCCACACACAAATAAAAATCTTACCCTCAATGAAAATAGGTTTCCTATCCATTAGTGCGACCACCAACAGATTAGGAACTTTTTTTGGGATAGGTGGTACATGGTTTTTGATTATCCACCATGCAACAATTGTGAAGTTCCACAATATTTCCTTAGGAAAATATAGTGTGAGTTCATCTTGAACAAAATCCAAAATTATTTTAATATGAGGGACTTCTAGGGGAGAGGTGGGGATTGGCTCAAGATAGACTCGATGCATAGTAGTATTCTACGTGGCAAGGGAGATGACCTCTCGCTAGGCCGCCTCATGAGCACATCATTATCCTTTCCATCACAAAGGAGAATTATGAGGTAGAGACTTTGAAGGACATCAATTCTTTGACCCAGAGTGTCATCTAGTGTGCCAACCCTATACTATAGCACCATCCAAGGGAGTCTTCGAGTGGTGGGCTTCGATCCCATTTGTGTCAGTCTTGTGGGGCAACTTGTTCATATGACCCCACCGACACTCAGGAGGTTGCTACGTAGGATATGTCTATAGCTATGGAGATGGCGAGGGTAGATAACATTTTGAATGAGGCCTATGGAATTGATATTCAAGTAAATGTTAGCATGTTCATTGAATTTAATTTATTAAATTTCAATTTTGAAATGCAATATTAACTAATTTAGTTTTATGATTTTAATAAGATTTCAGGGTCACTATGTTGATACTGGATACATTGGCCCTACACATGCTTATTTCTCCACTGCATCTACTATTGAGGTATGTAACTAGTAAAAAATTATAAATTTATTACATATTAATAGCATTGTTTTATGAATGGTATTTTAATATGTGATTTTGGATGTTAAATAGGCTAATAGTGGAGGTTTCGACAGAACACCTCCCAATGTCAGTGGATTTAGACAAACCTACATGCAAGTAATAGAATAAAGAGTTTAACTAATGAATTGTACTTAATAGATTTGTGTAGTTTATATTCATATCGTTGATTACGTTGCATTGCACATCTTTCAAACTCAAAGCATTACTTCACATTCCATAAATAATAGCTAGATATTGATAGATGACAAAATTTCAACTACAATATAGTTTTTCAGAAAGTCAATATAAGCAATGATGCAATTACTTCACATAGCATAAGTAATAAGTAGAAGCAACTTCCAATTGCATTTTCTTGTCATGGCATTCCATGAGACCACTTTTTACTGAGGCATCTTGTCAAACAATTTTATGCCTTGTCTATGCTATGGATGGTTGGAAGAAATATATGAAAGAATAATAGAAAGCAATAGCATAGACATTTTAATGAGTTGTTTGAAAAAATGCCTCAAAGAAATGCGGTCTTATGGTGATTTCCATCACCATGAGACCCAATTTCTTTGAGGAACTTTTTCAAACAGCTCACCACCTTTTCTATGCTACCACATTTTCCATACAAGTCTACCAAAGCATTTTATCAAATAGTTAATTTCCTCTCTTCTATGGCTAAAAGCTTAAAAAAGGTGCTTTCCAACAAACTATGGATGCTTGGAAAAAATCTATCAAAGCATAATAGTAATCAATAGCATAGACAAGGCAGTGAGTAGTTTGAAAAAATGCCTCAAAGAAATGCAATCTCATGGTGATGGAATGCCATTCCATCACCATGAGACCACATTTCTTCAAGGCATTTCTTCAAACAACTCACCACATTTTCTATGCTACCATGTTTTCCATACATGTGTATTGTTGGGACTTTCAAATTTTGCAAATCTGAAGTGCCCATTTTGAAAATCTAGCCTTTGCACTCTCAGAAGTGCACCTAAGAAATCTTCCTAAGTGACCCACTTTAGAGGGTCACAACTTAGTGCTTGTTGATTTCCATGCAAAATCACTTTTTAGATCCACTCATATGACATATGTGAGTGTGCATGTCGATTTTCAGCTTCCCATGATGAGTTTTGACAAGTTTTTAAAAGGTGAAGCTGGAGGGTTTTAAATTTTTTTGTTGTTTGAAAATTCTTTGTTTTACAAAGTGGCCTCTTGTTCAATCTTATATTTTGCAACCAGATGATCCTCAAGCCAAAAGGGTTGTTTCTCTCCATTCTCCATACATTCATGTACTCCCCTGTCTGATTTCAAAACCTCACGATCTAATTTACTATTTTTTTGAAATCAAAAGCAAATGCAGTTTGTTCAATTTTACATCTACATTTCTAACAATGTTTCAAGGTGGTCAACTTTGACCTCTAATATTTTGTGAAGATTGATGGTTGAAGGAAATCCCTCTTGTGCACACACTTTGGGTACTTAGATGAGCTTATGTTTCCAATGGAATCCCCTCATAAGTTGTTTTGATATTTTTTTCAAAGTGGTGACTTTGAGAGCATTGATTGGTTCAGAACAAGTGCAATTGCAAAAAATGCCTAAGTGAGCAACTTTGATGATTAATATCTTTCACCTCGGGATCTCTTTTGTCAAGCCATCTTTTTCACTCTATTCTTGGGTCAAGTGGCTACATACCTATTCAATTTTGTGCCTCTAGGATAAGTTTTGATGGGATTTTTAATTGTTTTTTTATCGTGACATGGCCAAAAATGGTGTTTAGGAAAGTGTCAAATTTTGAAATTTTAACAACCCATTTCTTGTTTTGGTTTGAAACGTCTACAAATCCATTTTCATCAAGAATATAGGTCATTTGATAAATTATTTTAATGTGTTTTTATTGTGGCAAACACATCCCAAGGGCCAGTTTACAAAGGAGGTAACTAAATTTTAAGGGATGGGAAAAATTGGAGGAAATGGGTTTTCTCTAAATAATTGATTACGGTTGCATGCAAAAAATCTCAACTCTAGGGTTCACCATTTGTGCGCAATAAATTTCTCCATTTGGCTTGCAGGAGAAATTAAATTTTGCCGAGTTCTAATGTTTTAAATGTTTATATTTAAAACATTTTGAAATATCTCAAAATGATTTTAGGGCATTAATTTCTATAACATTTGAATGGGAAGCAAAAGAAGTTTTAATTCTTTCATTCTATTGGTTGGAAGCTTTCAAAAAAACTTTGAAAATCTTTAAAGTTTTAATGGCATCACTCATCGTAGCTTCTATGTAAAATGGAAAATCCAAACCAATGATAGTTTGTTCTCAAGCGATGGACATACAAGAGATAAAACCATCAATGTTTGAACAACATCGACATCCATCCAAGCACAAAAAAAAAGAGGTGAGAATTTGAAAATTTGGCACACATGAGAACACATTTGGCAGTGAATGTTGTGCCTAGCATATGCACAAAATGAATGTGTGCACACTCCGCATAAGGGGATTTGTTGAAAATTCCTCAGAAATCTTAAAACAAATGCAAGCTGCCATCATTGCCAGCTGAAGGAAGACTAGTAGGAAATGTTGATTCTTCAACAGGGGCCGAGTATTCTACATAATGGTTTCAAGAAATGGTGCCGCTAGAGGAAGGAGTTACAAAGAATGGACCTGCACAAAGGAGAAATTAGGGTTTTTCCCCATTGGCCCTCACATTTCTTCTCTTCTATATTGAGGTTAAACCTATGATGAGCGATGGTTTGCATCGCTCATTGGGAGTTTGTTCCTTTATTCTCCCATTCAACACTCGATGCACTATGGGTGGGTGATGAAAAAGTGGGCCCAAGAAATTTTCTAAAATGGAGACAATTAAAGTTTTTAATTTTTCCTGAAAAGTGGTGTGGGATTGATTTTAAAAGAATTTTTTTATGAAAAATAAGGTAGAATATATTGGATGTGGGTAATTCTGTTTTACTCAAAAATTTGCTTCTCCATTTTAATGGCGGTAATTGATGGCTTTGAAAAGATAAGTAAATGCCTGAGTAAATATTTCACTTGAGGGACATTTTAAATGTTTCTATCAAAACATGGGAAAAAATTGGTGAGGATGATAAGTGGATAAATTTTTTTTTCCAATAAAGATTTTAATAGTTCCCACCATTTAAAATGCAAACTAAATGTGAGAAGATAAAAGTGCATGAGGAGAATTATTTTTTAATTGCAAGGGTGAAGTATTTTATTTCTACCAGACAAAGAGTAAAGTTAAATATTGGAAATAAGTATTGTAGTGTGCACAAGAAGTTAAGGGGTAAAATGAAGATGGATTTTCATGGGAGTTGTTTTCTTCTCAGTAGCAAAGAGAAAAATACTTTCATTGGAGAAATGTGCAGTGGGGTAAAATGCTTCTACAGATGGAGAATATTTGTAGCTCGATAAGATGGAGGGAAAATGAAAGTGCAAATTCAAGTGAAATTGATTCTAAATTTTTGGGAAAATCAAATGTAATTTTTCCAATAGCCTGAAGCTTGTTTGCTCCTTAATATAAAAGGTATTCAGGGCTATTTGGCAAGGGTCTTTTGTCAAATTCTGGATCTGAAAATCGTAGAGTGATAACATAGAGAATATGCATTTTGAGTCTGTAGGTTAGGCTTTGAGTCAGTTTAGTAAATTTTTTCAATTATGTGGCTTCTGAGCATACCTGAATATAAATGTTAATCTCTCAAGCCTGTTGTCTCTCCATTTTGATATTGTGCATGAATAATTAATGGATTTGGATCAAGAAACTATTCATTAATTGTCTTAGTCTCTCACTTTGATATATGGTTTAATTGTTGCTCCCATCTAATGGATTGGGTTAAATGCTTTGGTTAAGTCATAAATTCATGCTTGTATCATTTGGATTTGGTAAGTAGTCATAGGAAATTGGGTGTTAATCTATAAATTGTAAGGAAATTGCAAAGATTATGGATGCTCAGGATTAAATCTGCCTCGTAGTTTGGTTTGCTTTATTTTGACTCCAGGCCCTAAGATATAGCACTGATCTTAAAGTGTTGAACGTATTTCCTATGCTTTTGGTCTTTGATTTGAGATAATTATTCATAAATAAAATTTGAATTGACCTACCCTTTTTTATGAGAATTCTCAGCTGTTAGTTGTTTAATCTTTGAAGGAATTGCCAACTTCTTTAAAGATTTCATCTATTCAATAGTAAATGAGAATGCATCTGCTTAATATTCAATGTATGTGGAAGTATGGTGAAAGAGAGTTATAAATACATTGTGGGATCATCCTCCTAGGTTTTGCAGAGCCCGAAGTGCAGGAGGAAATCTTAATTGCTTTCTCTCGTTCGTTGGCCCACCCTCTTTAAGGTTGTTGACCATTGGAACTAGTGAATCCATAGGGTGTCTTGAAGATCTGGTTGGTATTTAAAAAAACCAATAGAATGGCGACTCCGCTGGGGAACATGCTTAGAAATTTGGTTGTAGATTGTCTTATTAAAGAGTCATTCAAATCTTGAATTATTATTTGTAACTAGAAGTTAAAAATTATTGACTCATATTTTCCCATCTGAGTCACCAATACAATGGCGACTCTGCTAGGGAGAGATTTGAATCTCCAAGTGTAGACTAATAATACACAGAGTCAAATCATTTGCTAATCTAAATATATGGTTTAGATATTGAGAAGTTTTTAGACCTGGAAGTGATTTTGTTGTAGTAGATTTCAAAGAATTTATATGTGACTCTGATGTTGGAGAAGACCCATAAGGAAATGCATCCTTAAAGTAGCTTCATATTGTTTGAAGCTCAGTCCTCTGTGAAGAGAGGTGGTGACTTTGTTAAAAGAACCTGCTAAAGAGGTGAATACAGTTTCAGATCTATAGTATTTCCAATCAGGAACAACAATTTGCAGCAGCTACAACATTTCCAGGTATTCTTCACTCTTGGTTTTCAAGAAAATTGTGTGTGAAAACCATATTTGAACATCCTAGGAAAAAATTTGGTTCTCTATTTAGTGAATTAGCACTAACAAAGGGAAAGGATAGTAATATTAAGTTTGCACACTCCCATTTTCTAGATCTGTTACATTAAATTTAATTTCAATTCCATTGAAAGATTCTTGTCTAGTGTTCAAGTATTTGCTAGTTTGGATGGTTAGAATGCATTTGTATATCTTAGGGATTTCCTTTCATTTGCATTATCATATGTTTCAAGCCTAGGTTATCACTGTGTTAGCAATTGTCATAATAATCCATCATTCGGTCATGGTTAAGATTATGCACAATTAGTTGAGCCTAGGTTTGCAAATATCCATGGAGAATCAAGATAAAATAGCCATCCCAGTAGACACCTTAATATAGATTGTCAAGAAGTGTCAGAAGTTTGATAATCCTCATACATTTGAGACCTCAAAGTGCAACCCAAGAGTGCACAAGCCTAGGATAAGGCCAAAATGGAAAGTTGTATTTGAAAGGGGACTTAAAGAGATGGATAAAAGGCACAAAATGTTTTTACAAGCCCAATTAAGAAATGATCATAATGTATCTAATTGTCAAATTAATGCACCTTTTGTCAATTCCTTTCATCCATTGTATGCTCAATTAGATTTGTCATGGGTTGATTACAAGGTTGAAAGTATGTCAGCTCAAGTCTATAAGAAGATGCCTTGATTTGATGGATACAATGTATGTGAAGGAGATGCACATGTCAAAAGTTTTTCCAGTTTCATGAGAAACATTCATTTGGATATCAAGACATGTGGATGAGATTTTTTGTCAGATCTCTTGAAGCAAGAGCAAGGGATTGGTACTTAAATTTTCCTAAGAAATATTTTCCTTGTTGGGATAAACTAGTGGCTATAGAGAAGAATTTTCAAGAGAGCCTTCTGACCTTGTCACAAGGTTAAAGTAAATTAAAAAGAAAAATGAAGAGTCAAGCATTGATTTCAATCAGATTTTTTTCTTCCCTGTCACTAATCCCAGAGAATTTCAGACCTAGTACTTGAAGTTGTATTCATATGTACTTTGAAGCCTATGATGAAGGATCTAGTGCATTGTTAAAAGATTTTAGAATATCGAGTATGCAGATGGCTTATACATTTTTAGATAATTTGGAGAAACAGAGGAATGAATATGTGAAAATTTTGTTGTCTTCAGTTTTGGGTAAACATGTTGATGAAATAAGTAGCTGTGTGAATGTAAATGATTAGAGGTCTTTAGACAAGTGCACAATTGAGAAAGTAGAAGATAATAAGGATGCATCAATAGCTGATGAGGAAGTTGTATTTTAACAACCTACAAAAGAAATGTGCCTAGCTGAAATTTGTAGTCATGATGATGGACATGATGAGAGGAATGAAACATTTCAAGTTTCTTCTATCTCTTCTGCAAATGCAAAAATAGAGAGCAGATTGTCTATAGCAATTGAAGGCTATGATGATGCAAATAACTTCTTGAATGATCATCTCATTTCACATTGTGTTGATGATACTTCCCCTTAAAGCAATAAGTGTGATATTGTGAAGAACAATGGGATTCCAAGTTTTCTGAGCCAAGAACATGATGAGAGATATGAATTGGATTTACTTTTTGCAGAGGATATGTGCAATCGGCAATAATGTGCTACAATTGATCATGTCAACTCTACATGCGTTGAGTGTAGCTTCGATGCAAGTATCCATAATGAGACAAAGGAGTTTGCTGATTTAGGGAATGCTCTTGAGGATGTCACTTTATCAGCTGCAAGTGATAATGTATGCACTGAATTTCAGTTGGCAAGATCAACTACAAGCAGCTGCAATAAAGAAACCATTGATGGTTTTCAGTTTGACAGTGAAAATGTGTGTGTTTATCCTCAAGAGGATATAAATGATAAACTCAATGATGACATCTAGCTCAATATTGAGATGTAAAAAGATGTGGATTGCTATTATGATAGCCCAATGGTAACCAAAAATGAACAAATTGACAGCATGTTCTATGTGATAGATTGTGACAATGTTTTTGACAAGGTTGCATGTAATCCAATCTCTTATGATTGGGAAAATCTAGCTTATGATTAGTCCATTGAGTTTTCAGATTTTGGTGATGATGCCATCATAACATATCATGATTTACAACTTAGTAATGCATTCAATTCTAGTGAAGGTCAAGAAGAGGAAGTGATTGAAAGAATGGACCAGAGCAATGATCTATTAAATAGTGAAAAAATTTCAAATCTGTTGACCACTATATATTAGAAATGTGCACATGAGAATAACTCACAGTTGTTGTGTGCTTCTCACCTTGACTCTAACAGCAATAATAATCTTCACTATGGAAGGTATGATGCATGTGTTTTTGATTCTCCTTCCAATTATGAACCAACTAACCAGCATGATGATAATGTGGATGAATACAAGCATCCATTTGATTGTAGTGATTCATTGTATGATGAATATGACAGTGTGCATGTTGATGCAAATTATGAAATCTACTTTGATGAGTTTGAAGCAGCAGATGACTATGAGGTTTGTGCATTCAATGAGCTAAGTCTTGATAATTTTAATGAAAATCTAGACAAGTGTCTGTTTGCTAACTTGAATGAGCCTAGGCATGAATCTTTTCATGTGGATATTGATGTTAATTTCAAAGAGAGATTAGATTATCCCTTTGAACCAGAATTGCTCATTTTTTAGCAAGCTTGGGATGTTGAAGATGATGATATGTTATGTTTAGAGGATAACGAAGTGACTAAAGATGAGGATAAGCAAAAATTCCTTGATGATTCTTTGTACCAGCATGATGGAGGACAGCTACAGAGTGTTCTAATGCACGAGTGTATCTCTTTGCATACACTTGGAGATAGTTTGCATGATGTGCAATATCTTCTAGTAAGTCCTTGTGATAGTCTCACCTTTGATATGCAAACTAGTAATCAGATTTAGCCTAATTGTACCAGCCATGTAGCAAAATGTGAGTGTTATTTTTGTCAGCTGGAAGGAGTTTTCATAAAATGTGACAATGTGCAAAACATTGAGGAAAGTTGTTTTTAGCTTGAGAGTGATTTACATGATAAGTTGTTGCCACATGAAAATCAACATTTTGAAAGTCAGATGCATAGTGATTATGGACATGTTGATAAACTTGTATATGATGGCATGTTAGGAGGTGCTAGCATGCTTAATCAGGAAAATGGCAGTGATGTGGCATATGTAATTTGGTTGCCATGTGAAAAATTCAAACAAGGAGCTAGTTTCCACTTGCACAAAGGCAACTTGATACTTGTGTTTGCACAAATGCAGTCACTCATGTTGTTGTGGTTTGATAAAGGCCAGCATGAGTTGAGGGAGATCAATTCTTTCATTATATTGGTGTTTGACAGAGGTAAGAGTTGACTCCTCTTTTTCGTTTGATGGCTTGGGGTCATCAAACAAGGCAAAAAAAGAAGATAAATAAGGAAGCAATTTGAGAGCACCCAATCGACTCGACATTTGGTTTACTCACTAGAGATCTAGAATCTTGCTATGCCCACAGGGGGCATACATCCCTAGTCGGAGCCATTGATGGGACTTTCAAATTTTGCAACTTTGAAGTGCCCATTTTGAAAATATTGCCTCTACACTCTCAAAAGTGCACCTGAGAAATCTGCCTAAGTGACCCACTTTGGAGGGTCATAACTTAGTGCATGTTGATTTTCATGCAAAAAAACTTTCTAGATCCACTCATATGACATATGTGAGCGTGCATGTCATTTTTCAGCTTCCCATGATGAGTTTTGATAGGGTTTTAAAAGGTTAAGCTGGAGGATTTTAACATTTTCTGTTGTTTGCAAATTCTCTGTTTTACAAAGTGGCCTCTTGTTCGATCTTATATTTTACAACCAGATGATCATCAAGTCAAAAGGGTTGTTGCTCTCCATTCTCCATACATTCATGTACTCCCCTATCTAATTTCAAAACCTCATGATCGGATTTCCTATTTTTTTGAGATCAAAAGAAAATGCAGTTTGTTCAATTTTAGATCTGCATTTCTGACAGTGTTTCAAGGTGATCAACTTTGACCCCTAATATCTCATGAAGATTAATGATTGAAGGAAATCCCTCTTGTGCACATACTGTGGGTACCTAAATGAGCTTATGTTTCCAATGGAAGCCCCCCAGAATTTTTTTTAATGTTTTTTCAAAGTGGTGACTTTGAGAGCATTCATTGGTTCTGAACAAGTGCAATTGCAAAAAATTCTTGAGTGAGCAACTTTGTCGATTAATATCTTTCAACTCGGGATTTATTTTATTGAATTGTCTTTTGCAATCTATTCTTGGGTCAAGTGGCTACATGCCTATTCAATTTTGTGCCTCCAGGATAAGTTCTGATGGAATTTTTAATTATTTTCTGATCGTGATCACATGGCCAAAAATGGTGTTCCAAAAAGTGTCAAATTTTGAAATTTTAACAACCCATTTCTTTCCTTGGTTTGAAACATCTATAGCTCCATTTTCATAAAGAACAAAGGTCATTTGATACATTATTTTAATGTATTTATGTTGTGGGAAACATGTCCCAAGGGCCAATTTACAAAAGAGGTACCTAAATTTTAAGGGTTGGGAAAAATTGGAGGAAATGGGTTTTTTCTAAATAATTGATTACGGCTGCACACAAAAATTCTTGACTCCAGGGTTCACCATTTGTGCACAATAAATTTCTCCATTTGGCTTGTAGACAGAATTAAATTTTCCCTAGTTCTAATGTTTTAAATGTTTATATTTAAAACATTTTGAAATATCTCAAAATGATTTTAGGGCATTAATTTCTTCAACATTTGAATGGGAGGCAAAAAAAGTTTTAATTCTTTCATTCTATTGGCTAGAAGCTTTCAAACAAACTTTGAAAATCTTCAAAGTTTCTACGGCATTGCTCATCGTAGCTTCTCTGTAAAATGCAAAATCCAAACCAGCGATAGTTTGTTCTCAAGCGATGGACATACAAGAGATAAAACCATCAATGTTTGAACAACATCGACATCCATCCAAGCACAGAAAAATAGAGGTGAGGATTTGAAATTTTGGCACACATGAGAACACATTTGGCAGTGAATGTCGTGCCTAGCACATGCACAAAATGAATGTGTGCTCACTCCACAAAAGGGGATTTTTTGAAAATGCCTCAAAAATCTTTAAAAAAATGCAAGCTTCCATCGTTGCTAGTTGAAGGAAGACTAGTAGGAAATGTTGATGCTTCAACAAGGGCCGAATATTCTACATAATGGTTTCAAGAAATGATGCTGCCAATGGAAATGATTTTAAAAGAGTTTTTTTATGAAATATAAGGTAGAATATATTGGATGTGGGTAATTTTGTTTTACCCGAAAAGTTGCTTCTCCATTCTAAATGGCGGTAATTGATGGCTTTGAAAAGATAAGTAAATGCCTGAGTAAATATTTCACTTGAGGGACATTTTAAATGTTTCTATCAAAATATTTGAAAAATTGGTGAGGATGGTAAGTGGATAAAAAATTTATCCAATGAGGATGGCAAGGGTGAAATATTTTATTTCTGCCAGACAAAGAGTAAAGTAAATTGCTGGAAATAAATATTGTAGTGTGCACGAGAAGTTAAGGGGTGGAATGAAGATGAATTTTCATGGGAGTTTTTTTCTTCTCAGCAACAAAGAGTAAAAAACTTTCACTGGAGAAATGTGCAATGAGGTAAAATGCTTCTACATATGGAGAAGAATATTTGTAGTCGGGTAAGATGGAGGGAAAATGAAGGTGCAAATATAACCACCTCGAAGTGCAAATTCAAGTGAAATTTATTCTCAATTGCTAGGAAATTGAAATATAATTTTTCCAATAGCCTGAGGCTTGTTTTCTCCTTAATATAAAAGGAATTCAGGGCTATTTGGTAGGGGTCTTTTATCAAATTCTAGATCTGGAAATTGCAGAGTGATAACACAGAGAATATGCATTCTGAGTCTATAGCTTACGCTTTGAGTTAGTTTAGTAATGTTTTCCAATTATGTTGCTTCTAAGCATACCTGAATATAAATCTAATCTCTCAAGCCTATTTTCTCTCCATTTTGACATTGTGCATGAATTATTAATGGATTTGGATCAATAATTTTTTCATTAATTGTCTTAGTCTCTTACTCTGATATATGGTTTAATTGTTGCTCCCATCTAATGGATTGGGTTAAATGCTTTGGTTAAGTCATAAATTCATGCTTGTATCATTTGGATTTGGTAAGTACTCACAGGAGTTTGGGTGTTAATCTATAAATTTTAAGGAAATTGCAAAGATTATGGATGTTCAGGATTAAATTTGCCTCGTATTTCAGTTTGCTTTATTTTGACTCCAGGCCCTAAGATATAGGACTGATCTTAAAGTGTTGAATGTATTTCCTATGCTTTTGTTTTTTGATTTGAGACAATTATTCATAAATAAAATTTCAATTGACCTATCCTATTTTTATGAGAATTCTCATATGTTAGTTGTTTAATCTTTGAAGAAATTGCCAACTTCTTTAAAGATTTCATCTATTCAACAATAAATGAGAATGCATCTACTTAATATGGAATGTATGTGGAAGTATGGTGAAAGAGAGTTATAAATACATTATGGGATCACCCTCCTGGGTTTTGGAGAGCCTGAAGTGCAGGAGGAAAGCTTAATTGCTTTCTCTCATTTGTTGGCCCACCCTCTTTAAGGTTGCTAACCATTGGAACTAGTGAATCCATAGGTTGTATTGAAGATCTGGTTGGTATTTAAAAAATCCAATATGTACCAAATCATTTTATCAAACTACTCACTTCCTTGATGCTATGGCTAAAAGCCTAAAGTAGGTGCTTTCCAACAAACTATGGATTCTTGGAAAAAATCTATCAAAGCATAATAGTAAGCAATATCATAGTTAACGCAGTGAGTAATATGAAAAAATTCCTTGAAGAAATGTGGCCTCATGGTGATGGAATGCCATTCCATCAACATGAGACCACATTTCTCTGAGGCATTTTTTCAAACATCTCACTGCTTGAAGAATAGAAACCAACCCATTAGCTAAAATTCCCCTCCAAATTCTTTTCAAGGTCCTCATCCTCAATTTACCAATCCATGGAACCTTCCACCTTTTATTCCACTTGTTCATGTCCCCATCCCTCCCTCTTCATGTCGTGATAACCCTCCATCTCATAACCAAGGCCACACTATACCATCCACCCCATCCCAACATAATACCATAGAGAAGGAAATGAACTGTTCGAAAAAATGCCTCAAAGAAATGCGATCTTATGGTGATGGAATGCCATGACACATTTGTTTGTAATGGTATTCCATCACCATGAGACCCCATTTCTTTCAGGAATTTTTTCAAACAGTTCAAGCTACCTCCTCTATACCACCACAATTATCGCACATGTCTACAAAAGCATTTTATCAAATAGTTCACCAGTTTGTTGTTATGGGTAAAAGCCTAGAAACATGTGCTTTCAAACAAGATATGGATAGGGAAAATAGTAAACATGATATTCAGAAATATATAGTTTAATAAGTACTCAAAATTTTGTTCATTATCTCATACATTATAAGCCATGACGTGGATCACTATTGTAGTTTTCATGATTGAATAATTTATTGTTTTATTTTCAAATTTTACAAGCAGATACACCTCTAAATGTTTAGAAGGAAATCAAGATCGGTGTTTCATCTGTTGTAGAATACTCAATGCCTCTGATAGGGGAGGTATGAGGAAAATTACTAAATCTCAATTTACATTCGTTGTTATAGATGTTAGTGAAAAATCAAACCATTATTGATTCGTGGTTTAATTTTTATTTGGATGGTTTATACAGGGCTTCAGCATGCCTCAACATGGGCATTTGAATATTTCCCTCATGGAGAGTGATCATCAGATGGCAGTAAGTGATTATTTTGTTAAATATATCATATTTTATAATGCAATTTCTATATATTAATGTCTTTACTTCTTATTGTAATAGATAAGACTTGACAAAGAACTAAACCCTAGCAGGAGCACCAGGAGCACTCCTTGACCACAACATGAATGAGTGACAGACATATTGCCATCTGATCGACAAGCAAAGGGAAAAGCTTATTTTGAGAGAATGGAGAGTAATAATTTTTTATTCCAGAGCCCTTTGTTGTATGCCTATATGGCATTTTTGTACATATTTTTTATTGGATATATTTGACATTGTATGCTTATATGGCATTCTCATAAGCCTATATGGCTATTTTGTACCTATATTTTATACTTATATCAATAAATATTGATGTATGCCTACATGGCTCTTTGGTTAATAAAAATCTTTTTTATCGATGGTGTCCATATTTGCATTATAAATTCATGGTTCAATAGATATGAGTTACGTGTATTCAAGTGTATACTTTGTGACTTACGTGTATTCCAATGTATAATTTGTGACTTACGTGTTTTCATGTGTATACATTGTATTTATGCATATACTTTGTTTTAATTTGCATATAATATGTATTCGTGTGTATACTTCAAGGCTTACATGTTTTTGAGTACTTGTGCTTCCCTTATTCACATGTACATGCTTGACTTATTCACGTGTATACTTATTAATTGGTTAGCCCTAGCATTGATCATTGTTTTCCTTCATGGTTTGTCTTGAATATTAATTGATTGATGCTAAACAACTTTATTGGTCAATGCTAAACAACTTCAATATTTCTAGGAATAGTAGTAGAGTTACAAATTCCAAAATTGTGCAAATTGAAATGAAAAGATTAATTGTATTAAATGCACTAATTATTAAGTTGATAATTGATTAAGAATGAGTATAAAATATATCAAGAGATGAGCCTTCTAGAATGACAACTGCCAACTAGAAAATAGTTAAAGCATTCCCAATACTTTGAAAGTAATAATCCACTCAAAATTGCAATGGGAGAGAAGGCTTATTTAAGATCCTTGAGCAATGTATTTCCTAATGCTCCCTTGCTCTTACATATCTCAATTCAATTTAATCCAAATAATTCCATGAAATTCTTTATCTAAAAGTAAAAAACATGTTTTCAATTGGTATTCCATGAAATGTTTCATTAAAAGATTCCAATATATTTAATCTTTTGATTGGAACAACTCAATTAAGCAAATGATACATAATCTTCACAACACTTGCAAAACATAATATGTTAGCAAGAGACACTGCAAATGTCTTCTAGTATTTTCATTGATGGCAACCCTAGTCGGTAATTGGATCCACATGACACCATTTGCTCACACCAGTAGGCAGATTGAGGACAGTTAGGAAGAACAAAGCATCTGGCAGTTTGGTGTTCAACAATTCACGTGCAAATTTACAGTTGTTATTTTGAATTGTGGATCTCACAAAAGGTGCATCAATGTATTTCTTGTGTTATCCAGAATTCTTAGTGCCTCGTACCAAGTCATGTGTAAGTTTGGAGATCTGGTTAATACTTTTTTGTTTATCAGTATTTTGGAGCCGACTCAGTTGATAAAATGTGGTGTGGATATTCAAGGAATGTTTATTCAAATATTTTTGTGTTTAATCATTATGTTTTGGGTCCAAGCTATGTTTTGGATGACTATTGTGGATGCACATTGGATAATTCTTAAGATTTGAGCCAATAGTTGCTAATATTAAGTTTTATTAAAGTTGACTTGTTGCGATTAAATTGTTGGTCGCGGATATTTATGTATAATCTATTATATAATTTTTGATGTGTATGCATGGTCTATTGATGTGTATTGTGAATATCAGAAGAGTGTTAGAACAATTTTATGCACAATTTCACTTGCGCATAAATATTTTGTGGTGCAAGTCAGAGCAAAGAAGAGAAGAAGTTTAGTATCAATCAGAAGGACAGAAGATCGACAACTGAGCCTAACCGGAACTGTAATCAAGCATTTGTAGATGCTATTCTTTCAGTTCATTCTTTTGGATCTAATCCAAATCTTTATAAGGCAATGTGTCTTCCTATTTTGAGTAGTGAGCCTGAATGCAAGTGCATTCCCATATTGTAAACTTCTTTTTGAGTATACTTAGATTATATTATGGATTGGCCATCCACTATGGTTTTTCCCCTAATAGGTTTTCCACATAAAAATCCTTGTGTTATGGTGTTATGGTTATTTGATTTATGTTTCTATATATTTCTCTTGGTTGAATGTTTCAAGTGGGTTAATGATCAGAACAATAAAGTTAATTTTCGCAGAACACTAATTCACCCCCCCTCTCAGTGTTGCTTTTTTCCAACATAATATTCATAGCAGATGATGAGTAGTCAACTTCTTGACACATTATCATACAAACAATTATCTTGAATAGTCTTTAAACATTTTCATAGCATAATCCTCATAGTGCATAATGAATTGTTATGTTCTTGATCCATCACCATATAAACACGTCGAAAGATGTATATGTGAACTTTTTGCAATATTATTTCTTGTATAGGAAATGGACTTGGGAGAAAGCAATTTATAATTTATAATACAAATAAGAAATATACTCAATGATGGAAACTTTATTTATCACACCAAATAATAAATGTATGTGATAGCATCACTTGTTTCTCTTAAACTCCAATTTTCAAGCATAGCAAATCATTTCAAATGAAAATGACAAAATGCTTAACAACCAAAGTTGTTAATTGAGGAAAAATAAAATCTTTCCAAGTTCCACCATTGTACGCATTTACAATTGGTTGTATAGTTTTGTAAGGACAAGGAGGATAATTAAAAAACATCTTGCACTTACTAGACTTGAGAATGATCATATGCTTTTTATGTGGAAAACTTGATCTTCTCAATCATTGTATGTATGCTTCTCTTTTCAATTGTTTTGCATGCCATCATAAGGGATCAAGCTAATTGAACGTAGCTCAGAGAAATTATGTGTGTTTAGGTGTGAAAGAGCACAATGCCTAGTGTAAACGTACCTATCGGGATGCATTGGAGTAGTTTTTTTTATCACACAAGCTGCAAAACGAAAGTTGCACCACTTTGCAACTCTACACTGCTTGCATTTGACACTTTTTCTATCAAGTGAAAATTGGACACCATGAGAAAATGACTCTGAGATAACAAAAACTAAGAGAGGTTATTGTAGAGGGTCCCAATGCAATCTTGTAGGCTTAGATGGAGAATTCATAATCATCACGATTTTTGAGTAATAGCTCATCAAATATTGTTGGCCTTTTGCACTTTGGACCCTAAAGGGATCGAGCCGGTTGAATGTAGCTCAGAGTGATTCCACATTTTTAGGTGTGAAAGAGGACCATGCCTAGTGTAAACATACCCATCCGGATGCATTGGAACAGTCTTTTTGGTCACATGAGTTGCAAAATGAAAGTTGCACCACTTTGCAACTTTCAATTGCTTGCATTTGACAACTTTTTCCCAAAGTGAAAATTCACCACCATAGGAAAATGCCTCTGAGATAGAAAAAATTGAGACAGGTTATTGTGTAGGGGCCCAACATGATTCCATAGGCTCAAATGAGAAGTTCCTAAGCATCACAATTTCTGAGTAATAGTGTGTCAAAGATTGTAGTCATTTTGCACTTTGGACTCTTAAGGGAATCTATCAGTTGAATGTAGGTTGGAGTGATTCAACTTGTTTGGGTACAAAAGAGGACCATGCCTAGCCTAAAAATACCCACCTGGACATGTTGGAATAGTTCATTTGGTTACACGACTTGTAGAATGAAAGTTTCGCCACTTTGCAACTTTCAACTACTTGCATTTGAAAAATATTTCCCCAAGTGAAAATTTTCCACCAAAAAAAAATTCCTCTGAGATAGTGAAAATTGAGAGAGGTTATTGTAGAGGATCCCAATGTGACCCCATAGGCTTAGACGAGAAGTTTCTAAGCATCACATAATTTCAGTAACAACATGCTAAAGTTTGCAACCATTTTACACTTTGGACTCTTAAGGGATCGATCTAGTTGAACATAGCTCGAAGTGATTTCGCATATTCGGGTGTGAAAGAGGACCATGCCTAGCATAAAAATACCTATTCGGATGTGTTGGACTAGTCCATTTGGTAACACGAGTTGTAGAACGAAAGTTGCACCACTTTGCAACTTTCAACTACTTGCATTTGACAACTTTTTCCCCAAGTGAAAATTTGCCACCACAGGAAAATACCTTTGAGATAGCCAAAAATAAAAGAGGTTATTATAGAGGGGCCCAATGTGATCCCATAGGCTCAATTGAGAAGTTTCTAAGCATCATGGTATTTGAGTAATAGCATGTTGAAGTTTTCAGCCATTTTGCACTTTGGACTCTTAAGGGATTCTACCAGTTGAATGTAGCTCAGAGAAATTCAACATGTTTGGGTGTGAAAGAGGACCATTCCTAGCATAAATGTACCCACCTGGATGCATTGGAATAGTTCATTTGGTCACAAGAGTTGCAAAATGAAAGTTACACCATTTTGCAACTTTCAACTACTTGCATTTGATAACTTTTTCCCCAAGTGAAAATTCACCACCACAAGAAAATGCCTCCGAAATAGCAAAAATTGAGAGAGGTTATTGTAGAGGGGCCCAACAAGATCCCATAGGCTGAAATGAGAAGTTTTTAAATGTTGCAGTGTCCAAGTAACATCCCGTTGAAGATTGTAGCCAGTTTACACTTTCGACTCTTAAGGAATTTTGTTGGTTGAATGTAGCTCGTAGTGATTCCACGTGTTTGGGTGTGAAAGAGGAAATTCCTAGTTGTGCCATAGAAAAATGGACCCTTGTCATTTTCATGGCCTTTTAGGTCATTCTTCATGATGCTTGGTCCATTTTTCTTTGATTTAATATTGTAATGTGGCTTGAACATTCGCATTAGGTCCTTAAAATTCAAATAATGGTGTCTTATGAAGGTGTTGTGAAGTGTTGTAAAACATTTCTACACTTTTCTAGACTCTATTCATTACAATTCACCTAAAAACACCTTTCATCACTAATCAAGTCCTATTTTGAAGTGTTGTAAAGTCTTGTAACAAGATTTCATGCTTTTCTAGGCTTAATTTCATTATTTACACCTTTCTTATCCTTTATTTGACCCCTTTATACCCTTATAAGGCTTAATTAAGTGTACTATTGAATGTAAACCTGACAAAAAATATTAAATGTGACTTAATTCTTGACACCCACTTTCAACTCCAAGATGGGACCCATTCGCCATGGGTGACAAGTGAGTCCCTTTTGGCTCAAAATTCAAAAAAATTCAAATTTCCTTTTGGGTTTTTATTCAAAATCACTTGATGTCCACCTGTGATGAGGTATCAATGGGTTACTAAGGTGCAAGAATGTATAAATAAGTGGTTTTACATCCATTTGAAACCCCATTCATTAAAAACATTCATCCAAATCACTAATTCACTCACTCATTCAAGCATTCAAGCACTTTGCATAATCTAATCAAGCATCATTCAAGCATTTTGGAGCATTCATTAACATAACTTCATATTTTCTTCAACAAGGGTTTGCTAAGTTTATAGCATTTGTATGTTATTTGTTTATCATTCTCTTACATTTCATTATTTCTTTAAGGGTTTGATTACCAAAGCGGGGTTTGACCAAGGCAAACCCCTATTCTCTAACCCTCAACCATTTATCCCCTCTTGCATGTGTATTTGTAGACTTGTGTATGCAAATTTAACAAGCAATTAGGTCTTGAAAGGTGGTCAATAAGTCAACAAGGTGCTTCAAGTCAAATCAACCTCATTTCAAGCTTGGAGAAGACATTATGTCCATTTTCTGTAGAATTAACATCGTCAACCCGACAAGTAGACAACCTCGGATCTGGTGTTGCAGAATTGTCCCTTGATTTCTCAGAATTTTGGGAGAGGACTGATTCACCATCAGTGGTGAATGAGTTCCCCTAAAGGCTAGAAATCCAGATTTTGTTAGATTCCAGATCCTGACACTCAGAAACAAATTTCCAAGCAATTTTCATCAGAAGCAAGACTAATTCACCATCAGTGGTGAATGAGTCCCACTGGTGATTTTCAGTGATCTCAGTCAACATTCAGAATATTCTAGATTCTTCATTCTTTTCCTAGGTGCACTCTGAATCAACCTTCTTTTCTATTTTACATTTGTTCATACTTAGGTCATGTTTGTATATCACATTGTGTTTTCCAAAATTACATAATTCTTAGCTCTTGCTTTCATAATCAGTCAAATAGATCATCCAATTGCACTTAGTTCATTCCATTTAGTCTAAATAACATCATACATTGCATAATTTGAGTGAACCTAGCTAGACTTTTGGAGTGGGATTTATCTCTCTCCTTTTAGGTGGAACATCCTAAGAGCGCAAGAATAGACTGTAAGCATTACCCAAAAATCTACGATTTACTAGTGTAAACCCACCCATTTGGATGCATTGGAATAGTCTGTTTGGTCACATGAGTTGTAGAATGAAAAGTTGCACCACTTTGCAACTTTTCACTACTTGCATTTGACACTTTTTCCATCAAGTGAAAACTAGACACGATGATAAAACCACTCTGAGATAACAAAAATTGAGAGAGGTTATTGTAGAGGGGCCCAACGAGATCCTATAGCCTTAGACGAAGATTTTGTAAGCACCACGTTTTTCGAGTAATAGCCTGTCAAAGATTTTTGTCCTATTTCACTTTGGACCCTTAAGGGATCGAGCCAGTTGAACATAGCATGGAGCGACTTCGCATGTTTGGGTGTGAAATAGGACCATTCCTAGCATAAATATACCCATCCAGATGTATTGGAATAGTTTTTTTGGTCACATGAGTTACATAATGAAAGTTGCACCACTTTGCAACTTTACATTGCTTGCATTTGACACTTTTTCCATCAAGTGAAAATAGGACACCATGAGAAAATGACTCTAAGACAACAAAAATTGAGCGAGGTTATTATAGAGGAGCCCAACTCGATCATGTAGGCTCAGACAAAGAGTTCTTAAGCATCATGGTTTTTGAGTAATAACCCGTTAAATATTGTTTCCCTTTCGCACTTTGGACTCTTAAGGGATCTATCAGGTTGAATGTAGCTCGAAGTGATTCCACATGTTTGGGTTCGAAAGAGGACCATGCCTAGCATAAACGTACCCATTCAGACACGTTGGAATAGTCTATTTAGTCACACGAGTTGCAGAACAAAAGTTGCACCACTTTGCAACTTTACATTGCTTGCAATTGACACTTTTTCCATCGAGTCAAAATTGGACACAACGGAAAAATGACTCTGCAATAACAAAAAATGAGAGGTTATTGTAGAGGTTCCCTACATGATCTCAATGCCTCAAATGGAATTCCCGTAATTAACATGGTATCTGGGTAAAAAACCATCAAATATTGTTGCACCCTTTTGCAATATGGACTATTAAGGGATTACGTTGCTTGAATTACAAATGTCTGACGGTAGCAATAAATTTCAATATTTGAGTAAATCTCATTACAAGTGTTTATTTCAATAGACTGTATGCTATATTGATATTGATATATAATCATTAGGTTGATTTGTTTTAATAAATGAAGTTTTTATAATAAGTTAGTCAAATTGTGCTAGTTATAATAGGGAGAGAATAAAAGAAGAAAAAGAATTATTAGTAACCATCAAAAATTATTACACTCACTATATTAATAATATGATTTTTACAATAAAATGAGATTTATTTGGTTGTCCTAATTCTTTTGTTTGTGCTACAATGGTCTAATATGCTTCATACACCATTTTGAAACCCAAGTGCTTGTACTTGTAGGCTGATGTAAAGCAGGGTATCAAAACACAAACTACCTCAACCAAACTCTTGACAAAGTCTTAACACTTCAAACTCAATGAATTCCTTCACAAATTGGCATTCTTCATAGTAGCATAGCAAACAAGGTTTTTCAAGAATAATTTCCAAACCTCATCTCATACCTAGAAAAAAAATTATAGATTTGAGTACCCATTATCCTCTTTTGAAATGTACTTCAATTGAAGGTGGGGTTACTTTGGAACACAAAGGCCAAAAAATTCTTGCTACATCTTGAAATAGGCCTAATTAGGCTCCCTCAACAAGGAACTTATTGGTTTTATACACTTCAAACCTCAAATATCCATTAAAAAATATTAGACATGTCAAATTAGGTCTGTACATGCAATCCCCATCCCCTAGAATGGTCTCCAATCAACTCTTCTACAAAACCCTACTTCTATGCATCACTTTTTCTTAAAAACATGAAGTAAACCAACTAGAGCATCAACCAAATTTTCCCATATCCTCATCCCTACTCCTACCAACTTCAAAAAAATAAAATAAAACCTACCTACACCAATTCCACCAATTATTAATCATTTTCATCAATGGAATGGGTCACAAATCATTATTTTTTCTCTCAAACCCTCAAAACTAGGGTTTCTAACCTATTTTTAGAAAAAATACTATAACTCACTCAAATCCTAATGAAATAAAATGAAAAGAGATGAAAATGAAATTTAGTTCACTCCTCCATGAATTCAAATGCATAAATAAACACTTCTAGGCTGTACCAAAACATACAAGTTGTTGTAGCAGCAAAATTCAAAGTAAGAAAATGCAAAAAATAGTGAATCTTTGTTATTCAATCCTCCAAATGTACATCCAACCCCTATTTCCACCATTAAAGAGAATATTTAACCTTTTCCAACCATATCCAACCAAATACAACTAACTTTTAACATCCTAACTATTCAACTTCCCTTTTACATCAAAAATGCAAAAGTTGCTATGCAACTTTTTTACAAATTTTGTAACTTTACCAAAATGACTCAAAATGACTCCTCCTAACCAAAACCAGCCCAAAACATTGCAAAATGGTCTTAAAGACCTTATTTAAAAACAAAATCATGACCTTAAACATAAATACACTACATACTAAACCCATTTTACAAAATGAAGGCCCAGGTGCCCTGCACCATATGCACAATGCCTTAGGTACTCTCTTCTCATAGATCTTTTACAATGTCACTCATACATTCGAGATTCTCTTATAATTTCTACATAATAGGTGCTCATGATGAGGTTAACTTCAAATTAATAACTTGAGATTCCCTCGCTAAGCTTCACACGCTCTTTTATAATGGCTTCAAATTAGACTTGAGATTTGTCTAGATCATCAAAATAAGGATGTTGCATTGCTTTTTTGGCTAAGATTCTCTTCGATGGCTCATAAATCATAATTTTCTACAAGGAGAGACCAATCAATTTTCAGTATTTTACTTACAAATATGCAAAGTAAAAGAAGAAAAAGAAAGAGCATCCAAAATGGAAATGAAATGAAAATAGATGGAAGGCCCTTATAGAAAAAAAATCCACACCATTTGGTTCCAACTCGGGAACAACAAGGCATAAATCTTGATGCTTCCATTGAGGATAGGCATGTCAGTCTCTCAAGTTAGTCACTCCTGGTCATACATCTTCACTGGGAGTTCCAAGATACCTATTGCACACACCTCTCATGAACAAAATAACTTGAAACTCAAGATGTTTTTATAATGTCTACATCATAGGTGCTCATGATAAGGTTAACTTCAAATCAATAACTTGAAATTCCCTCACCAAGTTTCGCACACACTTTTATAATGGCTTAAAATCATAATTAAAATTTTTCAACATCATAAAAATAAGGAAGTTGCATTGCTTTTTTGGCTGAGATTCTATTGGATGGCCCATAAATTAGCATTTTCTACAAAGGGGACACTAATCAATTTTTAATAGGTTACTTACAAATAGAAAAAGTAAAATAAGATGATAGCATTGGCATAAAAAAAAATAATGTGCATACAAGTATAAATTAGTAAGAACCAATGTGCATACTTACAAATTAATCCAACGAACCATCTAAGTCTACTCTACTATTTATTGTGTCAAGTATTGTCTCATGGCCAGACTCACGAACCTTCCACAAGGTCTTGTTCAAAGGTTTACCCCCATATTTGGTCAAATGAACATTGGATTCCACAACAAGGTTCGAGTAATGAAGAATCTTACAATGCATGTCAAAGTCCTAAAATAGAAAATATTTAACACTCTTATGTGGGTACCTTCTAAGCCACATTCTAGAAATAACAACTGAGCTTGAAGGGTGTTCGATGTTTTCTCCATCTATCACTGAGGCCTCCAATTTATTTTTGTCCTCAACACAATGAAACAAGTAATAGTATGTTCCCTCTTCATTGTCTTCATCTACAATAACTGCATAAACATTCTTTGCATTGATATGTGTAGAAAATCTCTTGAAATTAGTCAACATTACAAACACACTACAAAGTAAGATAACAATAGGAATTTCAAAAAATAAGCAAGTAGATATATTACCTAGTTGAACTAGATCTAATACATGGTCAAAGTCAACTGATGATTCCATTTGTGTTAGTTCCAATGTCATCGGAGGGTGATAGGGTGAAGTGGGATAAGATAACTTGTCAACCATTTCTCAACCCACTCCTCTGACTCAAAATCATTCTAGGCTTGCATTGTACATGAAGAACAAAAGCATGCCATCTTCTGTGTATTGATATGTAAGGAAAACTAGATGCGGAGAACAATTCTCCTAACGTCAATACCTTAGGAAAGAATGAAGATACACTTTAAAATTTACAATTACAGTCAAAGTTAAAATGCACTATGAAACAGATTACAGAAACAGAGTATTTGAAAATCACACATGAACACCAGATATATGTGGGAAAACCCTTACGGGAGAAAAACCCACCACACCAAGAGAAATCACTTTGCATTAAAGTAATGAAAATTACATACAACTTCCAGACTTATCTTTCTAATGTCATTATACAACAACATTCATCATGTACATTCTTCAAACAGAAACTTCCAAGTTACAGCCTTTACTGATACAGTTTGAATTCTTCACACTCCATTGTTGATCGAACCACTATCCAACCCCCAAGGGTCTCCAACTCCAAACTATATCCATGGTATTCCCTGACTGTTGAGCTTTCTCACTGAACTGTCGCAACGGACCAACTGCTAACGGTTCACTTTCGGCTCCCTCTATTCGTCCACGAGATTCCACGTATGACAATCAGACGGTCAATAGAATTTGTAATGCTCTGGCATCTCGGTGAGACACTAACAGTGTCTCACCGATGTCGCATATACTTCATACCGCTATCGCCAAAAGTCATCGTAGTCGCCAGGATGTTCTACCGAGCTTCAAGAGACTTCATATCGATGTCACAAGTCACTCCGAAGAAAACATTTAGTCGGCATAACATATCGTTCTCGCCAGGACCTCTCTCTGACATTCTCCACATGTATCGTTGTCACCCAAACTCATAACTTTCGGTGTGACATTATACCGATGAGATTAAGTCATAACGAGCTCCGAAGAATAGTCGGCAAGACAAGAGCTTATCGCCAAGACGTTTCCCCGAGATCATTAAGTTACCTCGAAGATTCTTCAACATCGGCGAGACTCATCAGAGTCACTACGACTTCTTACCAAAAAAACAGTGTTCCACCGATGACCACCATTCGACAAGAGTTACCGAATACTAACACTTAAATCTTCATCGCTGAGAGATATCCACTTCGGTAGGACATCTTACCGATGGCACTTCCTTCGGCCAGGTCTCCCCAATGAAACAAACAAAACACTGTCGGCATAACATTTGCTTTCGATGTGACTTCTCACCGAGCCAACATGAGTTACCCCGAGGACCACAAAGTAAATGCTATTGACAAGACATTAACACTTTGCTGAGACATCTTAGCGAGAACCTTTAGCTTCACTGAAGACCATAGTCGCCAAGAGTCTCCCCGATGCATGATTGAATGGCCTTTCGGCCAGAGGTCTCTTGAGCGCTATAAGGTCATAACAAATACACCATGTTGCAGTGATAGACTCCACAGTGTAACCTTTTGGCAAGACAGTGGAAAGGTCACAGCGACCTATTCAATACTGAATAAATCATACTTGCTAATCGGCTAGACAATCAGGATGTCACACTGACTTGACTCTAATAGAGGTTTCAACCTGTAATGTTTGAGGCACATATTTCCAACAATCTCCCACTTGATGAAGATCATACAGGCACCTCCAGAGCACAAATAATACTTACTGAAAAATATGGGCACTAAGGCCCATTGAACTGGCACACCACCTGAACTTGTCTGTGCTCATTGGCTTCGTCAATGCATCTGCAACATTCTCCAGAGTATCAACTTTCTCCAAATTTACCTTTCCATCCTCAGCCATATGTCATACAAAATAGTATTGTACGTCAATATGTTTTGTTTGGGCATGGAAAGTTGGGTTCTTTGCCAGACAAATGGCACTTTGACTGTCACATATAATTGTTATTTCCCCTACATCAAAACCAATGTTAGAACAAAAATGTTTCAACCATACAACTTCTTTACAAGCATGGGTAGCTGCCATGTATTCAGCCTTTGTAGTGGACAAAGTGACTATAGCTTGTCACTTGCTCATCCAACTCACTGTACCACCATTCAACATGAAAACGTATCCACTGGTGGACCTCCTGCTGTCAATGTCCCTTGCCCAATCAAAATCTACATATCCATGAATGTTGAGAGTCCTCTGTGATTCAACCGAATTCCCATAGTAACACAATGCAAAATTTGAAGTTCCCTTCAAATATCTAAAAACTCTCTTCACAGCATCCCAATGTATTCTACCTGGATTTGCCATAAATCGACTAAGTACTCCCACTACTTAGGCAATGTTTGGTCTTGTACAGACCATTGCATACATGAGACTGCCTACTACACTTGCATAGGGTACAATGGTCATGTCCTCCATCTTAGTAGGATATTTTGGACAGTCCTCAATAGATAGCTTTGTTCCCTACATGACTGGAACAACTAACTGCTTGCAATCATTCATACAAAATCTCTCTAGAATAGTCCTTATATACTTACTCTGACTGAGCCAAAGCTTTCTATTCTTCTTGTCCCTAGTTATCTCCATCCCAAGAATATACCTTGCTGCACCAAGATCCTTCATTTCGAACTTAGCAGACAACTGAGACTTAAGATTAGAAATCATTAGCTTGCTATTTCCTATGAACAGCATATCATCAACATAAAGAGCAATAACAAGCACTTGATCACTTTCAGCTTTATAATAGACATAGTGATCTGATTTTGATCTCTCAAAGCCTAAAGATAATACATAAGTATCAAATTTCTGGTACCACATTCTAGGTAACTACTTTAACCCATACAGAGACTTCTTTAATTTGCATACCAGTTTTTCTTTACCTTTTTCAACAAAGTGCTCAGGCTAGGACATATAGATTTCTTCTTCAAGATCACCATGAAGAAATGTTGTCTTCACATCCATCTATTCAACCTCTAAGTCATATGTGGCTGCAAGTGACAATAGAAATCTAATGGACGTCAGCTTTGCTACAGGAGAAAAGATTTCCCCATAATCAATTCCCTCTACTTGGGAATAACCCTTTGCAACCAGTCTTGCCTTGTACTTTTCTACACTGCCATCCATACCAATCTTTTTCTTAAATATCCATTTGTAGCCCACAGGTTTTCTGCCTTTAGGAAAGGGCACCATACTCCAGGTTTCATTTTTATCTAATGATGCCATTTCTTCATCCATGGCTTCCAACCAAGAATCTGAATAAAACATTTTAATTGCCTCTTTTATAGTCCTAGGCTCATCAGTGCTAGAAATTAAAGCGTAGGCACAAGTAGAATCAATTAATGAGAACCCATACCTATCTAGTTGTTTTCTTTCTCAGGTTGACCTCCTCACTGGCTGAGGCTGAGGTTCTTCTTCTTCAGAACTGTCAGAAGTGCTTGAGCTCTCCTCAGTTTTAGGTACATTTTGAATCTTCAATTCCTCTTTCTCTGGTGTAGGAGGAATTGATGCTACATCCTTACTGTTTTCAGACTTTGTCTCTAACTGCATATCCAAGGTGGAAGGTTTCAGCTCACGAAAGATTACACTCCTGCTGTATACAACCTTTTCTATAATAGGATTCCAAAGCTTGTATCCTTTAATGTTAGCACTATAGCCAATGAAAATACATTTGACAGCCTTGTTCTCCAGCTTAGATCTTTTTACATTTGGCACATAAGCATATGCTTCATAGCCAAAGAATCTAATATGTCTAAGAGAGGTCTTCTTACCAGACCATGCTTCCATAGGTGTCTTATCAACAAGAGCAGAGTTTGGAGACTGATTGACTAAGTAACATGCAGTAGCAGTAGCTTCAGCCCAGAACTTCTCCTCCTAACTAGCACTACTAAGCATACTTCGTGCTCTCTCCATCATTGTCCTATTGAACCTTTTTGCAACTCCATTCTGCTGTGGAGTATAAGGTGTAGTCTTGTGTCTTTTGATTCCATGGTCTTTACAGTATCTTTCAAATTCATCAGAACAAAATTCACTACCATTTCAGTCCTTAAGCATTTTATTTTCCTACCAGTCTAATTTTCAACAAGATTTTTAAACTCCTTAAATCAACTAAACACTTCTGATTTACCTTTTAAAAAATAAACAAATACTCTCCTTGAATAATCATCAATGAACGACACATAGTATCTTGATTTAGACAATGAAGGAACATTCACTGGACCAAACACATCTGAATGGATATAATCTAACAAACCAAAAGATTTATGAGGACTGTCATAAAATGAAACATGGTGTTACTTTCCATATATACAGTGTTCACAGAATTCAAATTCAAAATTACAATCTTCAATTCCCTCAACAAGATTTTTGTTCTTCAAGGTTTTTAAACCTTTTTCTGCTATGTGGCCTAACCTATGATGCCAAAGCATAGTCTTCTCTGCAGGAAGTTTTACTTCTGTAGAATTTACATAATTAGGGATATTTTCCTCTTTACCTCCATGAGCAGCTTCCAGTGACTTTGAGGAGACACTGTTACATTGAACAGCTTCTGCATCCAGCTTGTACAAGGTACCAATTCGAGCACCTCTAGCTAGTACCATTGAACCTCTTGTCATCTTGCAGCCAATTCCCGAGAACAAGACTTGTACTCCAATATCATTAAGCTTACTAACAAAAAGAATATTTTGAGCCAGACCAGGTATGTGCATCACATCATTGATCCCCTTTATTCTGCCATTAGGATATTGGATTCTGACTCTTCCATGACCAACAATTTCCAAAGTTGAATCACTCGCCAAGTACACCTTTCCACCATTGTATTATTCATACTTTGTGAACCATTCTCTGTGAGATGTCATGTGGAATGATGCTCCAGAATCAATTAGCCAAACATCATCTAATTCCTGAGTAGCCAAAGCTGCAATGAAGGCATCACCATCACTATGAGAAGAACCATTATCAGAAGATCCCTTCTTCTTCTTTTTCTCCTCTTTACAATCCTTTCGGACATGACCAGGTTGCCCATAGTTCTAGCACTTCACCTTGGACTTCTTGCCAGGAGACTTTGATCTCCCCTCTGATTTCAATTTGGACTTCTTGTCCTTCTTCTTGCCTTTCTCCTTTGACCTTCCTCTGATAGCAAGAGCCTCCTTCACCATCTCAAAAGACTTCCTTCTCATCTCTTCTGACAGCAAAGAACCAAAAACATCTTCCATCTTGAAACTGGATGTTGTACTCCCAATAGCCATCACCAGATGATCCCAAGAGTCTGGCAAAGAACATAACAGAAGCATACAATGATCTTCTTCTTCAATCTTTACACCAACAGATGTTAATTGTGCGAGTAGCATGTTAAATGCATTCAAATGATCAGCTACAGACCCTCCTTCCTGTATTCTCAAAGAGTAAAGCTTCTTTCTCAGGAACAACTTATTCACCAAGGATTTCCCCTGATAAATGGATGCCAGTCTTTTCCACAAGAGAGAGGCAGTCTTCTCTTCATGCACATTGAGAAGAATTGAGTCTGCCAAATAGAGCCCTATCAGCCCCTTAGCTTTTCTATCTGCAAGGTCCCATTTTTCTTGCTTCATGCCTGTAGGTTTAGTTTTAGACACAACAATCCAAAGATCTTGATCTACTAAGAGATCCTCCATCTTGAGTTTCCACAATTCAAAGTTACTTCCATTGAATTTCTCTATTTCAATCTTCCCAGATGAACTAGACATCTTAATCTGTAAATAGAAATAACAATCTCTACAAAACTCCCACTGAACAGTATTGACACAAAAAAACCCAATGTACCCCCAAGGATAACACAACTAGCCAGGCTCTGATACCACTTGTAAGGAAAACTAGATGCAGAAAACAATTCTCCTAACGTCAATACCTCAGGAAAGAATGCAAATACACTTTAAAATTTACAATTATAGTCAAAGTTAAGATGCACTATGAAACAGATTACAGAATTAGAGTATTTGACAATCACACATGAACACTAGATATACGTGGGAAAACCCTTACGGGAGAAAAACCCACCACACCAAGTGAAATCACTTTGTATTACAGTAATGAAAATTACATACAACTTCCAGACTTATCTTTCTGGTGTCATTATACAACAGCATTCATCATGTACATTCTTTGATCAGAAACTTCCAAGTTACAGCCTTTACAGATTTTAATTCCTTTACTGATATAGTTTGAATTCTTCACACTCCACTGTTGATCGAACCACTATCCAACCCCCAAGGGTCTCCAACTCCAAACTATATCCATGGTATTCCTTGACTATCGAGCTTTCTCACATAACTATCGCAACGAACCAACTGCTAACGGTTCACTTTCGGCTACCTCTATTTGTCCACAAGATTCCACATATGATAGTCAGACGGTCAACAAAATTCGTAATGCTCTTGCATCTCGGTGAGACACTAACAGTGTCTCGCCGATGCCACATATACTTCATACTGCTGTTGCCAAAAGTAATCGTAGTCGCCAGGATGTTCTACCTAGCTTCAAGAGACTTCATATCGATGTCACAAGTCACTCCGAAGAAAATATTCAATCGACATAACATATCGTTCTCACCAGGACCTCTCTTCGACATTCTCCGCATGTATCACTGTCGCCCAAACTCATAACTTTCGGTGTGACATTATACCGATGAGATTAAGTCATAACGAGCTCCGAAGAATAGTCGGCAAGACAAGAGCTTATCGCCAAGACATTTCCCCGAGATCATTAAGTTACCTCGAAGATTCTTCAACATCGGCGAGACTCATCAGAGTCGCTACGACTTCTTACCAAAAACACAGTGTTCCACTGATGACCACCATTCGACAAGAGTTACACCGAAGACTAACACTTAAGTCTTCATCGCTGAGAGATATCCACTTCGGTAGGACATCTTACCGATGGCACTTCCTTCAGCCAAGTCTCCCCAATGAAACAAACCAAACATTGTTAGCGTAACATTTGCTTTCGCTGTGACTTCTCACCGAGCCAACACGAGCTACCCCAAGGACCACAAAGTAAATGCTATCGGCAAGACATTAACACTTCGCTGAGACATCTTAGCGAGAACCTTTAGCTTCACCGAAGACCATAGTCGCCAAGAGTCTACCCGATGCATGATTGAATGGCCTTTCGGCCAGAGGTCTCCCGAGTGCTATAAGGTCATCACGAATACACCATGTTGCAGTGATAGAATCAACAGTGTAACCTTTCGGCAAGACAGTGGCAAGGTCGTAACGACCTGTTCAGTACTGAATAAATCATACTTGCTAGTCATCCAGACAATCAGGATGTCACACCGACTTGACTCTAATGGAGGTTTCAGCTTGTAATGTTTGAGGCACATATTTCCAACATGATACTCCATGAACCTGCATCTGAGCTAAGGAAAGAGTGCACCTCACTCGATCCTGTTAGTGTACAACAATCCTCATATGGTGTAATGTTAGTATCATCCATCAACCAAAAAAATATATGAACTGAAGACGTACCGTCATTACCTAGACCCATCGAAGCATTACACCACTCGACAATTGATTTTGCATCTGCAACTTTTCATTGTCTTTATACTTTAACTCTTCTCATGCAAATGCTCTTTTCACACATCCTCCTGCACCATCATACTCCCCCTTTCTATGCCTAGCCTCAGAAAAGTTCCACATATGTTGAACACCTGTAATGAAATTCATCCTACTCAACTAGTAGAACATGTGTGAGTTCCTAAACTGTATTGCAAAGTTATCTAACCATATTATATGTTGACCATATGCTATGCCCCTCTGATCCAAATCACTATAGAACATCTAGAAGCAACCTTGCACAAACTCTAGAGAATGTTTGCGATCATCACTAATATAAAAGTGATACTCCCTCAATAACTTACTTTGGTCCTCTGTACTATCAGCTGCATGAATGAATTCTATGTGCACAAATATCGAAACCTGTGTGGAGTTGTAATATTGTGACTGCACCTCACATTGTGGATATAGAGTGTAGTTCTATGCATATTCAACCACTGATACTATGCTATTGACTGGAAAGGTTCCCTTGCATAGCTTGAATTGTGTGTCTAGGCATCGAGCTCTACGGGTATTCCTTGCATAATTATACACTATATTGTCATGAAAAATGGACATAAACTGATACACTAGAATCTTCTAAATAACCAAATCACAATTTTTTGCTTGATTACCATCTATGCGAACCCCAATCCTAATACCTACAAAACAAAGAGAATAAACACATTAGTTAATCAATTGCAAGCACGAACAAGGATTCCCCATGAAATCCATTTACAAACTTCAAATTAGGAAGAAAACAAAGAAAAACACAATAGAAATGACAAAGCCAAGATTGAATCCTAATTTAGTAAGCAAACTCTTGATCCCATGGGGGAATTGGTGCCAATTGGATGTGAAAACTGTCCCTTTCCCAATTCCTAAGATGCAAGCTTGATATATTGATGATGATTGATCCACTTTGATGGGGAAGAATGAGAGCTCAAAGCCAAAACATGACAAAACCTAGCTAAGAACTCAATGGTGATGGATGAAAATGGCTAAATATTTTAGCATAATAACTTTGCATAATTTGTGGATGATAAAATGAGGATATGAGCTCTTTATTTATAGAATGCCAAGATGGATGAAGTCGAAATTTGAGCAATGTGGGACTAACATTCATCCAATGGCATAATGCCACTTCTAAATCTATGAATGGATGGAGGATGTGCAAGATTTGGGGATTGTGCCAATAAATGCATATTTTTGAATTTCAAATTTATTGAAATGACTTGCAAGAGGGAAGGAAAATTGCAATAAATTCCACTTCGCTCAAGACAAAGGACATGTAAGATGAAGTTATTGCCTTGTTGGATGTACATGTTGACTTGGAATTTTTGAATTCAAATTTGGAGAATATTCCAAAAGATGCCTTGTGAGGAAAATAGAGATTTAATAAATGAATTAAATCTATTTTCATGTGCAACTTGCAAAATCTAGAGGATGGGACATCACAAGAGATTAAATTAATCAAGGGTTAATGAATTTAATAGGAGATTAGATGATGTGACCTATTTGACTGAAATTTATGGATTTATTTAAATCAAATAAGAGAGGAATAAAGGTAAGAGATTAATTAAATAAGGATTTTGATTTATTTAATTAAAAGAGATGGTGTTAGATTAAATCAAACAAGGTTTTAATTTATTTAATTTAATGGATAGACTTTAAAGATTTAATCAAATAAAATTAATTATTTAATTAAATAGGGATAATTAGATCAGATGGATTGATTTAATTAACAAAAGAGGTGACTTAATTAGATAAACTGATTTATTATGATTTATTTAATTAAGGGAATGAAATTGATGAATTTAACCAAATAAGGGGGTTTGATTAAATGGTTAAATCGAGGGATGATTATGGAAGAAATGATGTTAGTAGTCAAGATTAAGTGCATAATGTCAATCCGTATATTTTACGTGTCTACATTTTTCCCTCTTTTAAAGCAATGCACTTGTTGCGTTGATTCAAAGAATAAATGATCTTGATGAAAGCCAAGAATTTTCATTATTCAAAACTTACCCCACTGCTGCCTAGCGAGAGAAAACATGCCATTATATTGCCCCCTCAAGAGATTGGACGAAAATTTTGATTTTTGGGTGATCCCGCGAAAAAAAAAAGGACAAAGTACCCTATAGGTCTGAAAGGGCTCCAGGAGGCTAAAAACGTGTCTAAACACAATGAAACGATGAAGAACAAGCTTCAACTAGACAAAAACAGGTTTGGGGGTCCAAAACCCTAGCAGGACAGCCAATCAGGGTGAAAAAACCCTAATTTTTAGGCTTAAAAGGGGCCCGAGGGGTCACCTCCAAGTCATTTTCAAACACCTCCAATAGTAACCTCAAAATTTGAGTTGAGACCTCCTGACGATATGGCACAATGACAACTTCCCCTACACATTTCTGATCGAGTTCGGACGTACCTTTGGCCACCTGGCATCGGGGCGTCAATAAGTGGTCCTTATCCGAGCTTCATTTTTCATTTATTGCTTCAATTAATGCCTTTAAAGTTCGGTCCTTCTGCAGCGGCGCTATATGGCGCCACTCGGGAATCAAACTACACCACATGGTGTGATATTGTGCCACGGTGGTGTAGTTCAGAGTTTAAAAACTCTTACGCTAAGCTCGGGGCCGGTGAAGGGATTTGCAAAGTGTGACACGGTGGTCTTAATTTTGCCCAAACTGCGCCACTGGATGAGAAAGTGCACCACAGCGGTGCAATTTTTCTCTTTTAGGGCCTAGCGTCGAAGTTTGATTAGAAATCAAACTGCGACGCCATCATGGGTTGCACCGCTGGAGAAGTTTTTTTGAATGTGCAATGAATAATTTTTCAAAAAGAATTAACACAATGACCTTCCATGTTGCAGGACGTGGCGAGGGAGCTCTACTCCCGAGAGCACAGGTTGCGGGACCTGAGCGACAAGGACCAGGATCAACTCCAGATTGTGGGGTTATGGTACATTGCTTATGCAGTTCCCATGCGCACTCACTTAGAGATGCTATCAATGCTGGCCGAGAGATGGTACAGCGAGACCTCTTCATTTCATCTTCCCACTGGCGAGGCCACTGTCACCTTAGAGGACGTTTGGCACATTTTGCGATTGCCGATTCATGGTCGACGGGCAATTTTTGACATGGACAAGGGGCACGAGGCCTAATTCAGAGTCCTCACCACAGATGAGATTGTGTTTTGTGAGGGGAAGATAGAGCTCGAGCGACATAGGATCCTGGCACCTCCCTAACGTTGGGTGATTGTAGCCATCATTTTGGGTCTCATTGCCCCTGACAGATGAGGCTGATACTTTAGTCCTAGCTAGGGATACTACTGGGAGCGGATGGTTTGAGATAGGCCAGTTCATTTTGCTTGGGGGCTTGTTCTTCTAGCTTCATTGTATAGGGACCTCCATGAGTATGTCACATGGATGGTAGGGCACTCGGAGCAAGGGTGACTCTTCTTCACGTTTGGGTGTGGGAGCACATTGTTGTGTTGCAGCCGTACGTTGTTTTAGTTCTAATGGTGCCAAACGATCCCCTCGTGTGGTGATATAGAAGCGATGTGTCCTTCACAGACACCGGCGAGCACCAGATCTCTTACTGGAGGAGAGTTCTTGATAAGATGCAGGTTTTCACCTGGCGGCTGTACCTTGGTCGGCCCGGATGGGTCGACGATGCTGATCAGATGTTCTATTGCTATCAAGACCGATATATTCAGGGGCAGGACCACACCATGATTGAGAGGTACCTACTTAGGTGCATACAACGTCAGTTTGGGGAGCCCCAAGATCACCCAGATGATGATTATGTAGCTGTCTTTGCTTGCTCCATGACACAGGTGTCATGGGGGTAGTATATTCCTGCTTTGGAGGCAATGGATAGCTTTAGGAAGTTGGTGGCTCGACCATGGGCCTATGATCAGGGGCTCGTAGATCCAAGCACAACTCAGGCCTACAAGGATTGGTTTCAGCCTCCGCTTTTGTTGACGATCTCGAGTACAGTTCTGGATATGCGGAGAGTCAGAGGCAGAGGGGGAGGACGAGGACAGAGGGCTGAGGTTTGACAGGATCAGCTAGTTGTACCTCCAGTCCAGCCAGGGTAGGGAAACGCTCTAATGCTAGACCAGCAGTAGGAGCCACCATGAGGCAAGGATCAGCCTCGAGTGCAGCCATAGGTACAGGCAGCAGGACAGGCGAATGCACAGGATACTTTGATTGCATAGCTGCAGACCCAGGTCCAAGTTGTCATAGTTGAGAGAGATCAGGTGAGGGCCAAGAGAGAGTAGCTTAGGGCCGAGAGGGATCCGACCGTACAGCAGAGACAGGCTGCAGAGCTATTGGCAGCCATTGAGCTAGGCAAGAGACAACAGATAGAGAGTATGATAGCCTCCTCCTCCCAAGGTACAGTGTCAGTTCGATCCTATAGGGATGTCATCTGAGAGGCCGAGTACTATCGGAGGTACTATCATGAGGCCATACCTAGATTAGAGCGAGTCCCAAAGTATTTAGAGAGGGCAGCCACAGACCAGCAGAGGGTCATGGTGACAGGGGTGAGGGTAGCATCCACAGGGATAGAGCTTGACCAAGATGCTACGATACTTTTGTGCCTTATGGGCTCACTTTTTATAGCCCGATGGGCCTTTTTGTACTGATTGACATATAGGTACAGTGATCTGATTTATTCTTTGTACTATGAAAATTGCATTATTGATGATATATATATATGAGTCGATGATGATTTTGATGTGATGCGATGTCTACTCGTTATTTATGCATGGATGATTTATTTCTATATGTTGTGCAATTATGCTTTTATGGATGCATTTATTTCCGATGATGTATGCATTATGATTATGACTAACAGATCTATATTATGTTTAATCTATGATATGCAATTGTGATGTGCAATGATGTTGTCTATATGATGATTTATTTTATATTGATGCAAATGGTGATGTGATATGTGATGTGGAATGTAATATGCAAAATGATATGGTATATACGTGAAATGTTATGTGAATCATGCTTATATATAAATGGATTATGGATAGATGTGCGTTTTGTATGTGATGTAATGCATTATGCTTATATTATGTAATGAATGATTTATGATGCTATTTATGAGATGGCATGGATGATGTAATACGATGGTCGTGATATGATGCATATGAGATGGTTTTATGTAGTGCAAATGAGATGGTTCTTTTAAGATGCTTAGAATAACAAATGTTATTATCCTAAACATATTAAATGATGATGTAATGTACATGATGTATTTAATATGATGTACTATATGCAATGATATGATAATGTAAAGTGGTATGATGATGTGTGATGTAATATAAACGTAATGTGATGAGATGATGTTATGATGTTATGCAAGTATGTATGTGATGGGTTATCTTATAATGCTTGTGTACCTTTTGTGTGTGATTATGTAGTATGTGATAATGGTGAAATGATTATGAAATGCTTATGCAAATGTTATGCGATGATTCATGTGTAAGAAATGGATGCAATGTAAAATGAATGTGCTTATCTATAACGAATTCTTATAATGACATGTTTATATGATGATGGAAATGCAATGCATATGTTTCCTATATGGTATGGTGATGTAATATGGTAATGATTTGTGAATGCAGGATTGATGACGATAATGGTGATGATGATCAACTGTCATAGTACCTTGTTAGTGCGGTGAGTAAGAAGAGAAGAAGTCATTTCAACAAGACACAAGATAATGCAAATGCAAATGATGATGATGATTACTTGCCGAGGAATTGGGATTTTGAAAGGGCCAAATTTTCTTATGTTTGATAACACACGTGGTACGATGCATCAAGGTATAGAAAACTAGGATGGCATTGTACCTAGTGTGATGGATTTTGACTTGACAAGAAGATAGGAGTATCCTTGTGCACACTTGACATACAGAAACCATGCACACCTGACATACAGAAACCTTTCAATGCAATAGTCAACAAGTTTTCCAAGACCTCCTCCTTACATACCTAACAAAGCAAGTATTCGCCAACAAGCACAGCAAACAAAAGATAACGATTGTTGCCCCATTCCTATTTCTCTAAATCCTCTTGTTTGGATATCATCGAGAAGTCCTTGGAATGAGCGCAATAAGATAAGTCAAAAGATAAAGACAAAGTATACAAACAAGTTGATGCTCTTCAATACCGCTAACCAAAAGAGGATTGTTTTCTAAGGATAAGAACTGAAACTTATTGCCAAAAGATAATGCCCATTGTAGGAAGGATTCATCCTAGGACATCTTAGTGGATGGTAGCACATCATTTCGTTTATCCAAAGCTTTCTGAGAGATGATTGATATGGGACCGATTTTGGATGATGAGTTACCAATATGAAGAGATGACCAACTTGCTTATACACTGACTTAGACCTAAGACTTGATGTTTTGGGTTTTCAGTTTTAACCTACTAAAGTTGTTTCTGATTGTATTACCAAACATTGAGGATGACGATCAGTTTATTATGAGTGTTTGTTCATTGCGGGTGTAAGCGAGATGACATGGATGGATTTTTTCAAATATTTGGATGTTTTTGACATTTTTGCGATGTTTTGAGGCTATTTTTGGTATTTTTCGAGATTTTTCAATGTTTTGATTTTTTGATTTTCCTAATATTTTGGGGTTTTGTGAGATTTTAACCAAGAGACTAACCTAAACAATTATCCTAGGGGCCTCAGGGGCTCATCAATAGATTAGCCTTTCCTACGTTATACACGCAGAGACCACATAGTTTGACTGACGACTTGACCGATTTACAAATGATGATATACATGATGAGATGTTAGTTTAATATGACAGACTCCTATAGGACTGACCTAAGTGTCTCAGGGGATGATCAAAGATCAACCTTGCCTACGTTCAAGCTCAGAGACGACGTAGTTCGACAAGATGACCCTATTTTTGGCTTTTGATGATTTTTGACATGTTTTTGGGATTTTGATGATGTTTTGATGTTTTTGGATTTTTCGATGTTGAGGATTTTAAGAACATAAACGAATCCAATCCAATGATGACATGCCCCCAGTGTGATGCAATAGAATACTCTGATAAAGGCAGGACAAACTAACCTTGAGGATGGGCCAAGTAGTTCTAGGAGGGATCATGATACGAAAACAGCACCAAGCTATGATGCGGATGTGAGTGGATGAGTGATGGATGGAGATCTGGATGTGATGGATGTAGAACAAGTCGTAAAGATCCTGGTGGATGGAAAGTTCTTATTTACACAAGGCACCTATTTGCTAGGTTTTCACCAAGGTACTTGTCCAAAGTGCCACCGAAGTGGTTTTCACTAGAGGACGATTTTTTTTCTCTTTACTATTTTTTGATCCTTTTTCTGATTTTTTTGGATTTTTTTCTTTTTTGATTTTTTTGTTGCCTCCAAGATGCCTATTTTCCAGGTTTTCGCCAAGGTAACCATTTTTTCAGAACTTTTTCTGCTATTTTGGATTTTTTGGTTCTATACCTTGAAAGACTTAGGCATAAAACTTTTTGAGATGGGAGCTATTCATGGGTTCCTGCAGAGGTTCCCCTTCGAGCGTTGATAGCTGATATTCCCTTGACTTGTAACTTGCTATGATGACAAAAGGTCCCAACCAATTGGGTTCAAACTTTCCCTTGCTGCTTGGGTTTGGGACATTCTTCTAATTTTCTTTTAAGACCAGTTCTCTGACATGGAAAGTCCTGCTTCTTATTTTCTTATTGTAGCTTCGTTTGAGTCTATTCTGATAGAATTGCATATGATTCAAAGCTTCTATGTGTCGCTCATCTAGTAGCTCCAGCTCATTTAGTCTTGACACTCGGTACTCTTCATCCATGATGAGGTTTTGCAGTGATATCCTAAGGGATGGGAGCTTGATCTCAATGGGGAGTACTACTTCTAATCCATAGACCAAGGAGAAAAGGGTGGTGCCGGTGGGTGTGCGGATGCTGGTTCAATAGGCCCAGAGGGCAGGATTAAGCTGTAAGTGCCAGTCACAACCTACGTCATTGACTATTTTCTTGAGGATTTTCATAATGGTTTTGTTTGTAGCTTCTGCTTGGCCATTTCCTTGGGGATAGTGTGGGGTGGAGAAGCGATTTTGGATTTTGAATTTTTCGCATAAGTCACAAACCTCCTGATTCTTGAATGGTGTCCCATTATCTGAGATAATGGCTTGTGAAACACCATAGTGGCAAATGAGATAGTTCAGGATGAACTTTGAAATATGCTTCCCAATTATGTATGCCATGGATATGGCTTCCACCCACTTAGTAAAGTACTTTGTTGCGGTTATGATAAATTTGTGGCCGTTAGATGAGGTGGGCATGATTTTTCCAATGAGATCAAGTCCCCACTACAAAAAGAGCCATGGTGTGACGATAGGATGAAGCTCTTGAGCTGGAGCATGGATGAGGTCCCCATGCTATTGACATTGTAGACACCTTCTGGCATAGTCATGTGCCCCTCTTTCCATTGTGGTCCAATAATACCCCATCCTCAGAAGTTTCTTAGCTATGGTCATTCCACTCGAGTGTGATCCACAGATACCATTGTGTACTTGAATTAGAGCGGTTAATGCCTCCTTAGCATTTAGGCAGTGTAGTAGGGTTCCTTCTATGATCCTACAATATAGGGTATCTGGTAGGATGACAAATCTGGATGCCTTTTTGACAAAGGTTCATTTTAGGTTTGATGGTAAGTTGGCAGGTATGACTCCTATTCGAAGGTAAGTATAAATTTCATGGTACCAAGGATCACTGGGACCAATGATTTCACACACAAATTTTGATTTTGGTACCTCGAATTCGGGTACGAGAAGCTGCTCTATCAGGAATTCATATTTTGGAACATTGTTGGGGATGTCCAGTAGGGACCCGATTGTTGCCATGGCATCTGTTGCTCTATTGTTGGCTCTAGGTATTTACTCAAATGTAATTTCAATGAAGGATTCTTTGAGAGTCTCCACCAATTTCTTGTATGGAGTGAGCTTGTCGTCCTTGGTCTGGTATTCATCGTTCACTTGATTTATGATTAGTTGGGAGTCTCCATACACTTTGAGAGCCATGACGTTCCACTGCACTACTATTCTGAGACCTATGGTCAAAGCCTCGTATTCTGCAATGTTATTGGTGCAAGGAAATGCCAGTTTGTAGGACCTTGGTATGCAATCCCCTTGTGGTGTGATAAAGAAAACACCGACTCCTGACCCATGTTGTGTGTATGAGACATCAAAGTATAGTTTCCATTGGTTAGCTACGTTGAGATTGAAAATGGATTCATCTGGAAACTCTGAGACAAGAGGATTCTCGGAATAGATTGGTGCTTCTGCAAGTTGGTCTACAATGACTTGACCTTTGATTGCTTTCTGCTCCACATATTCGATGTCATATTTTGATAATATCATCACCCATTTTTCCATTCTTCTTGTGAGCATTTCCTTTGATAGTAGATACTTGAGAGGATCGATTTTGGCAATGAGTTTTATTTTATATGCCAACATATAATGTCTAAATTTTTGTGATGAAAACACTACTGCGAAGCATGCTTTCTTGATGAATGAATAGTTTAGCTCATGACCAACCATTGTCCTACTGATGTAATAGATAGCCCTTTATGTTCCATTTTTATCATGCTGAGCTAAAAGAGCTCCAAGGGCTGCTGTCATTGCTGACACGTATAAGATCAATGGTTTCTTTGGGATGGGTGGCATTAAGACTGGTGGTGTTAGTAGATATTCTTTGATTTTGTTGAATGCCTCTTCACACTTGGTATCCCATTTGTATGCTCTCCCTTGTGGAGTAGGTGAGAATATGGATTTTTTTTGTCCGCTAGTTGTGCTATGAATCTTCTAATGGATTGGAGCCTGCCTTAGAGACCTCTTAATTGCTTTAATGTCTTTGGTGCCTCCATCTTGAGGATTGCTTTTACCTTTGCTATATCTACCTTGATACCCCTCATTGATACTATATATCCTAGCAATTTTCTCGATTCTACGTTGAATACACACTTCTTAGGGTTTAATCTGACCTTGTACTCCTCCAGCCTGTCAAAGATGGCACTAAGGGTTGCTATGTGATCTTTTCTCTTTCTTGATTTGGATAGGATTTTGTCAACATAGTCTTCGACCGTCTTATGGATCATATCATGGAATATCAATGGCATGGCCCTTTGGTATGTTGCTCTTGTGTTCTTTAAGCCGAATGGCATCATATTCCAACAATAGGTCCCCCATGGACAAGTGAAAGTTGTTTTATGTTGGTCCTCTTTAGCTATCATGATCTGAGTGTACCTTGAGAATCCATCCATTAGTGACAACATCTCATGCCTCGCTGTCATCTCTACTATCATATGAATGTTGGGAAGCGGGAAGTCATCTTTTGGACATGCCTTATTGAAGTCTCTGAAGTCTATGCAGATTCTGATATTTCCATCAGGTTTTGAAACAAGTACCAAGTTTGATACCCATTCTGGATAGTCTATCGGTTGGATGAATCCTGCGTCTAATAGATTTTTTAGCTCCATTTTGACTAGTAGGGCGATCTAAGGACACATTTCTCGAAGCTTTCATTTGACATGCTTTGCTTCTGGATACACTGCTAAGTGGTGAACCACAATCTTTAGATCAAGTCCTGGCATGTCAGCATAACTCCATGTGAACTTTATCTGTCTTTCCCTTAGGAATGTTGCTAGGAGCTCTTGCTCTTCTGATAGTAGTGATTCCACATAGAATGTGATATGTGGGGTCTCCTCTATTCCTAGGTTGACCGCATTGCATTTTTTTGCCAAGACTGCTGACTTTTCCTGATGAATAGCTCTTAAAGGAAGATTGAATCCCCCATCCTCGAGCACCTCATAGAGGTTTCCACCATTGGATGCATCCTTTCTTTTTACTTTTTTCTTGTTAGAGAGTGCCACAGTATGGTTTTCACTCAAGGACTTGGATATTATTCTTAATTTCTCGCTTTTGCGACTGAAGGATTCAATCGTTTCCCCATAATAGGCCTATGTTTCTAGCTCAATTATAAACCCTGATTTGTGGTCCCCTTTTGGAATGTTATCCCATAGTCCCATGAATTCTGATAGTGCCTCATCGTTCTTGAATGTATCAAGAACTGGTGGTCCTTGATGCTCATAGTCAATGAGCTGGGGATAGACTAGGTGGATGTCATGATTTTGATGGTCAGATTCGAAAGATAGGATGCTAATCATGAAAAGGGAGGTATCCTCAAATAACCTAGGTAATTTGGTCATGGTATCCACGTCATCACTACTACTACAGACGTTAGTTATATCAAATGTAAAGTTATCTATGACACGACCTGTAGATACTGGTAGACGTAATTTTGGTGGGGTTGGCTGAGGAGGATTATGAATTGTTCTAACCAGAGGACTTCGCCCTTGTATGGTTATACTTGGAGGGGTACATCCAAGGCCAAGATTTTTTATCAGTCACATCTCTGGCATGATGGGTATTATAAGCCCATTGTCGTTTTGTCCCAGTCTTTGATTTCTGTCATAGCCCATTGTGAGCATCATTTGTAGGCCCTTGCTTCTATCATCCATAGGTAAATCAACGGTTGCTCTCTCATCTTGGTACAACATATGAGATGGATTTGCTTCAATAACCTCTTGACCAAGATCTCCCCAACTTGTAAATTTGGGATAGTCTGTAGGAGATGTTTGGGATGTGGAAGCTTCATTTTTTTGCAGGTGTCCCCATGATGTAGGAGATTTTGGTAACTCTCCTACCACAAAAGCATTATTAGGGAGCTTGTAATTTCCATAGCCATTATCCTGGATGATGACCTTGATGTAAGAGATGGTGGGAATGGTGGGAGTGGCGGGTGTCTCTATCATAGAAGTGGATGCGAGAGTGGCAGGATTGATGTAAGGTGTGGATAGGCCCTCATCATTTTTTGGTACTTGGTGGATTTTTGAATACTTTGCTTCAATATTTTTGCAATACGAGAAAGGTTCAGGATCTCCATGGACAGTAACTTCTTGTCTGTTATGTGTAAATTTCACACATTGGTGGAAATTTGATGCTACTGCTTTCATCACATGGATCCATGGATGTCCTAAGAGGATGTTATATGGCAAGTTGAGGTCCAAGGCCTGACAAGTGGTTTCCATGATGGAAGACCCTACTTGAATAGGGAGTTTGATTGTGCCCTGAGACACTCTTTCTTGGTCATCATATGCTCCTATCGTGATACCCTTTCCTTTGTCGATGGAATCCTCCGATATTTTTAATTGCTTGATGAGACTTAGGGAACATATGTTCAAGCCCACACCTCCATCCACCAAGACCCTTTCGATTTTTCTCTTATGTAATATGGCTTCCAAGTCAGAGAATGTAAGAAGATTAGGCATAATGATATTTCTGACCATAGCTTGGAATTGTTTTGCATCAAGATCTGCGGGGACAATGGATGAGGACAATGCTTCTTCAAGAATTTTCTTATGGGCAGATGATTTTTTTAGCAACTCCATGATGGAGATTTGCACTGGCGTTATGTTCAGTTGATCTAGGACATTGTAGCCATTCGAGAAAGATCTAAATGTAGGGATTATGTTTGGTTGGGATGATCCTGCGATGGTGATTTTTCCGCCTCTTGTAATCACTCCACAATCTTCGGCATGGGCGCCCTTGATGGTGATGACCATGCAATCTTCATTTAGGGAGGCAGCAACTGTTTCATACACATGATTTATGGTTGAGTGGGTGCCTTTCCTCTTATCTTTGTTATTGTTATTCCCTTTATTGCCATGGTTAGGCATTGGATTCGTATATATCTTAAGATCCTAGTTTCCCGTAGGTTGTTCCATGTTTATGATACTTTTATCGATGAGATATTGAATGATGTTCTTTAATCTCATGCAACTATCTGTGGTATGGCCTTTGATTTTATGGAACTCGCAGAGTTGATTCTCGTTATACCAAGGAGGTTTTACATCCGGTTCTTGGTAATTCTCAAATGTGGGAAGCTTGATGAGTTTTTCGTCTATCATTTTTTTCATTATGTCTTCAAGTGGTTCCCCCAAAGTCATGTATTTTCATTTGGGATAAATCTTGCATTGAGGTGGTCCCCTTTGATCATTAAGATTGTTTATTGTTGGATTGTTGTTTGGTTGGTGTGTTGTGTGATGATTGCTTTGTATTTGGAGTTGTGGTGCGGGTGTATTTTGGTGAGGGGCACTAATGACCACCTTGGTGTTGATGAAACCATCATTAGTAATGTTTTTTTTCCTTTCCCACGTATGAATGGTGGGCGGTTGTTTTGTTGTTTGGGGTATGAAGTTGATCCCGCGGGTTGAGTCATAAGGGCTCTTTTGATGCTGAGTGCCTTGGGGATCAACTAATCATATGTGGTGATGCCCTGAACTTTGAGATGAAATGCCAAGAGGCCTTCAAGGTTGGAAATGATGGTGCAAACTTGTTGTTCTTCTGGCATGGTCCACTTGCTTCGATTAGCCTTGGATCACCATCATTGTAAGAATGAAGCGAATGATTCACCCTTACCCTATTTCAAAGCTGAGAGTTCTTCTAGACTAACATCCATTGCAATGTTACATGCATAGCTCTTAATGAATGTGTCTATGATTTCTTGGAATGTTCTAATGCCTAAAGGTAGGCGAGAAAAACATTCCATAGTGTGGCCTGCCAAACTCTTAGGGAATAGCCGTATCAGATAAGTATTGTCATATGAGACTTTCGTGCAATGAACCTAGAATTCCCTAATGTGATCTTCAGGGTTTCCCATCCCTAGATATTTGTCAAACTTGGGGATCTCAAATCCCTTAGGGAACAGCTTCATTACTAGGCTCCTATCAAATGGATATGGACACAAGTTGCTTGGTGTCTTCATTGTTCGCCTTGATTGAAGGTCGAGCACTTGTTGCAAGGGAAACCTAATTTGTGTTGTCACACCATTTTGTGGATTAGGGGGTGGGATAAAAGTGTTTTGGGGTGTTTTGATTGTGGGTTGGATGGGTGGGTTGCTTGATGTGTTGTTTGATGGTATCTGTATGTTCTGTCGAGCTAGGTAGGCTTCCACCTGTTGTTGTATGAACAATGCCTATTGTTGATCTTGTTGTTGTTGTGCTAATATTTGTGCTTGTTGTTGCACTTGCTATTGTGGTTGTTGTTGTTCCAACAACGCTTTTTGTTGGGCTTGTTGTTGTTCCAAGAACGCTTGTTGGTGGGCTTCCAATTGGGTTGCTTCTTGTTGCTCTTGCTTGCAATTGTGTTTCTTGTCTTTGTGCAAGAAGTTGTGCTTGTGCTTGTGCATGATGTGCTTGATATTGGGAATTTTCCTGAGCTTGAGCTTTTGCTTACGTTGCTTGTGCTTGGTCTTGTACTTGTACTACTTTTTTTTGTAATAGGGTTTGTGCTTCAGCATCCTTTTGTGCTTGCAATGCTTGTAATGCTTGCACGACTCATTTTTGTTGTTGTTGTTGCAATAAAGCTTGGGATTGTGCAGCCTGTTGCACTTGTAATGTGGCTTGTGCAGCTTGGGAAGCTTGAGCGGCTTGCTGAGCAGCTAGTTGTATGACTTTTTGTTTTTGCACTTGTTGGAATCCCCTTTGAAAAGCATCATGCAATGCCGCATTGTATTGGCTTGATGTGGTGGAATTTGGTGGTAGTGGGGGTGGTGGTGGATTTGGAATGACATTTATGAAGGTGGTGAGTTGTGATGTCATGTTGGTGATTTGAGTGGTGGATGGTGTTGTTGATATGGTGGTTGGTCCTTAAGAGACCATGCTTTGCGATGTTAGGGGGTGTTTGATGATGTTGCAATTGCTTGTACATTTGTTGTCTGTTGTTGCGATGTCGACAACAAATTTTGAGCGTTTGGAATAATGCTTTGATTGGTATTTGGTATATTGGTTTGATTGATACTTGGTAGAAGGGGAAGCCCTAAACCAAGGAGTGGTGTGGATGATGATGGTAATGGTGGAAGAGGTGGTAATGTGAGGGGTGTGAGTTCTTGTGCGAATGTTGTGGTGTCGAATATGCCCCCCAATCTGAACATATCTCCCTCCTCTTAGGAATTTGTGAGGAGAGAATTTTGAGGTGTTGCATGGAAAAATGATGATGATGGATCATGATGGAAAGTTAGAGGAACATTCTTGTGTAATGGGTTTTTTAGTATGTTTTGTTCCAAGGTGGTATTTGCATCCAAGTTTTGATTATTAACAAGGGGGTGTGCATGAATGGCATTGAGAAATGCATTTCCCTTATTAACGTTAGGTTGGGTTGGAGCAAAAGATGTCGTGATTTGCAAAATGTTTTGGGTGATGTTTTGGGATGGGGGTGTAGATAAGATGGGGATGGTGGATGAGATTGGAGGAAAAGATGTCTCCACTATGGTACTTACATCGAAATCCAAAGGTAATTTGGCCCCTTGTTGTGCTAGTTCAAGAATGTACAATGAAGGGTTAAGCCTCATCATGATGTTGATGATTTTATGGTTCTCTAGATTTTGAAGCATTTTAGTCATTTCGTCATGAGACATTCCAAAGGTAAGATCTTCTCCTTGGTTTCCCTCTTGTGGATTTTGTGATGATGAGATGGTCAAAGGATTGCTTGATTCGGCGGGATTCATTTCAACGTTTGTTTGGATAAGATCACTTCAAGCGGGTGTTTCTTTGTTGGCTTCCATACTCTTCTTGTATTGAGATCTAGTTTGAACCATAAAACAAGGATCAATTTTCAAGAATATGGGAGATGAGTCTCATGATTCTTTAGATTGATCTTTATTTTATGCCCAAAGTAAAATGTTTTAGGATATCTTAAGGATCAAAAGGTGATGATATGATGATGTGAGGGATGGATGATGCGGACGTTTTTTGTCTTTTGATAAATCTTGAAGGAGATACTAGGCTTTTAGGACTTTCAGATATGTTTCAGATTTTGATTTTCATTTGATTTTGGATTTGGGATTTATCCTTGATTGATTGGTTTTGGTTGTTTTGATTTTGAACAAATAGGCCCTAAGATGTTGGATGATTTATCTAAAGGGTAGATTTGCTCAAAGGATGATAATTTGAGTATGTACGGGGAGAAGGATGCATCTTCCCACACCTATTCAAACAAGATGATAGTTTAACTACGCATATGAAGAAGGATTCATCTACATATACTAAGCTAAACAAGATGATTTTGATAACTTTTGACTAAGCATATGAAAAAGGATGCATCTACACATACCTAGCCAAAGATTATTTTGATAAGGTTTTCAAGGATTTAGTCTCAATTCTTTTGATGATTTTGATTTTCCCAAAAATCCTAGCATTAAGGGTGATTTCAATATTTCTCCAAAAGGTGATGGTGAGATGATGTTTGTTTTGATGTTTTGAAGGATGGGTGGAAAATATTTTGATTTTCTTTGATCCTAAGATGAACCTAAAAAAGACACTTTGTTTGCCTAGACCTAGGTATTGAAGAAAATGCAAATGCTTCCTAGAGACCTTTGTAACCAAAGAATGATTCAATTTGGACATACATTTTCGGATTTTGAACCAACAATTTTTTTTCTTTGGGATTTGGACCTTTTAAGAATCGTGAGTCTTCAACACACATGAAAGTTCATTTTTCTTAACTTTGCTTAATGGCTTTATTTTACCAAAAACACTTTCTTTGATTAAGTTTTCAAACTGAATGTCCAATGTCTTAATTTCTTCAAACCCCACAAGATATGTTATGTGGAAATTCGATGAACTTAAGGCAACGGTTTTCCTATTGTTTACTTAAGTAGACAAATTGAGATGTAATTCAATGTTTAGAAACCTCTAAGGATGTGAATCCCAAGGGCAAGCAATAACATATGGATCAAGTCAATTGCATTTGTCTCCAAAAGGGTTTGAAATTTGGAAAATGATGTGAAGTGTTTGTTCTCAAGATGTTTTCGATTAAGCAATGCATTTTGTAACCCACGAATAAGTACAATCCTATGGATGTGTAAGGCAATATTTGTTGGATTCCCACTTGGAAAAGTCCACCTATGCTTATCTTTAGTGAATGGTTAGATGCTTGACCCCACTGGCTCCCCTCCATGGCACTCACTTATAGGGGGCAGCCAAGCATCAACACCCATGAAACTCCCATGGCATGTTTTCCATTTCTACTTAAAGATCGTAAAAGTGTGGGGTGGCTTCAGAACGACTGTTCTTGCACCAACAAATAGTTTTCAAGGATTTTGGAAAATTCTAGCACATGGGTTTTAATAAGGACTTTTCATTCGTGGAGATTGACCCATATGGCAAGAGTCCCCTTTCAGATCCATCTTGTTGGAATCAACCGCGTGATATTGGCGTTTACTCCAATACCCACATTTATATACCAGTTGGAAATACTCTTGGCTTTAGAGTGTTACCGGTTGAGTCATTCCCTTGGGTGAGTACTTTTTCCCCAAGTCAGGCCCTCTAGGATAAACAAAAGAGAATAAGGAACAATATTCGTAACTTGATCAATCCTTGTTGGCAACAAAGGGAGAGAATATATGCAACAATGCCTTCATTCACACTCGCACAAGATTTTGTTTGATTTTAAACCCAAATCGAAGTGTGGAGGTGATTGCTTTGTCTTAACCTAAAATCATGAAAAAGGCCTTTTGATTCTCAAGATTGCTATAAAGCGCGAGAGAATCACATACATCCTTTTCCAATGAATTTAATTTAAGTAAGCCCTCATGAAAAAAAGTTGCACTTGTTCTTTTTAAATCCACAAAGCAAAATGTGAATTCTTTTTCAGCACCAAAAGACAAATGATAGATATTTTGTTCAATTTTTTATCCAAAGAAACAAACTCTAGTATATTGTGATCCTAATGTTCATTTTAGCCTTTGCAAGAAGAAATTGAAAAGATTCTTTTTAAACCCAAATGACATTAGTGTTCTAAGAAATAAAATATAACAATTTCTTGAAGTGTTAAACAAACACTAAAGTGTAAAAACACTTTGATTTTGTAAGATATTTCCCTCATGCTTCTCCTTCCTTCGTTTTCAATTTCCAACCTACAAAGGAAAAAACCAGTTAGATTCTGGAAAATACAAAGATTAAAAAAGTAGAACACAAAAGACAAATTAATCATTAACAAAAAAAGAACATGCTAAAATTTCATTTCCACTTTTTACTCCCTCCCAGCGGCGCAACTCGTGACTGTGTCATAGTTTGATTTCCAAGCGGTGCTCCTACAGCACCGCTTACTAGTTAGCATCACTTTGTGTTGGGATAGTGAGCTCAACTACATCGCAGTTTGGTTATTTTGAAATTTTCCTACTAGTCAACCAGTCAAGTGGCAGAGTTTATAACTCAAATTTTGTTGGCAGGATGAGTCCAGCGTCGCACTTTGAGTTTCCCGCAGTGCTATATAGCGATGCTGAAGAGACAACGGTGCCAAAACAACGGTGTTGAGCTCCCAGCATTGGAATTTTCCTATGTATGAACAAAAACATGGAAATTTATGAGAAAAGGGATAAAGAATGATATACAACCCTCCTTCTAGCACCAAATGTGCGAACCCCAATCCTAAAACCTGCAAAACAAAGAGAATAAACACATTAGTTAATCAATTGCAAGCACGAACAAGGATTCCCCAAAAAATCCATTTACAAACTTCAAATTAGGAAAAAAACAAAGAAAAACACAATAGAAATGACAAAGCCAAGATTGAATCCTAATTAAGTAAGCAAACTCTTGATCCCATGGGGGAATTGGTGCCAATTTGATGTGAAAATTGGCCCTTTCCCAATTCCTAAGATGCAAGCTTGATATGTTGATGATGATTGATCCACTTTGATGGTGAAGGATGAGAGCTCCAAGCCAAAATCAGCAAAAACCTAGCTAAGAACTCAATGGTGATGGATGAAAATGGCTAAATATTTTAGCATAATAACTTTGCATAATTTGTGGATGATAAAATGACGATATGAGCTCTTTATTTATAGAATGCCAAGATGGATGAAGTCCAAATTTGAGCAATGTGGGACTAACATTCATTCAATGGCATAATGCCACTTGTAAATCTATGAATGGATGGAGGATGTGCAAGATTTGGGGATTGTGCCAATAAATGCATATTTTTGAATTTCAAATTTGTTGAAATGACTTGCAAGAGGGAAGGAAAATTGCAATAAATTTCACTTGGCTCAAGACAAAGGACATGTAAGATGAAGTTATTGCCTTGTTGGATGTACATGTTGACTTGGAATTTTTGAATTCAAATTTGGAGAATATTCCAAAAGATGCCTTGTGAGGAAAATAGAGATTTAATAAATGAATTAAATCTATTTTCATGTGCAACTTGCAAAATCTAGAGGATGGGACATGATAAGAGATTAAATTAATCAAGGGTTAATTAATTTAATAGGAGATTAGATGATGTGACCTATTTGACTGAAATTTATGGATTTATTTAAATCAAATAAGAGAGGAATAAAGGTAAGAGATTAATTAAATAAGGATTTTGATTTATTTAATTAAAAGAGATGGTGTTAGATTAAATCAAACAAGGTTTTAATTTATTTAATTTAATGGATAGACTTTAAAGATTTAATCAAATAAAATTAATTATTTAATTAAATAGGGATAATTAGATCAGATGGATTGATTTAATTAACAAAAGAGGTGACTTAATTAGATAAATTGATTTATTATGATTTATTTAATTAAGGGAATGAAATTGATGAATTTAACCAAATAAGGGGGTTTGATTAAATGGTTAAACCAAGGGATGATTCTGGAAGAAACGATGTTAGTAGTCAAGATTAAGTGCATAATGTCAATCCGTATATTTTACGTGTCTACATTTTTCCCTTCTTTAAATCAATGCACTTGTTGCGTTGATTCAAAGAATAAATGATCTTGATCAAAGCTGAGAATTTTCATTATTTAGTCGGCATAACATATCGTTCTTGCCAGGACCTCTCTCCGACATTCTCCACATGTATCGTTGTCGCCCAAACTCATAACTTTTGGTGTGACATTATACCGATGAGATTAAGTCATTAGGAGCTCCAAAAAATAGTCGGCAAGACAAGAGCTTATCACCAAGACGTTTCCCTGAGATCATTAAGTTACCTCAAAGATTCTTCAACATCGGCGAGACTCATCAGAGTCGCTAGGACTTTTTACCGAAAACATAGTGTTCCACCGATGACCACCATTCGACAAGAGTTACACCGAAGACTAACACTTAAGTCTTTGTCGCTGATACATATCCACTTCAGTAGGACATCTTACCAATTGCACTTCCTTCGGCCAAGTCTCCCCGATGAAACAAACCAAACACTGTCAGCGTAACATTTGCTTTCGCTGTGACTTCTCATCGAGCCAACATGAGTTACCCCGAGGACCACAAAGTAAATGCAGTCAGCAAGACATTAACACTTCGCTGAGACATCTTAGGGAGAACCTTTAGCTTCACCAAAGACCATAGTCACCAAGAGTCTCCCTGATGCACGATTGAATGGCCTTTCGGCCAGAGGTCTCCCGAGCACTATAAGGTCATAACGAATACACCATGTTGCAGCAATAGACTCCATAGCGTAACCTTTGGGCAAGACAGTGGCAAGGTCATAGCGACCTATTCAGTACTGAATAAATCATACTTGCTAGTCGGCTAGACAATTAGGATGTCACACTGACTTGACTCTAATGGAGGTTTCAGCCTATAATGTTTGAGGCACATATTTCCAACATGATACTCCATGAACCTGCATCTGAGCTAAGGAAAGAGTGTAGCTCACTCGATCCTATTAGTGTACAACAATCCTCATATGGTGTAATGTTAGTATCATCCATCAACCAAAAAAATATATGAACTAAAGACGTACCTTCATTACCTGGACCCATCGAAGCATTACACCACTCGACGATTGATTTTGCATCTGCAACTTTTCATTGTCTTTATACTTTAACTCTTCTCATGCAAATGCTCTTTTCACACATGCTCCTGCACTATCATACTCCCCCTTTCTATGCCTAGCCTCATAAAAGTTCCACATATGTTGAACACCTGTAATGAAATTCATCCTACTCAACTAGTAGAACATGTGTGAGTTCCTCAACTGTATTGCAAAGTTATCCGACCATATTATATGTTGACCATATGCTATGCCCCTCATATCCAAATCACTATAGAGCATCTAGAAGCAACCTTGCACAAACTCTGGAGAATGTGTGTGATCATCACTAATATAAAAGTGATACTCCCTCAATAACTTACTTTGGTCCTCTGTACTATCAGCTGCATGAATGAATTCTATGTGCACAAATATCAAAACCTGTGTGGAGTTGTAATATTGTGACTGCACCTCACATTGTGGATATAGAGTGTAGTTCTATGCATATTCAACCACTGATACTATGCTACTGACTGGAAAGGTTCCCTTGCATAGCTTGAATTGTGTGTCTAGGCATCGAGCTCTATGGGTATTCCTTGCATAATTATACACTATATTGTCATGAAACATGGACATAAACTGATACACTAGAATCTTCTAAATAACCAAATCACAAATTTTTGCTTGATTACCATCTGTGCGAACCCCAATCCTAATACCTGCAAAACAAAGAGAATAAACACATTAGTTAATCAATTGCAAGCACAAACAAGGATTCCCCATGAAATCCATTTACAAACTTCAAATTAGGAAAAAAACAAAGAAAAACACAATAGAAATGACAAAGCCAAGATTGAATCCTAATTAAGTAAGCAAACTCCTGATCCCATGGGGGAATTGGTGCCAATTTGATGTGAAAAATGTCCCTTTCCCAATTCCTAAGATGCAAGCTTGATATGTTGATGATTATTGATCCACTTTGATGGGGAAGGATGAGAGCTCCAAGCCAAAACATGAAAAACCTAGCTAAGAACTCAATGGTGGTGGATGAAAATAGCTAAATATTTTAACATAATAACTTTGCATAATTTGTGGATGATAAAATGACGATATGAGCTCTTTATTTATAGAATGCCAAGATGGATGAAGTCCAAATTTGAGCAATGTGGGACTAACATTCATCCAATGGCATAATGCCACTTCTAAATCTATGAATGGATGGAGGATGTGCAAGATTTGGGGATTGTGCCAATAAATGCATATTTTTGAATTTCAAATTTGTTGAAATGACTTGCAAGAGGGAAGGAAAATTGCAATAAATTTCACTTGGCTCAAGACAAAGGACATGTAAGATGAAGTTATTGCCTTGTTGGATGTACATGTTGACTTGGAATTTTTGAATTCAAATTTGGAGAATATTCCAAAAGATGCCTTGTGAGGAAAATAGAGATTTAATAAATGAATTAAATCTATTTTCATGTGCAACTTGCAAAACCTAGAGGATGGGACATGATAAGAGATTAAATTAATCAAGGGTTAATTAATTTAATAGAAGATTAGATGATGTGACCTATTTGACTGAAATTTATGGATTTATTTAAATCAAATAAGAGAGGAATAAAGGTAAGAGATTAATTAAATAAGGATTTTGATTAATTTAATTAAAAGAGATGGTGTTAGATTAAATCAAACAAGGTTTTAATTTATTTAAGTTAATGGATAGACTTTAGAGATTTAATCAGATAAAATTAATTATTTAATTAAATAGGGATAATTAGATCAGATGGATTGATTTAATTAACAAAAGAGGTGACTTAATTAGATAAAATCATTTATTATGATTTATTTAATTAAGGGAATGAAATTAATGAATTTAATCAAATAAGGGGGTTTGATTAAATGGTTAAACTGCGGGATGATTCTGGTAGAAACGGTGTTAGTAGTCGAGATTAAGTGCATAATGTCAATCGATATATTTTATATGTCTACACCATCTTTTGTAACGTATGCCACTATTTTATACTCTTGAACTCTAATAGTTTTTGTCCCTCCTCATCTATGCTTTCCATATGTTGACATACTAGCATACACTACAAGCCACTGTAACGCTCGCATGAACCATCCAAGAATTTTGTCTTGTAGAATATTTGGACATCCTCTATTTCACATAAAAAAATTTATAAGAACTCTCTTGAATATTTTTGTGGGGCTTCTATGCCACAATCCTGCTAGACATCGTTAGTATGCAAATCTAAATATATAGAATGATAAACATCATAAGGGCTAAAGAATTCAATATGTAGTCTACAACAACAAGTAGTGTGTGTGTGATTTATCTTGACATAAAAAGGTTTAATCATTTCAAAATATCTTTGAAAAATACTAATTTGAGGATAATCTTGTTGAAATTTATGAAAAAATTGGGTTTGAGTCATATCCAAGAAATGCTTTGGATGTGGCTCATGGTTCTAACTACCGATTCTAATTCTTACCACATCCCTTTGATTTGAAGATGGTCTTGTGTTATTCTTCCAATACTCTTCAATTAGTGTTCTCAATGCTTCATCAAATTTTTTATCTTTTCATGGCAGTCTCCCCGAGAATTCCCATAATTCATTTGAATATGTGCCTTCAATTCTTTGTCGCCTTTGAACAACTCTTGATAAAGTTTTTCTACTAATTCTCATTTGTTCACCAGTCGTTCTAATGAGATGAGCTCTCTTTGTTTGACTACTTACCAAAGTCAATGTAATGACGCGTCAACTGACTTTACTATCGTTTGAGCATGAGGTCTTACTCACACTCTCATAAGAATCCATTAGATTCTTCACAATAGTGTTTTCACTTGAAGCATTCGATGTTCTCAACCCAAGAGTCTTCATGATGTTTCTTTAATTGATACCTTGCATCATTTCAACAAATAGTTGACATCTTGCGGTCACATTTATCCTTTCAAAGAAGAATGTCCAAATCTTATCATCATATCTTCTATAAGTGCATGCTAGAATCTTACCTTACATATGTTGCAAAATATCCACATCAATATTAATCAAATACTTTGGTTTTCTATGCAAAATTCTAGGTGGTATTCTCTTAGGTACATACATCTCAACATTAGGAATTTCATCAATATTTAATTCAGGTGGGCTAGACTACGTACCTTCGATCGAGGGTGGAGTAGAAGACATACCTTCAAGTTCACATGGGGATAATGGCATACCTTCTTCATCAAATCTGAGTGATGATGTACTCTCAACTTGAGATGTGGTGGATGGTGTCCAACCATATTCACTTGTGGTAGATGGTGTCCCTCTATATTCACTTTCGAAAGATGGTGTCCCTCCATATTTGATTGTTTTTAATAGTGTCCCTTCGTATTCACTTGCGGTAGAGGGTGTGTCTCCAAATACGGTATCTAAATCTATCTTACCACGATGCTTTCACATTTGTGCCCTTTATGCGGCCAATGCATGTTCTCTTTTTGATGGTTGAGGTTCCTCTTCAATTGGATTTTTCTCATCAATCATATCCAATTTCTTCTTTTCACGACATGTCGCCACCCATTCTCTCTCCTTTTCTTTTTGGTTTCATACTGTTAATCTATTAGTTTATTCATTGTTCATTTCCTCAACATGGCAAATAATTTTACCTGTAGCATGGTAATTGTAGACACTAAAAAAATGTCCTAAACCTGCGAGTGTCATTTTTCTTCATCCTCATCCTTCGATAATTGAATAATTTTAGTTATTCAATTATGTTTGATCATATTCCTCTATTAATTAAATAATTTTTAATAATTATTTAATTAATTCACTTTCTAATCTTTATTCTATCCTGATGAATTAAATAAACTAATTGCGTCACTAATTTCTCCCTCTTCTTCAATAGTTAAATAAATTATTATTTATTTAATTATTTTGTCACCTTTCATCTATAGTTAAATAATTAATCTAAATTAATTATTTAAGGTCTAATTTTCATCTCTCCATTTAATTAAATGCTCATTTTGTCATTTTCTTTAAATAAATAATTTGGATAAATTATCTATTTGCCACTTGTCATTCTCTCTCCATTTTTGAATAAATAATTTAAAATAAATTATTTATGCACCACCTAGTGAAAGATGCTTTGTCATAATCCCCTGTCATAACATTCATTTTTGTCATAGCCTGCATGTCTTGCATGTCTGTCATAACTATCAGGCGTCTTAGCTGTCGACGTCATAGTTTTTCCATGCATGGCATATTTTTGGTGCATCAATTCTGGACCGTTGATCTTGGCATCTTTTCTGAGACTTAATCTCAACCATCCATTTCATAATCTCCCTCTCATGCATTCTCATCCATTGATCTTAAAATCCTTCTAGAGGATTAATCTCAGTCGTCCATTCGAAGGGTTGTCTATAAAAGCAACCTTCCTTCTCCATTTTCAGCTTAACAACTAATTGTCTCCAACTTTCTTGCTACCATTTGCAGGTTTTGCACAAGTGTCTCAACAAATCTGAGGGAAAAGTTGCATAACAAGAAGAAGGAGAGCAAGAGAAGTGATTCAAATTCAATGAGAAGTGCTTTATTTCATTGTTTTCATTTTGCTCCTTTCATATGATTGTATTCTCTTGATTGGATGAGGTTTTATAGCTTAGAAGTGTTGGTTGTCACTTTTTCTATGCTATTTTATTTCTGACCCATCTCACATTTGGTGAACTTGACGTGAATCTTATAATTTTGCAGAGAAATTGGTTTGTTTTCTTGTTTGTTTTCATTGTTTTGAAGGATACAACCAAGAATTCATATGAAATCCTGTCATCTCCTTTGAGCATATAAAAATAGGAAAATAAAATGTTCTCAAATGGTTATTTTTTTATTGTAGGCCTTGTTATCAGCTTTTCAGAACTTCAAACGGTTTAAAATTTTGTTAAGATTTGAGAAAGTTATGGTTGTTTTAGTGATCACAGTTTTTTTACAATTTAGCTGTTAAAACCCGAATTTTCTTTTGTTTGTAACATTTTTGTCTTGCATGATTTTGTAAAACGCTTTCTGGGTTTTGAAGGTCTATGTCTTAGCTTTCCATAGATATCTACAGTTTAAAATTTTGTTTAGTTTTGAGAAAGTTATCACTATTTTAGTTTGTTGTCTTCATTTAAGTTGTTTTTACTAATCTTTTGTTTGTAGCGTGTGGCTTTGGAGTGGGGCTCCCAAAAAATGCTTTTTTTGGAGCAACAAAAAAATTGAGCTCTTAGTTTTTTAGTTTTCTTTAATTTCTTTTTCTTAGTTTAGTTATTTACTGACTTTTAAGTTTTAGTTTCATTTTTAATCTCTTGTCCTAACTTAATTTTTTTTTTGCATCTTTCTCGTTGGTCCAAGACATTTATGAAACTACTAACTTGTGGTTTTGCAGCTCCGTTAGTCGAAGACTCATTTCTCAAACAATGTGTTTGCGATTTCTAGTTTAGAAAACACTTCCATTGGTGCATTAAAATGAACATGTGTTTGATTCTATTTGACTATGCTTGAAGGTGGTAGGTGATTATGCTCTCACCTTGTGAAAACTAGGTGATCAAAAAAGTAGACCCACCTTATTTTTTGTCACCCTCATGACTTAGTAATTGAAGTATCCTCTCCCCTTGCACTTTCAAGCGATCCTGGGTGTAAGAGAAACGGTTGCTGACTCTAGAACTTGGGCATGTTCAGGTGGGAAAAAGTACTCACCCCAGGATGACTCAGACCGGTAGCACCCTAAACTTGAGGGACTTCCAGCCAGTATATAAAAGCGGATTCTTCGGGAAAGCCCAAGAATCACGCATATGGTTCTGACGAGATGGATCCAAAAGGGGACTCTCGCCACATGGATCATGCCCTACGAATGGAATGCCCTTACTAAACACCTATTGTTTTAGAAGCCAACCATTTTTCAGCCGTTGCTTGGTATAGTGCAAGGTACAGTATCATGCCTGAAGACATTCACTACTGATCCCCTTGAGTAGAGATAGCAATTCTTGGGAAGTAACTACCCAAGAATCCAAAGTTGGTGTACCCGAATAACATTAATGAGTCGTGAAGGGGAGCCAGTTCCACAAAACTTCTAATCTATCCACTCTTGAGAAGGAAAGGTGTTTAGCACCAATCTAGGGTATATTGGTGGGCTATATCAAGTATACAAACCCTTGGCCTATTGGCCTATTAGGATTGTAATTGTCTTACGTGTGTTTGCTTACACTAAAACATTGTGCTTGTCAAATTTTCAAACAGTATTCACCACATTCACAAATCTGAACACAAACAATCGACCTCAAACAAACATCACAGCTAGTAACTTGCAACACCTCAAAACATTTTTGAATCCATCAACCAAATATGTCTAACTGCTATCCTCCATATTCATCCACGACCTATGAACAAAACCAAAGGATTGAATATCTTGACCATCGTTTGAAAGAGCTTGAAAAACAACTAGAATCCCAACATTTAAATGAAGTGATGCAATCATCTCATAAGCCTTTATCCTCACCCAAAACTACATCATCCAAGTTCAATGTCCATGATTTTTTGCAAAGGCTAAATGAGAAACCTAAATCTATGTCCTCAAACACAAATAATCTTGAGAAATCCTACCATGTCATTCATCTATCTTCATCTCCCATAATTCAAAATAAACCTCATCAGTCTTCCACCCAAGTTAACGATTTCATCCAACCATCCTCTCTCATCATACCATCTCCATCCAATGATTCATGTCAATCTATTAGTCCAAAGTATGCTAGCATAGACTCCCTTGCACATCAAGATCAAAGCATTCTTTCCACTCCATCCAATGATACCAAAATTCTACAACCCCTTCCAATCTTTGACCAAGATCCCATCTCTCAATAACCTCGCGATGATCCCATTATCTCTTTTTGTTTCATTCAAGATGATTCCCTTCCATCTCAAGAGAAAAGTATCCTTCCAAGTCCTCCTTCCACCTCATCTAATGAATCCATACCATCTCATGATTCCATCATATCCAATGATCAAGATATGCTTTCCACAAAATATCAGGATTCCCTTCCTCTTCAAGATCAAGATATACCTCCATTCAAGGATACCCTTTTATTCCATGATGATGTTCATCCTTCTCATGATCAAGACATGCCTTTCATACCGCTTTGTGATGATTCCATACCTAATAAAGAGCAAGCTACTCCATCTCCTACACCTTGTGGTCCTTTTCCAAGTCAATATCAAAGTACCCCCTTATCCCCATGTCAAGATCCTATCACACATCCTAATTCCCCTCATGACCACAAGCCTCCACAAGAGTTTATCACCCCTATTCAAACTATCCATGAACCTCTTACCTATAAAATGGGTTCTGTCACTTTTATCCAAGGTGGTTTACTCAAAGATCTTGTTATTCCTTCCATATCACAACCACCTCATGATGGACTTGCATCTTGTTTCATAAACAATATATATCTTTTTGGCAAACAAATCTGTCAAAGTATGAACTACAAAGGCAAAGGATGAGGCCTTCATGAACAAGGTATCCTAGAACCCCTTTATATCGAAGAAAATCCATATTATCATGGCCTTGGCTATACACCTCACGCTCAAGACATTAGTATCCATTGTAAGTCTAGATTCCATCAAAATAAACCTAAGTATCCTAGTCCATAAAACCTTCCATCTATCCTAGGTCCTTATCCTAGTTCATCAAACCTTCTGTCTATCCTTGGTCCTTATCATCCAAACCCTAGTTCATCAACCCTTCCATCCATATTGGTGCCCTACATCCCTTCATCTCCTATTCATCAAGAACAACAAAGGCACACATCCTTGATGCCCTCTCAAAATTCCGCCTACATTAACCCATCCATAAGACCTCCATATCATTCATCTCCATCCACCCATCCCATTGCTCTTGGAAGCAATTTGGGTGCCAAATTTCAAAAGCTTCCATATAAAAATCCACATGTATCAAAGGGTCAACATGACTCCTTGAAGAGCCATGCAAAAATAAAAGAAAATTTGATCCCAAGTCAAAATAAAAATCCAAAAGGCCACAAAGGCCCATCAAGTCAAAAGAAAAATCCAAAAGGCCACAAAGGCCCATCAAGTCAAAAGAAAAATCCAAAAGGCCACAAAGGCCCATAAATCAAGAAGAAAAATTTCAAAGGCCACAAAGGCCCATAAAGCAAAAAGAAGAATCTCAAAGGCCACAAAGGCCCATGAATCAAAAATCAAAGTCAAAAGCTATGTGGATTCCTAAAAGTCTCGTAGAAGCAATAAAATTTAAATTGGAAACAAAATTTTCTAATCCAAAAGCTTCCTCCTATCATCCATCTAAAAACCTATCACCTTCCAAATTCATTTTTCTTCCATCACTCCACCACCCTTCAAGGTGTGTGCCAATGTTGATCTTTCCATCCTTTCCATCTATCCATCAACAAGCCTTGCAACCTCCTATCCATTATCCAACATCCATCCCCCATTATCCTCCTTTAATCCAAACCTTTGCATAAGTCAGCTTCTTCCATCATACCATTAATATACCAACATTTATGAGCCTAATCCTCATTGCCATGGTTTATTAGAGCACATATTCGAGGGATATTAGCCATGAAACTTGATGCTTGATTCCTCCCTCCATCTTCCTATCATGCATATATTATCTTCCATATTCATTTATCCCTATCCATATCCATATCCTATCTTCCATATTCCTCTCACACTTTACACTTGGGGGAAAGTTTCGTCCCTCTTATCATGCATATTCATGATCCTCTTTACGTTCATCCTTTACCTTTCCACCTTTTATCTTGACAAGGTTAAGGATCTTCTTGAACATCGTATATATTATCCTATACACTTTATCCATATCTTTCGTACCATATCCTTCACCGTATCCATATTCCACCATCCTATCTTAATGCATCCTTTCTTCCCTTCCTTGGTCTTGATGAGGAATAGGAGAAAAATACTTAGGCATTGTGTCCATATCTTATCGATCTTGATCATCCTATTGATTATCCTTATCTTTGCATTCTTCCATTCCATATCTCCTAGCTTATCAAAATCCATGTCCCATTTTCCTTCCTTTTTTCTTGATGAGATTAGGGGAAAAATTACAAATGCATGCTTTGGATTCCATTTCATATCCTTATGTGTTAGCATTCCATCATAGTTCACATCCTTATCATTTATCCATGATTAAATTACCTCCAACGTTGGACATCATGTCTCTTTGCAACCTTGAATCTTATCATGCAAATCATATTTAAGCCAAGCTGTAAAACATTATCCAATCCTCATATCTTTTGTCAATCAATCATAAACCATCATCAATCTTATCGTACTTAGAGGAATCAGTGATCCTAAGTACTTATCATCATCATGCCTTATGGAATAGATCATTCCTGGCATCCAATTAACGAACCATTATCATCTTTTGACAAAGGATATGTTGCTTGTGTGACATGTTTTGCAGTGAATCTTTCATTTTGATCTATCATTTATCCATGGTTGCATTACCTCTATTGTGGAAGATCTTATTCCTTCAATCAGTCATATCACATTTCATTTCACTCCATCTTTAAAACTTCAAAAAATCCAAAAAAAATAAAATAAAATCATAAAATGTCCTTAAATAATCCAAAAAAAAACATAAAATGTTCTGAAATAATCCAAAAAAATCATAAAATGTCCAAAAAATCCAAAAAATCATAAAATGTTCTAAAATAATCCAAATAAACCATAAAATGTCCTTAAAAAAAACCATAAAATGTCCTGAAATAATCCAAAAAAATCATAAAATGTCCTAAAGAAATCCAAAAAAATCAAATATTCCAAAAATCCCAAAAAATAGTGACACTTTCAAATCACCACACAACTTTTAACTTCAACAAAATCAAAGCGCACAAGTGTTGACAACTAAGAAAACATTATAACATATATATCAACCCATCTTACAAATCCAACCAAACACATAAACTGTAACGAGAATCATTTTTACATCGAAGCAGGACTCCTATTTGTTTGTTGATCTTTTCTTATTTTATGGTTTTATCTTTGGTGACATGTCTTTTAGCTTCTTTAGGATGTCTTTGACTAGAGAGGCAAGGATGGGGCATGTTCATTTGTTTGTTGTTTATGGATTGTTTCTTATTCACAGGATGACCTGTCTTAGGACATGGTTGTCTAAAACCATCGAGGACCTATGAGTCTAATGTGGATGAGAGCATTCATTGTCTGATAGTGTCTTCCATGTAATAAGTATTCAGGTCATCTAAGGTTCTTATACCTAGATGCTTATACTTCATTACTAAATAAAAATGCAAATAGTATTCAGGTCATCTCGATGTTCATGTTATCTAGACGCTTATACTATTTTGTGACATAATAAGCCCAATGATGATAAAAGAACTTAAAAGGTACAAGAGACTTCATCACCTTCATTCTCTTCCATCTTGCATTTCATTTTCTTCATCTTTCTTGTCGCAGAGAAATCAATCAATTGCTTAACTCACTGATATATGTCTCTTGAATCAAATCCCAAATCAATCAACCTGCTTCTTGAAATTTCATGTCCCCTTAATCAATCAGTCAATCCATCATTGCAGCACCTTGTCTTGTGTAAGAATAATTCTCGATCAACTTAATTAGCTCAATTAGCTTCATCAGCTCATCAACTTGGCTATACTAATCATTTCCATCAATTGTTCAGTTATGCCCATCAACTTTGGATTTTCCTCAAAATGTACATCACCACTTTATCACTTGCGCAATATTAGGTATCTAATCACTTTCTAGACATCTATCGAGAGATTAATCTTCTTACAATCTTTTTGATCAATCTCTTGAGGGGGAATATCATTCTTATCATAATCCTTACCAAGATATCTTTGGGGCATATATTAGTTGATCAATCTTTTTCTTTCAAACAACGCGACAAGTTGCATTGTCTCAAAGAGGGGCAAAATGTAGACACTAAAAAAATGTCCTAAGCCTGCGAGTGTCATTTTCTTCATCCTCATCCTTCGATAATTGAATAATTTTAGTTATTCAATTATGTTTGATCATATTCCTCTATTAATTAAATAATTTTTAATAATTATTTAATTAATTCACTTTCTAATCTTTATTCTATCTTGATCAATTAAATAAACTAATTGTGTCACTAATTTCTCCCTCTTCTTCAATAGTTAAATAAATTATTATTTATTTAATTATTTTGTCACCTTTCATCTATAGTTAAATAATTACCATTAATTATTTATCTATTCATGGTCCTTTAATTCTTCTATAGTTAAATAATTATTAAAATTATTTAACTATCCCATGCCACCTCCCCTATTAAATAATTAATCTAAATTAATTATTTAAGGTCTAATTTTCATCTCTCCATTTAATTAAATTGATAAATTTAATTAAATGCTCATTTTGTCATTTTCTCTAAATAAATAATTTGGATAAATTATCTATTTGCCACTTGTCATTCTCTCTCCATTTTTGAATAAATTATTTAAAATAAATTATTTATGCACCACCTGGTCAAAGATGCTCTGTCATAACATTCATTTTTGTCATAGCTTGCATGTCTTGCATATCTGTCATAACTGTCAGGCGTCATAGCCATCGACGTCATAGCTTTTCCATGCATGGCATATTTTTGGTGCATCAATTCTGGACCGTTGATCTTGGCATCTTTTCTGAGACTTAATCTCAACCATCCATTTCATAACCTCCCTCTCATGCATTCCCATCCATTGATCTTGGAATCATTCTAGAGGATTAATCTCAGCCGTCCATTCGAAGGGTTGTCTATAAAATCAACCTTCCTTCTCCATTTTCAGCTTAACAGCTAATTGTCTCCAACTTTCTTGCTACCATTTGTAGGTTTTGCACAAATGTTTCAACAAATCTGAGAGAAAAGTTGCATAACAAGAAGAAGGAGAGAAAGAGAAGTGATCCAAGTTCAATGAGGAGTGCTTTATTTCATTGTTTTCATTTTGCTCCTTTCATATGATTGTATTCTCTTGTTTAGATGAGGTTTTATAGCTTAGAAGTGTTGGCTGTCACTTTGTCTATGCTATTTTGTTTCTGACCCCATCTCACATTAATGAAACAAATATTGGTTCCTAAAAACTGTATCCATTCAAATAAATGAAATATATGTCATTCAAGGCTTCATACAAAATACTTACAATCATCCGGTAGAAGAGTATTTCTAGCATAAACAAAGGTCACATGAATTTTTCTGATGGAATTCCTTAAAGAAATGTGGTAATGTGGCATGCCATGATTGCAAGATAGGCTCAAAATGGAAGCATGGAAAAGGCATGTAAATTCAAATTCCTTGGAAAGCTAGTGGAGCATTGCCAAGCTAGCTCACTCACTACCTTGTTAATGTGGTAGGGTTGACAACGTAGGGGCAGTGTATGCCTCATATAATTAGGGACTCACAGTGATGTATATCACCATGAGACCCCATTTGTATGAGGCATGTGTTGCACCTACCTTCTCAACCCTACCGCATTGGAAGGCTAGTGAGCTCACTCACTATCCTACCAATGTGGTAGGGTTGAGAAGGTAGGGGCAGTGTATGCCTCATAGAAATGGGGTCTCATGCTCACCGTGAGACCCCATTTATATCAGGCATATGCTACCCCTACCTTCTCAACCCTACTGGATTGGCAAGATAATTGGAAAACTAGCTCACTCACTAGCTTACCAATGCGGTAGGGTTAAGAAGGTAGGGGCAGCGTATGCCTCTTTGAATTGGCAAGATAGTGGGTAAAATTGGAAACCTAACTTGGCCTGTTTGAAAAAATGGGTCCAAGAAATGGGGTCTCCTAGTGATGTAAATCATCAAGAGACCCCATTTCTTAAACCCATTTTTTCAAACAAGCTATTATATTGCCAATTTCACCAAATTGGCAAGCTAGTGGGTGAAATTGGCATCCTAACTTGGCCTATTTGAAAAAATCAGTCTAAGAAATGGGGTCTCCTAATGATGTAAATCACTCCAGGAGACCCCATTTCTTGGACCCATTTTTTTCCAACAGGCCACTACATTGCCAATCTCATTGAATTAGCAAGCTACTGGGTGAAATTGGCAACCTAACTTGGGATGTTTGAGAAAATGGGTCCAACAAATGGGGTCTCCCTAACTTGGAGACCCCATTTGTTGGACCCATTTTCTCAAACAGGCCAAGTTAGGTTGCCAATTTCACCCTCAACCCTATACCCTCAACTCTTAAACCCTAAACTCGTAAATCCTCTACCCTCTACTCTCTACCCTATACATTAAACCCTCAACCCTCAATTATCAACCCTTAACCATTAATTGCTCAACCCTAAACCCCTATACCCTCTAACCTATACATTGGACACTCAACCCTAATACTTCAACCACATACCCTCAAACCATCACCCTAAACCCTAAACCCTCTACCCTCAACTCTAAACCATCAACCCTAAACCCTTACACCCTAAACCCTTAAACCCTCTACCCTCTACCCTCTACCCAATACCCTAAACCATCAACCCTATAGGTCCTCAACCCTATACCCTCAATTCCCTTTCTCTCACTCACTCACCCTATACATTGGACTCTCAACCCCAATCCTTCAACCAGATGTACCCTCAACCATAATCCCTCAACCCTTTACCCTCAACCCAATACCCTAATCCCTAAACCCTACATGTCACCAACCCTTATACCCTCAATTATCAACCCTCTACCCTATACATTGGATCCTAAAAACTCATATATCTATATCCCTCCCTTCTAGTCTCTCCTTCTCTTTATCCTAGCTCTCCCTTCATCTCTCTATCCATCCATCCCTCCCTCTCTATCCTAATCCCTCAACCCTAAACTCTCAACCCCTAAACCCTTAAACACTAAACCCTAAACCCTAAACCCTCTACCCTCAACCATAAACCATCAACCTGAAACCCTTACACCCTAAAGCCTTAAACCCTCTGCCCTCAACCCAATACCCTAAACCATCAACCCTATAGGTCCCTAACCCTATACCCTCAATTCTCTCTATCTCAATCACTCACTGCTATCTCTCTCCCCTCTACCATTAACCCTCTAGCCTCTACCCTTAAAACTTAAATCCTCTACCATCTACCCTTAAACCCTCTACCATCTACCCTAAACCCTAAACCCTCTACCCTCAACTCTGAACTGTTAAACCCTAAACCCTTAAACCCTTAAACCCTCAACCCACAACCCTTAATCCCTCTATCGTTAAACCCACTTATTAAACTCTCTACCCTAATCACTCAGCCATCTTGACCCTTATTCACTCAACCCTCAACCCTTAAACCCTACTCCCTCAATCGCTATACCATCTCTTCCTCCATCCATCTTACCCTCTCTACCCCAATCCCTCAACCATATACCCACAACCCTTAAACCCTTAATCACTCAACCCTAAACCCTAAACCATAAACCCTAAACCCTCAACCCTTAAACCCTCTTTCCTCTACCCTCAATCTTATACCCTCTACCCTCAACCCTAATCCCACAACCCTTAAACCCTTAAGCCCACTTATTAAACTCTCTACCCTAATCCCTCAACCCTCTTGACCCTTAATCCCTTAAACCTCAAACCTCAACCCTTAAACCCTAATTCCTCAACCCCTATACCCTCTACCCTACACATTGGACCCTCAACCCTAATCCCCCAACCCTATACCCTCAACCTTAAACCCTCAAACCTCAAACCTTAAACCCTCTACCCTATACATTAAAAACTCAACCCTCAACCCTTAATTCCTCAATCCTCAACCCTCAAACCCTAAACCCTCAACCAAAATACCCTCTACCCTATGCATTGGACTCTCAACCCCAATCCTTCAACCATATGTACCCTCAACTCTAATCCCTCAACCTTATACCCTAAACTCTCAACACTACATTGGATCCTCAACCCTCATATATCTTTATCCCTAACTCCTCTTCTCTCCTCTCTATCTCAGTTCTCCCTCCATATCTTTGTCCATCCATCCCTCCCTCTCTACCCTAATCCCTCAACACTACACCCTCAACTCTTAAACCCTTAAATACTCAACTCTAAAACCTAAACCCTCAACCCTCAACCCTTAAACCCTAAACCATTAAACCATCTACCCTCTACCCTCTACCCTAATCCCTCAACCCTTAAACCCTAAAACCCACTTAGTAAAATCTCTACCCTAATCCCTCAACTCCTATACCCTCTACCCTATACATTGGACCCTCAACCCTAATCACCCAACCCTATACCCCCAATCCTCTACCCTCAACCTTAAACCCTCAACCCTAATCCCCCAACCCTATACCCTCAATCCTCTACCCTCAACCTTAAACCATAAAACCTAAACCCTTAAACCCTCTACCCTCTACCCTCAATCCTCTACCCTCTACCCACAACCCTAATCCCTCAACCCTTAAACCCTTAAACCCACTTAGTAAACTCTCTACCCTAATGCCTCAACCATCTTGACCCTTAATACCTCAACCCTCAACCCTTAAACCCTAATCGATCAACCATCTTGACCTTTAATCCCTCAACCCTCAACCTTTAAACCCTAATCCCTCAACCCCTATACCCTCTACCCTATACATTAGACCCTCAACCCTAATCCCCCAACCCTATACCCTCAATCCTCTACCCTCAACGTTAAACCCTCAACCCTCAACCCTTAAACCCTCTACCCTCTACCCTATACATTAAACCCTCAACCTTCAACCCTTAATCCCTCAATCCTCAACCCTCAAACCCTAAACCCTCAACCTTGATACACTCTACCCTATACATTGGAATTAGTCTCTCAACCCCAATCCTTCAACCAAAAGTTCCCTCAACACTATACCCAATACCCTAATCCCTCAACCCTATAGGTTGTCAAACCTATACCCTCGATTATCAACCTTCTACCCTATACATTGGATATTCAACCCTCATATATCTTTATCCCTCCATCTTCTTCTCTCATTCTCTCTATCTCAGTTCTCCCTCCATCTCTCTATCCATCCATCCCTCCCTCTCTACCCTAAACCCTCAACCCTTAAACCCTTAAACACTCAACCCTAAACCCTAAACCCTCAAACCTTAAAACCTAAACCCTTAAAAAATCTACCCTCTACCCTCAACCCAATACTCTCTACCCTCAATCCTAATCCCTCAATACTAATCCCTCAACCCTTAAACCCTTAAACCCACTTATTAAAATCTCTACCCTAATCCATCAAACCTCTTGACCCTTAATCCCTCAACCCTCAACCCTCAACCCTTAAACCCTAATCCCTCAATGCCTATACCCTCTACCCTCTACATTGGACCCTCAACCCTAATCCCCCAACCCTATACCCTCAATCCTCTAACCTCAACCTTAAACCCTCAACCCTCAACCCTTAAAAGCTAAACCCTTAAACCCTCTACCCTCAACCCCTAAACCTTTAAACCCACTTAGTAAACTCTCTACCCTAATCCCTCAACCCCTATACCCTCTACCCTATACATTACACCCTCAACCCTAATCCCCCATCCCTATACCCTCAATCCTCTACCCTCTACCCTATACATTAAACCCGCAACCCTCAATTATCAACCCTCAACCCTTAATCCCTCAATCCTAAACCCTCAAACCCTACACCCTCAACACCAATACCCTCTACCCTATACATTGGACTCTCAACCCCAATTCTTCAACTATATGTACCCTGAACCCTAATCCCTCAAACCTATACCCTCAACCCAATACCCTAATCCCTACACCCTACAGTTTGTCAACCCTATACCCTCAATTCTCAACCCTCTACCCTATTCACTGGATCTTCAACCCTCATATATCTATGTCCCTCCCTCCTCTTCTCTCCTTCCCTCTATCTCACTTCTCACTGCATATCTCTATCCATCCATCCCTACTTCTCTACCCTAATCCCTCAACATTAAACACTCGACCCTAAACTATAAACCCTCAACCCTCAACCCTTAAACCCTCTACCCTCTACCCTTTAACCTCTACCCTCAACCCAATACCCTCTACCCTAAACCCTAATACCTCAACCCTTAAACCCTTAAATCCAAGAAAACTCTATACCCTAATCACTAAACCCTCAACCCTTAATCCCTCAACCATTAAACCCTCTACCCTCTACCCTCTACCCTTAAACCCTAATCCCTCAACCCTATACCCTCAATCCTCTACCCTCAACCCTCAACCCTCAACCCTTAAACCCTCTACCCTCTACCCTATACATTAAAACCTCAACCCTCTATTCTCAACCCTCAACCCTTAATCCCTCAACCCTCAATCCTTAAACCCTAAACCCTCAACCCCTATACCCTCTACACTTTGTATTGAACACTCAACCTAATCCTTCAACCATATGCCCTCAAACCTATACCCTAAACCCTCTTCCCTCAACCCTTAACCCTCAACCCTACACCCTTTAACCCTAAACCCTTAAACCTTCTACCCTATACCCTCTACCCAATACCCTCTACCCTCAATCCTAGTCCCTCAACCATCAACCCTTAAACCCCAATACCCTAAACCATCAACCTTATAGGTCTTCCACCCTAATCCCTCAACTCTATACTCTCAATCCATATCCCTTTCTCTCTATATATACATCTCACCTCTCTCTCCCCCCTCTCTCCCACCCTCTATAGTACCTCAACCCTATACCCTCAATTCTCAACCCTCCACCCTATAAATTGGATCCTAAACCCTCATATATCTTTGTCCCTCCCTCCTCTTCTCTCCTTCTCTCTATCTCAGTTCTCCCTCCATCTCTCTATCCATCCCTCCCTCCCTCTCTACCCTAATCCCTCAACTCTCTTGACCCTTAATCCCTCAACTCTCAACCCTTAACCCTTAATCCCTAATCCCTCAACCCCTATACCCTCTACCCTATACATTGGAACCTCAACCCTAATCCCCCAACCCTATACCATAAATCCTCTACCCTCAACCCTTAAACCCTAAACCCTCAACCCTTAAACCCTTAAATACTCATCCCTAAACCCTAAACACTTAACCCTCTACCCTTAAACCCTCTACCATCTACCCTCTACCCTCTACCCAATACCCTCTACACTAAACCCTAATCCCTCAACCCTTAAACTATTAAATCCAAGAAAACTCTCTACCATAATCCCTAAACCCTCAACCCTTAATCCCTCAACCCTTAAACCCTCAACCCTCAACACTCAACCCTCTACCCTTTACCCTCAACACTTAAACCCTAATCCTTCAACCCCTATACCCTCTACCATATACATTGGACCCTCAACCCTAATCCCTCAACCCTATACCCTCAATCCTCTACACTCAACCTTAAACCATTAACCCTTAAACCCTATACCCTCTTCCCTATACATTAAACCCTCAACCCTCAATTCTCAACCCTCAACCCTCAATCCTTAAACCCTAAACCCTCAACCCTTATACCCTCTACCCTTTACATTGGACCCTCAAACCTATACCCTAAACCCTCTACCCTCAACCCTTAACCTTCAACCCTACACCATTTAACCTTAAACCCTTCAACCTTCTACCTGATAGCCTCAACCCAATACCTTCTACCCTCAACCCTAATCCCTCAACCCTCAACCCTTAAACCCTAAACCATCAACCCTATAGTTCCTACACCCTAATCCCTCAACCCTATACCCTCAACCCCTATCCCTTTCTCTCTATCTATACATCTCACCTCTCTCCCTCCCTCTCTCCTACCCTCTATAGGGCCTCAACCCTATACTATCAATTCTCGACCCTCTACCCTATACATTGGATCCCCAACCCTCATATATTTGTGTCCCTCCATCCTCTTCTCTCCTTCTATCTATCTCAGTTCTACCTCCATCTCTCTATCCATCCATCCCTCCCTCTCTACCCTAATCCCTCAACCCTAAACCCTCAACCCTTAAACCTTAAACCTTTAAACCATCTACCCTCTACCCTCAACCCAATACCCTTTACCCTTAACCCTATTCCCTCAACACTAATCCCTCAACCCTTAAACCCTTAACCCACTTATTAAACTCTCTACCCTAATCCCTCAACCCTCTTGACCCTTAATCCCTCAATCCTCAACCCTTAAACCCTAATCCCTCAACCCCTATACCCTCTACCCTATACATTGGACCCTCAACCCTAATCCTCCAACCCTATATCCTCGGTCCTCTACCCTCAACCTTAAACCCTCAACCCTCAACCCTTAAACCCTAAACCCTTAAACCCTCCACCCTATACCTTCAATCCTCTACCCTATACCCTCAACACTAATCCATAAACCCTTAAACCCACTTAGTAAAATCTCTACCCTAATCCCTCAACCCTCTTGACCCTTAATCCCTCAACCCTTAAGCCATATTCCCTCAACCCCTATACCCTCTACCCTATACATTGGACCCTCAACCCTAATCCCCCAACCCTATACCCTCAATCCTCTACCCTCAACCCTCAACCCTTAAACCCTATAGCATCTACCCTCTACCCTATACCCTATAAACCCTAAACCCTCTACCCTTAAACCCTCTACCCTCTATGCTCAATCCTCTACCCTCTACCCTCAACCCTAATCCCTCAACCCTTAAACCCTGAAACCCACTTAGTAAACTCTCTACCCTAATCCCTCAACCCTCTTGACCCTAAATCCCTCAACTCCCAACCATCAACCCTTAATCCCTAATCCCTCAACCCCTATACCCTCTATCCTATACATTGGACCCTCAACCCTAATCCCCCAACCCTATACCATCAATCTTCTCCCCTCAACCTTAAACTCTAAACCCTAAACCCTCAACCCTTAAACCCTTAAACACTCAACCCTAAACCCTAAACCCTCAACCCTCAACCCAATACTCTCTACCCTAAACCCTAATCCCTCAACCCTTAAACCCTTAAATATAAGAAAACTCTCTACCCTAATCCCTAAACCCTCAACCCTTAATCCCCCGACCCTTAAACCCTCAACCCTCAACCCTTAAACCCTAATCCCTCAACCTCTATACCCTCTACCCTATACATTGACCACAACCCTATACCTCCTCAATCCTCTACCTCAACCTTAAACCTCAACCTCAACCCTCAACCCTCAACCCTTAAACCGTAAAACCCTTAAACCCTACCCTTTACCTCTACTCCTATACATTAAACCCTCAACCCTCAATTCTCAACCCACAACCCTTAATCCCTCAACCTCAACCCTAAAACCCTAAACCATCAACTCCTATACCCTCTACCCTCTGCATTAATGGAACCTCAACCCTAATCCTTCAACCATATACCATCAAACATGTTCCCTAAACCATCTACCTCAACCCTCAAATTTTAAAACTCCTAATACCCTAGAAACCATCGTTTATAGGGATTCCAACTTAATCCATCAACCTTATACCCTCAACCATATCTCTTCTCTCTATCTATACAATTCACCTCTCTATCTCCTCTCTCCTACCCCTCTAATTGTATCTATGTACCTCTCCTCTTCTCTTTACCACTGCCTCAATCAATCCCTACCACCTCTCCCGGCCTCCCCCATCCATCTCTTTATCTCCCTCCCACTCTCCCGCCTCTCTCTCCCTCTCTCTCTCTCTCTCTCTCTCTCTCTCTCTCTCTCTCTCTCTCTCTCTCTCTCTCTCTCTCTCTATCTATCTATCCCTCCCACCCTACCTAGATAAGTCTCTCTCACTCCACCCCCTCTATCTCTCCCTCTCTCAGGTCACTCCCTTCCACACCCTCTCCCTCTCACTACCTATCTCTCAAGCCTCTCCCTCTCACCCCCCTTCACACTCTCAAGTCTCTCCATTTGGAACCCTACCTCCATAACTCTCTCTCTCTCTACTCTCTCTCTCTCTCCCTCTCTCTCTCTCACCCCTCTCTCTATCCCTCCCTACCTTAGCTAAGTCCTCTCCACTCCTAGCCCCTTATCTACAACTCCTCTTAGGCTTTCCTTCCACCTCCCTCTCTCTCCAAAATCTCTTTCTCCTCTCTCTCTCTCTCTCTCTCTCTCTCTCTCTCTCTCTCTCTCTCTCTCTCTCCCTCCCTCCCTCTAAAGACATACATAAATACATACATACATATGTACATACATTCCTACATACATACAAGCATACATGTACACGTGTAGATACAATCTTGCATACATATAGGCATACATATAATATACATGAATTGATACATACATGCATACATACAGGTATACATACATATGTACAAGCATGCATACATGCATACATACATGACATACAAGCATACATGTACATACAAACATACAAATATATAAACATACATTCAATAGAGTAGCATTTAACATAAAGAAAAATATAATGCGAGCACGTTATATCATGCTCACATTATGTCTTGCTAGACATATCCCTCACAAATGCAAAAAACCATGTCAAAACTAAGATATAATGTGAGCGTGTTATAACACACTCGCATTATATCTTGCTTTGGGAATCCCCAAGCCTTGGGCTTGGTATTTTCCTTGGAATACCAACCCAAAGGTTTAGAGGGCATTCCCAACAACCAAAGACATGTTTTTGAAAATTCTACAATATTTCACATAATCGGGGTCATGCTCACCGTCAAGATTGCACGTGGTTCAATGTTGATCAAATTGAACACCTAGGTAATGTTAGGTTCTCTCCTAGCTATACAATGATATAATTTTTTTCACTTTCTGACAATGTTAAGCCTTTCATCCATAATTTCTTTTGTTTGTGTGTCTATTTTTCGGAAAAAAGTGGTGGTTGGTGTTTTTTTATTATAAATTAACCGTTCATCAAAATTTCAAATAAATAATTTCTAAAGCTTAATGATGATTTTTAAATTTGTCAATGTCAAATGCATCAGTTTATGGGGTTTTTGATAATGATACTGATAATGCCACATTCTGCAAATATATGGGGCATTTTGCTAATGGTTCATGTATCCCATTTCTAGTACTATAATTCATGCATTTTTGTAATTTTTTTAGCTTTATAAATATATATATATATATAACTATAGGCTTTTTTCCTATTATTGAAAAAAAAAAATTGTAGGGGTAGCATGGCCAAAATTTTGTTTTTTAGGAAGTGTCCACTTAGAAATCTAGTAAAAAATTAAATATTCATTAAAAAATTATTAGAAAAATCATGCATCAACTACATACTATTAGCTAATTTCTCATTGGAGCGATTTTTAAAATACTTAAAAAAATTTCACCATGCTAGGGACATACAAGAGTTGCTATGTTATGTTTTTCTGACAAAAACAACACCAATTTTGTATGTCCCTCTTTTGAACCCCTTAATCTCAACCATTTTCAAAATAAATTAGTAGTTTAGAAAGTAGACTCAGAGCACTTCGATCCTTTTTTTTGTTCCATCTCAAAATTTTGAGTCTAACTATCCTCAATTTCACATCCAAGGTAAGTATTTCCTAATTTCAGAAAAAAGTGGCCACTTAAGCCCCCTTTTTGGGACCCATCTTTTTGCACTTACCCATCTAGCCTTGGAAAGAAACCTAAAATGGAGGTTTCAAATTTCAATAGAAATCTGAATCTTGAATATTTGATCAATTGGATCAATGACATGGAAGAATTTTTTGAGTTTGAGGAGATTGAAGACCCTCATCAAGTGAGGTTTGCAAAGACAAAGCTAAAAGGTCATGCTAGCATATGGTGGAAAGAGATCTAGCTTGAAAGAGGAAGACAAGGGAAGGATAAAATTTCTAAATGGGATAAAATGGTGGAAAAGTGAAGAAGTAATTTATTTTAGTCGATTATGAATTGGAGTTGCTCAAGAAGATGCAAAATCTAAGACACGAAACGAGGATAGTGAAAGAATACATAGATGAATTTCACAAGATCCTGATTAGAACAAGACATTCTAAAGCTAATAAGGATAAATTAGCTCGTTATATTAATGGGTTGAAACCTAGAATATAAGAAGAGTTGGCATTAGTAAGAATATACACCATTAAGGATGCATATCAGTTTGCACTGAAGGTAGAAGAAAGATTGAATAGAAAATTTGAGAATAAGGAAAAAGGGAAAGGTAAAGGTTATGTGCAGCTAAAAGAGGATCAACAGAAAATTAGGGACATTAAGGACAACAAATAGGAATGTGGTGAAAGCTCAAACAATTCTCGTGAGTAGAATTATAGAGGTAGAGGAAGATATAGACAAGGACCAAGAAGAGGAGGCTTCTGAGGAACATGTTTTCAATGCGGAGAAGGACATAGAGCCTTTGAGTGTCCTCAACATCAAGGAAGGACCAAAAAAATACCCGAAGGTAATGCTTGAGTTTCCCATGTAGATGAAGATGCTGAGTCATCACATGCTGAAAGGGGTGAGTCCCTTGTTGTCTGAAGAGCCTTGTTGGATGAAGAGAAGGAACTAGACCAAAGAAGGAGTCTATTTCACACTCGATGTAAGTGTGAAGGAAACATTTGTAATGTTATCATTGATGGAGGTAGTACTGACAATCTTGTTCCTGAAGAAATGGTGAAGTTATAGCTACAAAGGAGAAGGCATCAAAATCCATACAAAATTGCTTGGTTGTTGGATAACCATAAGGTTTTGGTGAATGAAAAATGCTAGGTATGATTTAAGATTGGTGATTATCATGATGAAGTTTTATATAACTTTATTCCTATGGATGTTTGTCACTTGTCATTGGCATACCTTGGCATATTGACAAGAAGGAAGTGCATGATAGGTATGCTAATACCTACTATTTGATGAAAGATAGAGTCAAGCACAAACTAAAACCTTTGAATAAAGAAGAAGGATAGGTATGTAATAATGTGATAAAATGCTAGGTTAATGGAGTTAGAAAACTAGTTAATGAGGATGAGGATGAAGACAATTATTTACTAATGCAAGTTGCAGCTATGTTGATTGCATTCAAAAGAGGTAGAATGAAAGTTTTGGTGGAAAAAGAAGAGGTAAAATCTAATTTTTATAAAAATGTTACTGATTTATGTGAGCATGATGAGATTAGTGTGGATGAAGGTATTGTAGTAGTGATTACATTGATGAATGAAGATACTAAAATTGTAAGGAAGAAGGTGAGAAAGTACATGTTGATTTGTTTGGTGAGATTCTATTTGCACCAGTTGATGATTTCTCATGTGATAAAGAGATTTGTATGAGTGGCAGTTTACTGTAGGATGAAAAGGAAGAATATTTTGATTATATTATTGACATTGATAAGGATATAAAGGAGGGGGTGGAAATTATGAGTATTTTGATTATGATATAGACATTGAATTTACAATTGAGAATTACTTTTCAAAAGATATAGGAAAGGAGGAACAAAGGGGACAAATGGAGATTGAAAATGAAACGGTTGTTGCAACAGTGATAGGGGAATAGGTAATGCATGAGTTAGCTTCTTTTCCTGAACAAGATAAAATTAAAGATTATGATTTTCTATTATTTCATAGTTAAAATTGGTGGGAATTGAAATTTGTAAAAAGAGGAAGGAAAAGGGGAAGAATGAAGGATGGAAGGGACATTAAATTGTAGAGGTTGGTTCCGAAAGATGTTCAGAAAAAATAAGGTAGACATATGGGAACAAAATGAGCACAGGATCTAAAAATGTTTATGAGTTCAACTGATGAAACATTTTTTAATTACCCTAGGTGTTTGATGTAGGAGCATCTAGGGTGAAGAGCAATCTTGCATCGACAAAAAAAAAAATCTAAGTTACTTCATTTCCAATAAGGGTTGAATCAGTCTGAATTCACTGAGTATGGTGATATGTAAAGTTTGGGTTTTTACAGTAAGTAGCATGAAGGAGGATGAGCTTTTTCATTCAACGTTGGTCAACATACTCATTGACGTGATATGGAGGCTTTGATAGGACCTTGTTTCGAGTCCCATTGACATACTAATAGGAGGGTAGCAGAAGTTAATGGTCGCAAGGAAGTCTCATCAAGTGGACATTCTCATATCAGCGGGACAACTTTCAGAGTCACTTCGACGGAGCGATAAGGCGAATCAAGGTGACGACAATACTTTGGGCTGACAAGAATACATGCCCCTTTGATATTCTAAAATCAAGGAGACCAACATGTTTATGTGGACTGAGGATCATCAGTGTGGGTTGATTACACTTGCTCCATAATGAATCAAAGCATAATTTAGCCACTAAACCTCAATCTCAAACAAGATCATTCAAATTGAAAGTTAAACTAAGCATTTATTGAAACTAAAAATTACAAACTATGAAAATAGTTAAACTCCTACTCTAACCCATTTGTAACTTATTGTCTTTTGGAATTGGTCTCCTGTTGATGTGGAACAATGACCCTTTCCCAATCCCATGATTTGTGAGATTGTTTCAATCGATTCTCTGGAAGAGAATCGATGAAACCATTGTGATAAATGGATGAAAACATGATTTATGCTAAATTAAACATGATGCAAAATAAATTAACATGATTTAATGCTAAAATTGATCTAACTATGCAATTGCTAAGCTAATCTAAGCTAATTCTAAGCTAAAATATGGAAACCCTAATTTAAAAACAAGCTAAGATGGATGCATGGAATCCATTAATTCATGTCTTAAGCTATTATGCTAATAAAAATGAACTAAAATAAGTTTAAAGTGAGTAAAAAGTGAGTGTAAGTGAGAGTGAATTCAATAGCATAAGTTTGCAATTGAAAGATGGATGCATTTGTCTCCAAATAGTGTTATATTTATAGGAGAGAAAATGAGAAATGGAGGGTTGAGATAAAAAAGGTCAATCAACGGTCAAGGATGGAGGAAATAGGAGGAATGGATCATGGATTCTCATCAATGGATGAGAGTGCGAGATGAGAATTAATCAAGGGCCTACATTTGTTCCAAACAAACACACTTTTGAACTGCACACACAAGTCACAAGGTGACTTGCTCAAGAATCCAAGTGAGATGATTGGAGAGAGAATATTCTTTGGAATATTCTCATGGGTGAGGATAAAGATATTTTCCAAATTAAAAGAAAGTTCTAATTATACAAAAAAAAGGATAAGGAATATTCCCCTTTTGGGTGAAAAATAGTTTAATTGCTTAATTAATCAAGGTTTAATCATACAATTAGGGGTCTTGAAGAATTAAAATGATATTCATTAAATTAAATGATTTAATGAATGGAGGAGATATGAAATGACATTTAATTAAATAACTTAGGGTTATTTAATTAAAATAGAAGACTTAAGGAATTAAATTAAATATTTTGATCTATTTAATTTAATAAGATGAAATGTTAGTGTGAAAGGGGGTGAATTAACCCGATTAAATGTGTTAGGTTAATATATGAAAATGATGCAATTAATTAATTAGCTAGGATAATTCAATTAATTAAGCAAAAATAGGATGGGTTTGAAGAGGAAATGATGTTAGCAAATCTTATTTGAGTGTATGATATCATCTAGGAAATTTTTCAATATCTATATTTTTTCCCTCTTTGAAGCGAGGTACATGCTGCTTCGATTCAAAGACTGATGCTCTTGGAGTTAAAACTATTACTTAAATCAAAAAATAATTTTATTTTTATTTTTTAGATGCCCCAATAAAAGGATAAAGTTGATTCCCTACCCCCTCAAGAAATCGAGCGAAAATTTTGAATTTTGGGTTGATTTCTTGACAAAGGTAAAAAGCTGCCCCAGGGGGTCCAGAAAGGGTCTGGGATGCAAGAATTATGACAAAAACACAAAAAAAAAAATGAAAAATAAGCTTCATTTTGGAAAAATTAGTGAAAATGATGATAAACCCTATCTTCAAGGTCAAATTAGGGCAAAAAACTGTAATTTTCTACCATAAATAAGCTAAGAAGGGTTAATTTCAATTCATTTGTGCATTCACACCATAGAGATTCTTGTTGTTTTGAGCTCTGACCCTCTAACAAAATGGCACAATGACAACTCCAATGACAATTTTATGACCGAGTTCGAGAGTACTAATGGATTCCAAGCTAAAGACCACTGATATGTAACTCAAAACTTGATTTGAAATTTTGATTTTTGATGCATTTATTGTGCTTTGAATTTTAAACTTTGGTGGCATCGCTAAATAGCAACGTCCATTTGAGAATCAGCGACACTAAAATGAATTATAGCAACACATATGTATATAGTGGCACAGTTCATGATTTAAAATTAGGGTTTTCAATTTTAAATTGTGACGCATGTGTATATAATGATGCACTTCTAGATTTGTAAATTATGGTTAGGGTTGCCAAAACTTAAATCACAATCCCCCTCTATTTGGTGATGCACTTTGTGATTTACAATTTGAAATGCCTTCAAGCGTCACAATTTGGAATTTGAATATAGTGACACTATTGTAAATAGTGACACTATTGTCATTTTTTAGCTGAAATGTACAAATTGAGTAAAATTTGTTCAATTTTTTGATGTTGTGCACTTCGTGGGTGTAGGAGGTCATTCCACCACTGATATCACATGAGCACAGGCCCACAGTTTTGGAGAGACTAGGTGATTTATCCGAGTTGCGCTAAGAGCACCTAGGAGAGATCAACCTTTGGTATGTTTATTATGTGCCCGTCGTCTAAACTCATTTAGCTATGATGATTGCTTTGTGCCAGAGATGGCATAGAGAGACTTCTTCATTTCACCTCCTGATAGGTGAGGCAATAGTTACATTAGAGGATGTATGGCATATTCTATTTTTTTTTATAAATGGTGAGCAAGTGATATATGATGTCGATGCTAGGTAGGATTCTTGTCATGAGGTGATGGAATTGGAGAAAATTTCCCTAGCCACATCACAGATTGACCTCGAGATGTATAGAGGTCATGTGCCCACATTTCGATTGATTATTGTAGCCATCATTTGAGGTTTGGTCACTCTAGACCGACGGAGCAAAGGGTTTATCCCAAGATGGGGCTTGGCATGGCATTAGATGCTTCACAAGAGGACTTTTCTTGCATGGTGGCCAGTGATGTTTCCCTCATTATATCATGACATGCACGACTTTGTCTATTTCAACGACAGAGCCATTGGTGTAAGGGTGACCCTACTTCACATTTGGGTGTGGGAGCATATAGTTGTGCTCTAACTGATTGTACATATGGTCGATGTTGAGCTAGATGATACTGTAATTTGGCGGTACAGAGGTACCATTACCCTACAGCACACTGGATAGATTGGGCTCCCATACTAGTAGCGAGTACTTGATGACATGACAATCTTTAGATGGTGACCTTGGCTATAAATGCCAAGGTGGTATGATGATGCTCAATAGTTATTTTTTTCCAAACAGACCTAGTACATGCAGGGTCGAGAGCATATGATTATAGAGCGATACCTACCAAATAGAGTGGCACAACAGTTTGGTGAGCAACAAGATAGGCCAGATGATGCTTACACGGCCATTTTGCTAGGTTTTCTCAAGAGGTTCCTATATGGGGAACTACCATTCCAGCTTCGGAGGTAGTGGAGGAATTTAGGAAATTGGTAGCTTAGCCATGGGCCTATGACTAGGGTCAGGTAGTTGCATAGATGATGCTTGCATATGATGCATGGTTCACACCTTGTCGGTGCTTGACAGCTTCAATGGGTGCTCCTCTGCGAGGGAGAGGAGTAGGCAGGGGTAGAGGATAGGGACATGGGTAGGTTTTGGGGGCTCCACTAGTTGGTTAGCAACCTCCTTAGCAGCCTCCAATTCAAGAGCAGCTAGGACAGCAGCAGGCAGCACCACCACCACCACCTAATGAGAGAGACATTCAAATCCAGTAGCTATAGCAGCAGGTGTAGATTTTGATAGGTGAGCAGGATGAGGCCCACTAGTAAATTTTGGCTATTACTACTAAGCAGGACCAGACCAGACAATAGATGGTGGCCATCACAGTAGAGAGGGACCATGCCAGGAAGTAGTTATAGGTTGTGACCATAGAGAGAGATCAAGAGATCAGGCGATGACAATAGATAGAGGTGATGGCAGCTGCCAGCCAAGGTAGGATTGTATCTGTGAGATTGTACAAAGAGGCTATGATAGAGGCAACTTATTATAGGATGCATTATCACTGTGATGTTCCAGCACCACTAATGCAGCCTAATTATTCACAATGTAGTGATGCATGGCCTAGGGCTAAGGATCAACCAGAGAGGTAGGCCGGAGAGGGGAGAAACCATCATGGCTAGCTTGATTTTGTATAGACACTTTTTAACTTTTGTTTCCCCATTCTTTCACACAGATATACATTCATGGGCTCCTTTTTGATAGCCTCATGGATATTGTATTTATGATCGATATACATACACTAATCCATATTATGTACCATGATATTCATTTTTTGATATATATGATACGGATACAAATTCTATATGATGTGTTCATCTTATTGTATGTTTATGATTGTATGATATGAGATGCTTATATTTAATCATGTATTGATGCACTTTATGTATACTTATGCGATATGCGATGCTATGAGATGTTATGCAATGTTATGATATGTATGGATGCAATGTTATATTATTTTTCATTAAATTTTCATGATATGCCATGGGATAAATGATATGATATACAAATGTTATGGATGCATTTTTTTTCTATGCAATTTTATGAGATGATCATTTATGCATATGGATGAATGGATGGTTAATGCAGATTTTTGCTTATGAGAATGCAATTTGATGTATGTTTATGATATGTGATGCAACAATTTAAGATGCTTAGAATAAAAAATCTATATTATTCATCACAACTTAAATGATAAGGATGATGCAAAATGTATGATGTGATATGCTATGATTATCAGATGCATGTGTGCTAATGATTTTTGGATGCAGGATGGATGCATTGATGATGTTTTTGTTGACTTTCATGATACCAGGTTAGCGTGGAGAGAGGATAGTAGAATAAAATATTATTTACGGTTAATTTTGATGATTTCTTCAAAATATCCAACAAGTCTATGATCCGCCGAGACTTTATTAGAGATGGTGATGAGACATGCATGATGAGGATGAATGCAGGATGATGAGTTTCTCACATTTTGGGATTGGGATTTTCCATAGTTCCTTATTGTTTTATATAACACATAGACATGATGCATCAAGGTATTAATAACCAGGATGACATTGTATTTAGTGTAATGGAATTTGACTCTGTAAATAGATAGGATAGCTCCTGTTCACATCTTGACATAAAAAAACCTCATTGGAATGTAACTTAGAAGTTTAGAATATATTGGACCAAAGCATATGCAATAGTCAACAACATACTCCAAACAACCTTCCTACACACAACTAAGCAAGTATGTGCCATGATTATTTTACAAGAGTGTCCACAAGCACAACAAACAAAAGATTATGATCGATGCCCCATTCCTTTCTCTCTAAATCATTTTGATAGACATCATCGAGAGGTCCTCAGAATGGGCTAATAAGATAAATCATAAGAAAAGACCAAAGACAAACAGTCAATGTTGTCTATATCTCTTTCCAATTTAATTTAGCTAAAGTGATGTTTGATACTGATGTCCATTGCAGGAAGGATACATCCTAGCACATTTCGATCAGATGGTTGTTTGATGTTAGGATGATGATGAGCTTTATGATAATTCATTGATATAAACTTCATTGAAACATTTACCTATGATCTAGACTTTATATTTTTCCACTTAGGTTCTCACTTTACGACTTGTGACACTTGTCTTCTATTTGTTTTTCCAAACGGTGAAGGTGACAATTGATTTGTTATGGGGGAAATTTATTATAGGTGAAAGCGAGATGGGATGGGTGGTTTTAGATTTTTTGGAATATTTCAATGTTTTTGGTATTTTGAAAATGTTTTAAGGTTGTTTTTGTCCTTTTTGAAAGTTTATATGAATATTTATCTTTTCAATTTTTTGAGGTTGTTTAGGGGTTTTTTGAAGATATTTGAGGTTGTTTAGGTCTTTTTGAATTTTTTCTAATGTTTTTGGATTTTTAATTTTCCAATGTTTTTGTGTTTTATGAATATTTTGATGTTTTTTTGTTTTTTAGAGTTTTACAAATGTTTAGGGATTTTCAAAGTTATCTAGATGTTTTGGGATTTTCTAAGTTATCTAGATGTTTTTGGATTTTTTGAGATTTCCGACCAAGAACCTAACCTAAAGACCTATCCTAGGGGTCTTAGGGGCTGATCAAAGATAATCCTTGCCTATGTTATACACATAGAGACCACATAGTTCAACTGATTGACTTATTTACAAGATGACAAATGCATATGTGATGGAATGTCAGTTTATTATAGTGGACTCCTAAAAGAATGACCTAGGGTGTCTTGGGGGCCCATCAATGATGGCCTTACCTATGTTCAAGCTTAGAGACAATGTAGTTCGACAAGGGTTCGACTTTTTGTATTTTTGATTTTTGAACTTTTTAGGATTTTGATGTATTTTGGATGTTTTTGATTTTTCCTTTACAATTTTTTGAATGTTTTTGGATTTTAGTTGTACAGGATTTTGCAAATGTTTTTGTATATTCTAATGAATGTTTTATGAGTTTTTTTGGGATTTTTGATGAGATTTTATGAATTTTTTTGGTATTTTTGATGAGATTTTATGAATGTTTTTGGTATTTTTGATGAGATTTTACAAATGTTTTTGGTATTTTTTATGAGATTTTACTAATATTTTTGGTATTTTCAATGACCTTAAGATATACAAGAGCCTCATATGACCCATAACAAAGTTCCCCCAGCATGACATGTTAGACTACTTCAATAAAGACAAGAAAAACTGACCTTTGAAATATGCCAAGTAGTACTAAAGGGATTGTGATACTTCACAACATCAAGCTATGATAAGGACACAAATAGGCGATGGATAAATGGTGGTGCAAAGAATGATAGGAAAAAAGAGCCAAAGAATAGATGAAGGTGATTTATTTATGCAAGGCACTTTTTTTCCAGGTTTTCACCAAGGTACTTTCCCAAAGTGCCACCGAAGTGGTTTTCACTAGAGGACGATTTTTTTCTTTACTTTTTTTATCCTTTTCCTCTTTTTTTTTTTTTTAGATTCACACCCTTCAAGACTAGGCATAAAACCTTTTAAGATGCAATTTGTTGGTTGGTTCTTGCAAGGGTTCACCTTCAGGTGTTGACAATTCATATGCTCCTAATCCATAGCTTGTTGTGATGATGAAAAGACCCAACCAGTTAGGCTCAAACTTCCCTTTGATGTCTTGATCTAGAAGGTTCTTCTAATTTTGCTTTAAGACAAGATCCCCTACCTAGAAATACTGACATTTGATCCTCTTGTTATAGCTCTATTTTAGTCAGTTTTGATATACTTGCAAGTGATTGAGGGCATCAAGATGATGCTCATCCAGGAATTCTAACTCATTCAGTTGAGATACTCTATATCCTTTATCTATGATCAGGTTTTGTAATAAAACTCAAAATTATAGGAGCTCAACCTCAATAGGCAGGATGGCTTCTAATCTATAGACCAAGCAGAAAGGGGTTGCACCTCTAGGTGTGTAGATACTGGTTTGATAGGCCCAAAGAGTAGTATTTAGCTATAGATGCTAGTCACATCCAGCTTTATTGATTGTTTTCTTTAGGATTTTTAGGATAGTTTTTTTTGTAGCCTTAGCTTGGTCGTTTCCTTGGGGATAATATGGGGTAGAGAATCAGTGTTGGATGTTGAATATTTGACATAGCTCTTTCACATCTTGATTCTTAAAGGGTGTTTTGTTTTCTAAGATGAGGGTTTGTGAAACACCATAATGACAAATTAGATATTTCAAAATAAATTTAGCAATCTTCTTCCCCATTATGTAGGTCATAGGAATGGCTTCAACCCACTTAGTAGAGTACTCAGTGGTGGTTATGATAAATTTGTGGCCATTGGATGAGGTGGGAGTGATTTTTCCTATGAGGTCAAGCCCCCACTATGAGAAAGGATAGAGTGTGATCATGGGTTGCAATTCTTGAGCCAGAGCATGAATCAAATCTCCATGTTGTTGACATTGGGCACACTTTTGCACATATTGATGAGCTTCCTTTTCCATAGTTGGCCAATAGTACCCCGCCCTCAATAGTTTCTTAGCTAATGCCATACTGTTATAATGGGCCCCACATATACCATCGTATACCTCTATTAAAGTAGTCAAGGCTTCCTCTTGGTTAAGACATCGTAGCAATTCCCCTTTGATGCTTCGACAGTAAAGGGTATCACCTAAGATCATGAATGGGGATGCCTTTTTAACAAAGGTATTTTTAAGGTTGGAGGTGATATCGGATGGGAGGGTTCCTCTGCTTAGGTAGGTAAAGATGTCATGGTACCACAGGGATCCAAGACCAACAATGACACACACTAATTTTGATCTAGGTATCTCGAAAGTTGGTACAAGAAGTTGTTCTACCAAGAATTCGCATTGGAGGACGTTGTTCGACATGTCTAGTAGTGATTTGATCATTTCCATGGTGTTTTTTGCTCTGTTGTTTATGCAAGGAATCTGGTCAAAAGTTATGTCTATAAAAATTTCCTTGAGACTATCTACCATTTTTTTGTAAGGAGTGAGCTTATCATCCTTAGTTTGATAGTCATTGTTGACTTGGTTGATAACCAGTTGTGAGTCTCCATAGACTTTCATTTCTTGTATCTGCCATTGAACTGTTATCCTTAGACTTGTGATTAGGGCTTCGTACTCAACAATGTTGTTAGTACACAGGAATGATAGTCAATATGACTTTGGAATGCAATCACCTTGAGGGGTGATGAAAATAATGCCTGCTCTAGATCCATGTTGGGTAAATGATCCATCAAAGTAAATCTTCCAGTGAGTTGTAAGGTTGATGAGGAACACTGATTCATCAAGGAACTTAGATACCAAGGGGTTCTCAACATAGATAGGTGCTTCTACTAGGTTGTTTGTGATCATGTGTCCTTTGATTTCCTTGCACTCCACATACTCTATGTCAAATTCTATTAATATCATCACCCATTTGGCCATACTACTAGGAATGCTTTCTCAATAGGTGAATAGTTTATTTCATAGCCTACCAAATTTCTACTGATGTAGTAAATAGCTATTTCCTTTTCATTTTCATCATGTTGTGCCAATAGAGCTCCTAATGTTGCTGGTGTTGCTGAGATATACAAGATCAATGGTTTGTTCGGTATTGGTGGCATAAGCACTAGAGGTGTTATTAGATAGTCTTTGATCTATTGGAAAGATTTATCACACTTCTCATCCCACTTGTAGGTTATCCCTTTATAAAGAAGATGTGAAAAGGGGTGGATTTTATCTAATAGTTGTATTATGAACCTTCTAATGGACTATAGCCTTCCTTATAACCCTCTCATCTGCTTTAGTGTTTGTAGTGGTTCTATGTCTAGGATGGATTTTACCTTTGATAGATCAATTTCTATCCCTCTTTGTGAGACAATGAAGCCCATAAGTTTCTTGATGTGACCCCAAAAACACATTTTTTTGGATTTAGCCTTACTTTGTATTATTCTAGCCTATCAAAGATGGGTCTTAAGACTTGTATGCGCTCACTTCTTTTCTTTGATTTTTCCAAAATATCATCCACATAATCTTCAACTATTTTGTGGATCATGTCATGGAAGATGAGGTTCATTTCCCTTTGATAGGTTTATCCTACATCCTTTATCCCAAATGGTATCACAGTCCATCAATATGTTCCCCACAAAAAAGTGAATGTAGTTTTGTGTTGACCTTCCTTGGCAATTATGATTTGATTGTAGATTGAAAATCCATCCATGAGTGAGAGCATTTCATGCCCTACTATTAATTCCACAATGAGGTCGATATTAGGAAGAGGGAAATCATCCTTCGAACATTCCTTGTTTAAGTCTCTGAACTCAGTGCATATTCTGATGCTCCCAAGGGGTTTTGAGACTGGTACCAGGTTTGAAACCCACTCAAGATAATCTATTGGTCGAATTAATCCAACGTCGAGAATATTTTGTAACTCTAGTTTCACCAATAGTGCTATCTAAGGGTGCATCTTCCTTAATTTCTTCTTGACTAGCTTGGCTTCAAAATAGACTACTAAGTGATGCACAAGTACTTCAGGATCAAGGCTTGGCATATATATGTATGACCATGCAAATTTAGTTCTTTTCTCTTTTAGGGATGCTGCTAGGTTCTTTTGTTCTCATCCAACAAGGAATCAACATAGAAGGTGATATTAGGTGCTTCTTCAGTTCCCACATTGACTGGTGTGCCCTTTTCTACTAGGACTATTGACTTCTCTAGATGCATTACACTCAGGGGGAGATTGAATCCCTCATCCTTGGGTTCCTCAGAGAGGTTTTCACCATTGGATGCATCCTTTGTTTTTACTATTTTAGGATCAGAGAATGCCATCATGTAGTTTTCACTCAAGGATATGCATGTCAGTTGCATTTCATTAATTTTGTGACTGAAGGATTCAATCACCTCCCCATAGTATGCCTTTGTGTCTAGTACTATGTCAAAACCTACTTTGTGATCTACCCATGCTAAGTTGTCATAGAGTCCCATGAATTCTGAGATCGCTCCATATTTTTGAATAAATCTAGAATCAGTCCTTGTTGGTCCATGTCAATGAGTTGAGGATATGTTGGAACCTTCATATTTTGGAAAAATTTGAAGGTGCCATGTCAAAAATTTAAATACAGCACTCAGAAACTCAGTTGAAAATTTTACTTAAGTGGCTCACGTTGAAAAACCACAAAATGAAATCAGTATAATTTCAAGCAAAATCACTTTGCAAACATGTTTATCTACCACATATGAGTGTGCACGCCAATTTTCAGTGTCATACGATCTAATTTGAAAATGTTTCAAAGCGACAAGTTGAAGGGTTTTTGAAAAATTTTGTTGCCAATATAGTGAAAATTATGTTAAAATGGTCAACTTTGAGGGTTAATAGTTTTCAGTTTGGATCATTTCATGTCAAATCATTCAGAAAATATGTTCTCCTACCATAGCTCAACACATTGGTGCATTTTTGGGGTTTTTTGAGATCATTTGATCAGTTTCCAAAAGGCTACTTAATCTATTTTTGTCATAGTACAAAGTCTTAAAAAATGAAGTTTCACAAGTGCCCACTTCAATTAAGGTGTATTTTAAATATCATGGAAGATGAAATCATTTAAAGAAATGCTTTTGACTGAGATGGCATCAACTTGAATCAAACACTTGCAGTCATGGAGGTCATAAATATCAAATATCCTTTTAAGGTTGCTCAAGATAATCAATTTAAGAAGGAAATGCATTTTGGAGACTATGATTACTGTTGAGTCACAAGGAAGCTCTTCACTTTTCATAGGAACATATCATATAAGAAGTGGCACCATTTTTGCTATCAAAAATAAAGTCTTTATCAAATGGAGGAACTATTTCTCCAAGCAATGATTGCTTCAACAAAAAAGTATGTCTTCTGCAAGAAATGTGGTACTAATACAAGACATAGATCGAAGAATCCCCTTTCATGTGCCTCTTGCTACAGATCTCTCAGAAGTGGAAGAGAACAAAATACTGGTAGAGGAGGATTTAAGGAAATGCAAGGTTATGAGCATTCAAGACTAGTATGCCTTTCTATAGAGAAGAATCATAATATGAAAATTTGTGGATTCTACCATAGTGGTATCATTCCATCATGGTCTAAGCCTACTATCAATACAAGATGAAAGGCTTAAATGTGAAAATTACATAGAGACACCCTACATAATTCTTTAGAGACCATTGCATTTGGCATTAAGATCACTAGAAGCAATGAGAACAATTATCATTTGAAGAAATACTAATAGCTCCTTGTGACAAATCCTTGAAAGTGATCGGGATCAATGAATAAAGGGATGAAGATTAGCAAGATATAGGAATCCATTTCCAAAATAACTCTAGAAAAGGTAGTAAACAACATCGGTCCCTTTTCAAAAGTTATTCAACATTGTTGAAGTCCAAGAATTAAGGTGCGCGATTAAAAGAATCTAAGGAAGATCAATTCAATGAGTTGTTGAGGACGACTATGATTGGAGGTTTTAACTAGTGAACTAAGGAAATCAAAATGTTATTGAACCTCCAAAAGCATTCAAAACTATTTGAAAGTCATGAGATTGCGTGCGAAAGGAGATTTGTTGAAATGATTCAATAAATAGGACTGGCAGACGCCAAATTTCTCCATGTTCGAGTTTCGAAATAGGGTACGAGCATCTATCAAAACAAGATAAAAGGTAGGTTTTATCAAAGACCGAATATACATATGGAGCATGATATGCAGAAGAAAGGGAAGATACTACAGAAGTACATAATTCACCCGTGCATGGAGAAGAATTCATTCATAGAACTGTTGAATTCACCACTGATCTACACAAAAATGTCTTTCCGTGTGGAACATAGAGCAAATGATGAGATGAAATGATGAAGAAAATTGATTGGAAACTACAAAGGTTCAGCATTGAGTGAAAAAATGAAATATTGGTCTAGCTTACATGAGAAAATCAAGTGATTCTACAGCGCAAGGGAGTAACACAGATTGATTTTAGTGAAAGGAAATTACGCCAGCTAGAAGAGCTGAATCTGAAAATATCTAAAAGAGATGTCATCTCATGGAACGTTATATTCCATTGATGGAGGATATGTGTAAAATGGATCTCAAACAAAGCTCTGAAGAACCCTCAAGTATGTGGCAAGTGTAAAAATAAATTCCACAACCATTCCCAGCATCCTACTGCCTGCGCTATGAAGGAGGGGTGTGTGTAATACATTAACTCCATGCCATGGAAGAATACAAAAGGATTCAATATACAGTCATGAACATAAGAGAAAATCCCTAAATTTATCGACGAGAGAATGAGGATTAGAGTGAAAAATTTAAGTCATGTCGAGTGTGTTTGTCACGCTGATGGAGATTTCATTGAGGAGACACATTACTATCGGAAGAAAAAATTTGTCTCTTCGATGATGCATGTATGGCTGAAAGTTTGGAGGTGGTGAAAAATAATTAAAATAAATGGTATCAATAAAATCTAGGTAAGATTAAAAAGATTTAAATATTACATTGTTGGAGTAATAAGGTGAATAAAGGTGAAGATAGAGAGGTAGAGCATTTTTAGGAGGTAAAATATTTTAACCAAGATGTGAATTATTTTCACCAAAGGGAGTTATAAGGTGGATGTTTATTTTACCCACAAAAGGCATAAAAGGTAAAAAAATTATAAAGTGTTTGCACGAAAAATGGAAGTTTTTCATCAACGTGATTAAAAGAATGAATAATTATTTTACCCAAGGGAATAAATTTGGTGAAAATTTTCAATCAAACAAGATAGAAACGGGAGATTTTCCAGCAAAGGGATTAAGATTAATGAGGACTATCGAAGAAAACATAAAGATGAAGATTAAAATATTTAATTCTCCAAAAGGAAACTAATTAAATATTTTATTTTTCCAAAAAAAACTATAAGAAAAGTTACACCAGACTGATGTTGAGAAGAGTTGCAACCCTAAAAAGAGCAGTGTATATATGTGAGATAAAATTGTATCATAAAAAAGTAGGCGAATAGGGATAAATAGATAGTAGGAAAAGTTTCTATGATGTTTATATTCGGAAAGACTATGTTGCAAATATGATTCTGAAGAAGTTAATGGGAGATCTCTGATACTATGGTGTCATACTAGTATCAATTGTTTGTTGACTTAACCAAAAATATTATCAGGTTGTCTCCAAAGTTGATGTTTCTTTGTTATTTAAATTGATACATCAAGTATATACTTAGTTTATCGATACACATGTTGTATTTGTGTGGTATGATTAGTAGGTTCTTTCAAGTAAAGATTAAGTCCTTCAATTCATTCATAGGAACTTGGAGATATTATTTGGATCATTAAGAAGAATCTGGTAATTACATGTTTGCAAGTTTATACCTATAGACTAATATTGGAATGCCAAACAGTTTGAATTCCTACCAAGTATAGTCCACAAATCTTAGAATTTCACTTGAATCCATATACCCAACAAGGCACTGATCTCATACATTTTATCATTTAGTTTCATCCATTTTATTTTTTACAACTGTTAATTGAACATATTGATCTTTACTTATATAATCTATACCAAATTAGGATTTCATCTCTCCACTTTAAATTGCCATTTTGGATAGACTACTTAGGAAAGAAACACACAGTTCAAGTTTGCTTCATTCACATAGGTGCACCTACCTAGGTCTAGCAGAACCTAAAGAGTAGAAGATTTAAATTCATCATTTGGCCTTGTATGTTAGCCAAAAATGTTGTGAGAGCTTGGCAGCCTCTTGTGGTTCAAACCTACATTTTTGAGACCTAACAGTTTGGCAACTCTACTAGGGACAAACTTCAGAAAATTTGGTTCCAACCTATCCATTTAAAGAGTCAATACAAATTTCACATTTGGGTAATTACTTCCATATTCTTGAGTAAGGAGATTCCACTAGGGTAAAACCAAGAATAATTTCAAAATCTATTTCATTTTCTTACTTTTGGAAAATTAGGTGGTGACTCTGGAAAAAACTTGATGAAGAATACTTAGAGCAATACAATTATGGGCTTTCTTCGAAGTGTAAAAGGCCTCATTTTCCTAGCCCACCCACCTCAATACCCTACACAGCACAATCCAACCTATATCTATTATCATCAATTTGCACCTGATGTGGAACCGGCGATCCGTATTCAAAAGATAAGCAATAGTCTTTTAAAATAATTTTATGGAAAAATGAGACACAAAAAGGAATCTGGACGCTCTCTCTTCAACAAAATGGCAAATATCTATGTACAAGTACCTATTAATTATAGGCCCAACACATCCATGTTTATTGAGCAGTTCATGAAAGTATATTGGCTTGATTCAATTCATTGGCCTGAGTCAGTAAAACTAGTCACTTTTGACCAAGTAGATGTGCTAATTCAAATCATAGATAAGAAGAGGTATGAGGATGGTGCCAATCATATCATTTGTGAATATGTAGAAATTGATCAATCAATGCAGAAAAATATGGAGTCTCTTGAAAATACATGTCAAAATCAACAGCTTGAGGAGCAAGAAGATGAGTATGTACATACTCAAAGCCAAGACTCCATCATAGAATCAGAATGTGGAATTTCCCCCTTAGATACATTTCTTGACATAAGGAAATATGAAGGAGAAGATAAAAACTCTTTATAAAATAGGATGACAAATATCTGTATGCAATTACCTTCTCATTATAGGCCTACAAATCCCATGTCTATTGCACAGTTTGTAAGAGCATGGGAGCCTGAATCAGTTTATTGGCCAGAGTCATCAAAACAACTTTCCTTTGACCAAGTGAATAAATTTATTTATGCCATACATGGGGCAAGGTATCTAGACACTGTCAATGATGAATCTAATAGTGATATCACAGATGATCAAATAATGCAACAAACAAAGGAAACATGTGCAATTCAGATTTCCAATGACAATTATTCATATTTGGAAGATGATGATGATATGGAAGATCAATCATACATTTTGGATGAGGACTACAATGATGAGGATGTTCTTGAAGATACACTTCATGAGGAATACATTGGTTATAAATCAAGTGAAGATGAACAAATAGAACCTTCATTCTTAGATCAATACCATGGTGACACAATTAATAATGAAGAAGAGTTCATGGAAGATAGCTTTTATGAGGACCAAGATGAAGAAAATGTGGAAGAGGTTAATAAAGAAGCAAATCCACTTGACAAAGAACATATGTGACATATTCATCTATAGCTGATAACCATGAGGACATGATTGATGAACAAGAAGATTGCACATTTGAAAGTGGTTTTGAAAAAAATTCAAAACCATTGTATGATCAAATAATCGAAGGATCTCATATGACATCTTGCCAAGTTGAAACAGAAGGGGATTGTGTATCATGCCACAATGAAGAAGAGTTTGAGGACAATCACATGAATCTTGATTTACAACAAGGAGATATTTTCAGCTCTTATGGAGATCAAGAAGAGGGAGAAATAATAGAAGAAATGGAAGAAGAAACATGTTCACTCAGCAGTGAGCAAATTTCAGATTTGCTAACTCTTGAATACCAAAGATGTGCACACAAGGATGATTCTAAATTTTTGTGTCTAGTCTACATTTTCTTTGACAGTGAAAGTACTTTGTGTGATGATTCATATGACTCCATGTGCATTTATCAAAGTGATGTAGAAACTTTTCAAGTTGATCAAGAATCTGTATCTATTCAAGAAGAGATATGTGATTTAGAAGTTTTGGGCTTATGTAGAGAAGACATTTATTTGCATACCATGTATAATAGGAATCTAACATTGATTGGTTCAGATATGCATGATAATGAAAATATGAATCAGAACTCGGTGTCATCTCCAAATGGTGATATGGAAGAAATGTAGAATGTTTCAGATTTGTTTGTCTCAAACAATGTTGATATGACAGAGCTTTCAGATTTGTGTGAGAAGCATTCAAATGTTGAGATGAGTGGCATAGATGATTGCCATGCCTATATTTTGGTCCAAGGGCAAAAACACAAATTTTTTTTTTTTGTAACAATAACATATAAATACTATTGTTTGTCAACTCATCGTAGCTTAAAAATATTCCCATCAGTAACCTGCTATCTGGGACACATTATTAGTGTGTAGCATATTAAATATCTTTGGAATCAACCCAGTATTCATGATCATGATTGTTTCTCTTCCCATGCACATGAAAGTTGTATTTCTTGGATGCATAAATGGCCTCATAATGATTTCAAATTTCTTATGCAAATCAATCTCAGCTATATGATGAACAATGAATGTTTTCAGCTTTCAAATCAGCAAGGATATCATTTCATGATGCATGACCGAGATTGGAATGCTGGAAGGAGCTACAAGTATCTTTATGACAACAAGAATGGCAAGGAAGATGACATGAATACTTTCAAGGGGAGTTCACTAAGCTCAAATCAGAATAAAATTTATGATAGAGGGAAGTATATATTTTTCTTTTTTGGTGGCCTAGTGCCATTAGTTGTGGTGTGATCTTCAAATCATACAAATCATGGGCAAAGGCTTGTGGTTTTCTCTCCCAGGGGTCTGAATTCTTGCTATACCCACAAGGGGCATACATCCTCAAATAGAGCCATTGTTGGAACCTTCAAATTTTGGAAAAAATTGAAGGTGCCATGTCAAAAATTTAAATACAACACTCAAAAACTCAGTTGAAAAATTTGTTTAAGTGGCTCACATTGAAAACTCACAAAATGAAATCAGTGCAATTTCAAGCAAAAACACTTTGCAAACGTGTTTATCTACCACATATGAGTGTGCACGCCAGTTTTCAATTTCATACAATCTGATTTGACAAAGTTTCAAAGCAAAAAGTTGAAGGGTTTTTGAGAAAATCTGTTGTCAGTACAGTGAAAATTTTGTTAAAATGGTCAACTTTGAGGGTAAATATTAAGAAAATGGATGATTATCATAACAAACTGATTGGTTCCTTCGATTCTCTACACCAAATTCTACATCCATGCCAATTTTCAAGGCATTTAGACATCATTTGATATTTTTCAAAATCAATTCCAAACGGATCTTACCCAGTTTTGAACTCTACATTTTCAGGACAGCTGCAAAAGGCTCAACTTTGACACCCCATATTTTTCAAAAGAATAATTTTGGTGAAAAACCATTGTACACACATGTTAATGGATCCTAAATAAACTAATTTGCAAAGTTATAGCCTCCTAGGATTAAGTTTGATATTTTTTCGAAAAGGCAAGTTGGTGGCTTTCAATTGAGCTAGGCAAGTGCAATTTTCATAGTGTTAAATGGGCAACTTTGAGCGTTAACATTTTTTTAGTTTGGACCATTTCATGCCAAATCAACCAGAAAATATGTTCTCCTACCATAGCTCAACACATTGGTGCATTTTTGGGGTTTTTCGAGATCATTTTATCAGTTTCCAAAAAATATTTTGGAGGCTACTTAATTTGTTTTTGTCATAGTACAGAGTGTTAAAAAATGAAACAAGTGCCCACTTCAATTCAAGGTGTATTTTAAATATCATGGTAGATGAAATCATTTAAAGAAATGCTTTTGACTGAGATGGCATCAACTTGAATCAAGCACTTGCAGTCATGGAGGTCATAAATATCAAATGTTCTTTAAGGCTGCTCAAGATAATCAATTTAAGAAGGAAATTCATTTTGGAGACTATGATTACTATTGGGTCATAGGGAAGCTCTTCACTTTTCATAGGAACATATCATATAAGAAGGGGCACCATTTTTGCTATAAAAAAACAAAGTCTTTATCAAATGGAGGAACTATTTCTCCAAGCAATGATTGCTTCAACAGAAAAGTATTTGTCTCTTGCACAAAATGTGGTACTAATACAAGATATAGATTGAAGAATCCCCTTTCATGTGCCTCTTGCTACAAATCTCTCAGAAGTGGAAGAGAAAAGAATAATGGTAGAGGAGGATTTAAGGAAATGCAGGGTTATGAGCATTCAAGACTGGTATAACCTTTCTACAGAGAAGAATCATAATATGAAAATTTGTGGATTCTACCATAGTGGTATTGTTCCATCATGGTCTGAGCCTACTATCAATACAAGATGAAATGGTTAAATGAAAAAATTACACAGAGACACCCTACATAATTCTTTAGAGACCATTGCATTTGGCATTAAGATCACTAGAAGCAATGAGAACGATTGTCATTTGAAGAAATACTAATAGCTCCTTGTGACAAATCCTTGAAAGTGATCAGGATCAATGAATAAAGGGATGAAGACTAGCAAGATACAAGAATACATTTCCAAAATAACTCTAGAAAAGGTAGTAAATAGTGTCAGTGCCTTTTCACAAGCTATTCAACATTGTTGAAGTCCAAGATTTAAGGTGCACGATTAAAAGAATCTAAGGAAGATCAATTCAATGAGTTGTTGAGGACGACTATGATCAGAGGTTTTAACTAGCGAACTAAGGAAATAAAAATGTTATTGAACCTCCCAAAGCATACAGAACTACTTGAGAGTCGTGAGATTGCGCGCAAAAGGATATTTTTTGAAATGATTCAATAAATAGGGCTAGCAGATGCCAAATTTCTCCATGTTCGAATTTTGAAATAGGGTACGGGCATCTGTCAAAACAAGAGAAAAGGAATTTTTTATCGAAGACCGAATATACATATGGAGCATGATATGCGAAAGAAAGGGAAGATACTACAAAAGTACATAATTCACTCGTGCATGGAGAAGAATTCATTCATAGAACTGTTGAATTCACCACTGGTCTACACAAAAATGTCTTTCCGTGTGGAACATAGAGCAGATGATGAGATGAAATGATGAAGAAAATCAATTAGAAACTACAAAGGTTCAGCATTGAGTGAAAAAATGAAATCTTGGTCTAGCTTACATGAGAAAATCAAGTGATTCTACAGCGCAAGGGAGTAACACAGATTGATTTTAGTGAAAGGAAATTACGCCAATTGGAAGAGTTGAATCTGAAAATATCTAAAAGAGATGTCATCTCATGGAACGTTATATTCCATTGATGGAGGATATGTGTAAAATGGATCTCAAACAAAGCTCTGAAGAACCCTCGAGAATGTGGCAAGTGTAAAAACAAATTCCACAACCATTCCCAGCATCCTACTGTCTGCACTATGAAGGAAGGGTGTGCATAATACATTAACTCCACGCCATGGAAGAATGCAAAAGGATTTAATATACAGTAATGAACATAAGAGAAAATCCCTAAATGCATCAGCAAGAGAATGAGTATCAGAGTGAAATTTTTAAGTCATGTCGAGTGTGTTTGTCACGCCAATGGAGATTTCATCAGGGAGACACATTACTATCGGAATAAAAAATATGTCTCTTCGATGATGCATGTCTGGCTGAAAGTTTGGAGGTGGGGAAAAATAATTAAAATAAATGGTATTGATACAATCTCAGTAAGATTAAAAAGATTTAAATATTACATTGTTGGAGTAATAAGGTGAATAAAGGTGAAGATAGAGAGGTAGAGCATTTTTAGGAGGTAAAATATTTTAACCAAGATGTGAATTATTTTCACCAAAGGGAGTTATAAGGTGGATGTTTATTTTACCCACAAAAGGCATAAAGGGTAAAAAATTATAAAGTGTTTGCATGGAAAATGGAAGTTTTTCATCAACGCGAATAAAAGAATGAATAATTATTTTACCCAAGGGAACAACTTTGATGAAAATTTTCAATCAAACAAGATATAAATGGGAGATTTTCCACCAAAGGGATTAAGATTAATGAAGAATATCAAAGAAAACACAAATATGAAGATTAAAATATTTAATTTTCCAAAAGGCAACTAATTAAATATTTTATTTTTCTGAAAAAGAACTAAAAGAAGAGTTAGATGAGACGGATGTTGAGAAGAGTTGCAACCCTAAAAAGAGCAATGTATATATGTGAGATAAAATTGTATCATAAAAAATAGGCAAATAGGGATAAATAGATAGTAGGAAAAGTTTCTATGATTTTTATATTCGGAAAGACTATGTTGCAAATATGATTCTAAAGAAGTTAATGGAAGATCTCTGATATTGTGGTCTCATACTAGTATGAATTGTTTGTTGACTTAACTGAAAATATTATCAGGTTGTCTCCAAAGTTGATGTTTCTCTGTTATTTAAATTGATATATCAAGTATATACTTAGTTTATTGATACACATTTGTTGTATTTGTGTGGTACGATTAGTTGGTGTTTTCAAGTAAAGATTAAATCCTTCAAGTCATTCACAGTAACTTGGAGATATTATTTGGATCATTAAGAAGAATTTGGTAATTACACTTTTGCAAGTTTATACAAGCTATAGACTAATATTGGAATTCCAAAGAGTTTGAATTCCTGGCAAGTATAATCCACAGATCTTAGAATTTCACTTGACTCCATATACCCAACAAGGCACTAGTCTCATACATTTTATCATTTAGTTTCATCCATTTCATTTTTTACATCTGTTAACTGAACATATTGATCTTTACTTATACAATCTATACAAAATTAGGATTTCATCTCTCCACTTTAAATTGCCATTGTGGATAGACTACTTAGGGAATAAACACACGGTTCAAGTCCGCTTCATTCACATAGGTGCACCCGCTTAGGTCTAACAGAACCTAAAGAGTAGAAGGTTTAAATTCATCATTTGGCCCTATACGTTAGCCAAAAACATTGTGAGATCTTGGCAACCTCTCATTGTTCAAACCTTCATTTTTGAGACCTAACAGGATATGTTAGGCGTATTTCAGTTGGTTGATTGTTTGGAGTAAAGGATGTAATGGATATCATGAAGAGGGTGTTCTCAAACAAATCGGAAACATCAAGAGGGAAGTCATCTAAGGTTGTATCATGTGATGCAGGTAACCAAGAAGAAGCCTCAGAGCATTTAGTGGAAGTACCTTTGCCAATAAGGGTGACTTTGCTAGTGGTACAACCTAGACCAAGATTCTTTAGTCATTTCTTAGGAACAATGGGTTCTAGCAAACAATTATCATTCATTCCTAGCTTCTCATTCTTGTTATATCCCCAATTCTACATGATTTGCAAGCCTTTATTATCATCTTCTATGGGAAGAAGAGGAACAGGTCATTCATCTTGATAGAGGAGTTTAGAGATATCTTCTTCATTGATATCTTCCTAGTTCAAATCCCCCCACTTGGTGAAGATAGTGGCTGCCATACTGATTGTTTTAGGTTATTTGGTGCTAGATGTGGTTTTCCCATAAGACTGGGGAGAAATAGGTAACTCTCCTAAGACAAAGGTGTCTTTCAATAGCTTGTAGTTCCCACAACCATCATCTTGGATCACTACTTTGGCATTGGGTATACTCTGCACAATAGGTTCCTTTGTTTTAGAATTAGATGCAAGGGATGATGGTTCAACAAATGAGGTGGAAGGTGTAGGCCCTTCATCATTCTTAAGTATTTGTGGAATTTTATATAACTTAGCTACAATATTTTTGCAATAGTAAAAAGGCTCAGGATCTCCATGGATAGTAATTTCTCTGCCCTCGAAAGGAAACTTCACACATTGATGATAGGTCAAGGCTATAGATTTTAGTGAATGGATCCATGGTCAGCCAAGCAGGATGTTATAGGGAAGATCAAGGTCAAGCACTTGGAATGTAGTTTCTGCAATGAGAGGTCCCACTTGAATGGGAAATACAATGATTCCTTGTGATAACCATTCTTGGTCATCATATGCCCTAATGGTGGTACTCTTTTTCCTCTCAATAGTATCCTCTGAATAGCCCAATTTTTTTATAAATTGAAGGGAGCAAATGTTTAATCCAACACCTCCATCTACTAAGACTCTTTTGACCTTGTTCTTATGAATGATAACCTCAAGGTGTTAAGCATGGTTATGAGATGGTTGTGATGGTAGGTCTTGCTTAGAGAAGGTGAGAAGATGATCAGTGATATGGCCTACCATAGCTTGAAATTGATCGATATAAATATCCTTAGGAATGGATGACTCTAATAAAGCTTTCTCCAAGATTTCCCTATGTGCAAGTGATAGCCTCAATATTCCTAGGATTGGTATCTGTGCGGGGGTCTTTCTGAGCTATTCTAAGAGATTCTACTTGGTGGTACTTGATGTTGGTGGAGTAGGTTGTTCCCTAGATTGGGGTGGGACTCCTTGGATGGTGACTTTACCATGTTGTGTGGTGACTCCACACTCTGCACTATTCCCTTTAATGGAAATGACAGTGATGACACTATCGTAGGAAGCAACTACATTGGAATAGGTATGTTGTACATTCATGTAATCCTTAGCTTTTACAGTGTTGTTTGCTTTGTTATGATCTAGCTTAGGGTTCTTGTATATCTTAATATCATGGTTCCCAAATGATACCTCAATAGATATAGTATCATTCTCTATGAGGTCTTGGATAATGTTCTTGAGCCACATGCAATTTGTTGTTTTGTGTCCTTTGATCTTCTGAAAATCACAAAGGTCCTTCTCGTTGTACCGATATGGTTTCTCTTGTGGTTCTTGGTAGTTTCCAAAATTATGAAGTGTGATTAGACTTGACTCTACCAACTCTTTCATGATAGTTTTGATGGGTTCAGATAGTTGTGTGTACTTGTGTTTAGGATAGTTGTTCTTGTTAGGGGCTTGCCTTTGCATTTCGGTGTTTTTAATCTAATTGTTTTGAGGAGGTTTTATTTGTTGCACAGATGGTTGGATGTTAGAAAATTGATTGTTGTCTAGCCTTGGATAACTTAGGATTCCCTTAGCATCTACCACACCATCATTTGTTACATTATTTTTCTTATCCTAGACACGAGGATTGTTATTTGAACTAGTTGATTGGTGGTTGTCTTTGTAAGCTTGAGTATTTCCCTATAAGATTAGAGCTCTCTCAATGTTAAGGGAACTAGGGACAATCTCGTCATATGATGTGATGCCCTGCATTTTCAAGTGGAAGGATAGATCTAGATCTAGATTAGCGATGATATATCCCACTTTTTGTTCATCGAGAAGAGGCCACTTGCTCTTACTAGCTCTCTATCTCCATCATTGTAAGAAATTAGCAAAAGTTTCTCCTTTGTTTTTCCGAAGAGTGTATAATTCTTCTAGACTGATATCCATGTCAAGATTGAAGGAGAAATGATTGATAAATTTATCAATAATTTCTTGAAATTTTTTAATACCAGGAGGCAGATGAGAAAACCAATCAATAACAAGACCTGTTAAACTTTGAGGGAAGAGGCACATCAAATATGAATCATTGTAAGCCACCTCCATGGACATGGCGTTAAATTCTTTGATATGGTCCACTGGAATTCCTCCTCCTTTATACTTATCAAATTTTGGTATTTCAAAACCAGGAGGTAATGGTACCATTTTGATGTTTTGATCGAATGGATATGGACAAAAGTTCTGTGTATGGAGCCTCTTTGCCTTGTCCATGTGAAGTTCCTACATTTCTTGCAAGAGTTCCTTAAATTGTGATGCTAGATCATCTTGTGGGTTGGGTGGAGGAACATATGGTGGGATGATGGATGAATTATATGGGGTGTATGATGGTGTAAGATTCATTGAAGGTGATTAGGGTATTGATGTAGATGTTCCTAATTTGTTTGGATAGATGATTTTTGATTGAGGATTATAATAGGAACTTTTTTGTTGTTGTTGGGAATATTGTTGAGCTAGTAAGGCTTGTTGTTGTTGTGCACCACTAGGGCTTATTGTTGGGCCTGTTGTTGTGTTGCTAAAGCTACTTAATGGGCTTGATGTTGTTGTTGTGCTACAAATACTGCTTTTTTGTTGTTGTTGTGTTGCTAAAGCTACTTGATGGGATTTATGTTGTTGTTGTGCTACAAATACTGCTTGTTGTTGTTATTGTGCAAAGGCTACTTATTCTGCTACTAGGGCTGCTGTTGTTGTTCTTGTTTTTCTAAGGCTGCTTGTTGTTGTTGATGTTGTTGGTGTGCTAAGGATTCTTGTCGTGTCGCTATGGCTACTTTTTGTTGATGTTGTTGTTGTTGTTGTACTGCTAGGGATTGTTGATAGGCTTGTTATGCTTGTTGTAAGGCTAAGGCATGCGCTTGCAATGAGGGATCGGGTGGTTGTTGGGACATCAGTAAAGGATTATGGATATTAAATTTTTGAGTGGGTAATGGATTGGTGATGAGATGTTGGGGATTCCCTTGGTTCAATATTCCTTGTAAGATAGTAGATTGTGGTGGAGGAATGTAGGTTTGAGATCCTATTTGATTTGGCATAGTAAAGGGGACTATGGGAAAAGATGAGGATGGTACCATTAGATTATGTGATGGAAATGACACACTAGGACCTTGAGTCCATTGATTAAAAAGGTTTCCTTGTCCCATGTCTTGAGGATTTCCTTGTGTTAGGGATGTAGATAATGTATTACCTGTGTTGACAGGATTTGTTACCAAGGGATTGCTTTGGGATGAGTTGATAATTGATGGGATAGATGTGGATTGTGAAACCAATGGTATGGATGAACCAATTGGATGATTGGGTAAGTATGTCCTTGTTTGCTTCAAGGTTTGAATCTATGGTATGGTATTGATATACCCTAGCATGTTGTTTTGAGATACTTGATCCACACTACTTTGTGTGATGGTAGGCATACTTGTGGTACTCATGGATATGTATGAAGAAGGATGTCCCTATTGGAAACACAAGGGTAGACAACTAAGAGGTGGGATGAATCAGTTGTCACAAAAATTATACAAATTGAACTTATTCTCAGATTTGATAAATAAACATGAAAGCATGAACCATCACCACATCAAAAACACACATAACACCAAGATTTTTTTTACGTGGAAACCATGTTAGGGGAAAAAACATGGTGGAGGTTAATCCACAAGATTATACCTTGTTAAAAGTATAAAATTATTATAAATGGGGAATGCACATGTATTTAGGCACACTACCTAGAGCTCACTGCTCAAATACAAAAAGGCTTATTGCCCAAAGGAAGACTCACTATCTTACAATCAGATTCAGATTACATCTAGAAGATTTTGAACTGAGAAAATAACATCTTCTAATGCCTGATTATAGTTCAAGATAAGCACATAAGCACTTTCATCTGCTTGCTCTTCTTCACACTTTACTTCTTCCTTCGAAATATTAGAACATTATTCACACATAGTACACAACATACATCACACACCATGCCTCCAAATGGCATAAACAATCGATCATATATATCTATAACTAAGGATAACATCAACTACATGTCGACCAAACAAAATATAAAATGTGTACAAACCATCGTCCCAAAACAATAAACAATTTATCAATGCACACCAAACAATGTCGGCCACAACATAGTAAGGACCCAAAACAACATCCTCGAATATGAAACACCTTAAACAATTATGCCTCGAAGATCCGCAACACACTACAATCATCTTGTCAGCCATGATCATGAAAAAAACATGAACTCACAGAAGAAAATCACCAATTTCAAGCACACCAATCAATGTGAAGCAATAACACAGATAGATCATGATCTAGAAACATCCAAAAGAGTCATGAATCACCACAGAAGCATCTGCAACAACTCAAATTACTAAAATTGCATTATCTTCTTTCAAGAACACCAACTAAAGCAACAAAACAACTATCAGAACATAGATACTCATAACTCGATCAAATCTTCATGTGAACCTCTGAAAATTCATGTGGATAAACTAGATATACTTGTCAAAAAACCCTTTAATCCACAACCTCTTGTCATCAATATACTGAGCTAGCCACCATACTGAACTTCACTGCATCACCGACAACCTGCAACTTATTTTATTACAATTTTCTCAATATCCTCGACACATATAGCCTTAAAGACATTAATGCCAATAGTTTTGACATCAATGACAACAACATATCAGCAATATCCAACAGTCCCTAATATGTGGAAGTCATGGTGGAGTAATGAAGGTCAAGATGTGTTACAGATGTTTAGTATCTTTGGGAATGGGAGAAGCACCAAAGGTAGGTGTCCAAGTGGTTGTGTGAGATGGGGGATTGGTTTCAAGTGTTCCCACAAGTTTGTTGTTTTCAAATGAAATAGAATGACCAAAGTATTTGGCAAGGCTTGTTGCAATACCAGAAATGTAGGTTTGATGTAGCCCTAGTGATGGGGTTGTGAAACCTTTTGTTAAATTCTATGCAACAAATGATGGGGAGATAGGAGCTAAATTTTCAAAGGCCTGATGTTCCATGAGTTATTCCCTAGTGAGTTCAAATGGATTGTTTGTGATATATTCTATCTCATATGCCCCTAATGGTGATGAACGTTGTTTTGATGGGGTAACTTGACTTCTGGGATCAAATTCTAAAGGATTTGGATCACTTGAGGTAAATGTAACTTTGGTTTTCTCCATGATTCTCTTGTGTTGTGATCTCATCTTTACCATAAATTTTTTGTTGCATTTGGGAGAGTTGTGTTGTGATTTATAATGTTTGAACTCTCTAGTTGACTCAAATCTAGGTAAAAGGGATGCTCTAAGTCTTTTGGGAGCATTGGTGATAATGGGGAATGAAAATATGGATGATATGGGAGAGTGATCTTTGCAACCATTTTGGGACAACACTTTTGACTTGAGTTTGATGTTTTGATGTTGGGATAAAGGATGTTGACGAACATGTAAATCTTTAGGTTATACACGTGAATTTCAAGATAAACTAGTTCAAAGATGATAAGTAACTCAACTACATGCATGGAAAAGGATACATTTCACATACAAAATAGCCAAGTTAGGGGGTTGGTTTGATAGATGTTTAAGTCACAAAGTGTTGGTGTATTCAAAATTTTTGCAAAGATAGGTGAAGTGGAGGATGAAATTTTGATGAAGGGGTGAATGAGATGTTTGACCCAATGTTGACTTAAAGTGAACCTTTATTTTGCAAGACCAAGGTAGTGAGAATAATCCTAGACCTCTAAATTTTTCAAATCCTAAAGAGTAATGTTGGCCTAAATGAGAGGATAAATGTGGGTATGTAAACCTGTTTGGTTCCTCCTAGCTTGATCATAATGGTTTCTTAACAAGAGGTTATGATTGTGATAAATTATTAAGGCCCATTTCCTACTAAACTTGGAATAATGATACCTACGTCTGTAATGGAGATTTGTAGACCTTCCCCTACGGATTTTGATTTTGTGATAGATCATTTAGGGGAGTTCAAGACCATGAAAAGAACCTAATGTTCTAGACAGGTTGATTTTCATGAAAAAGACCTAGGTTTTTACTCATAAAGAACATGTACATGTGTGGATGTTTCCTCAATGTGTGTTCATAAAATTTTACTAACAACTTGTTTATGTTGAGGTAGAGTGCTGAAATATGGTTTTGGATTGCCTTTGAACTAAGATTCCTAAGTTTAAAATCATGACCTATAGACCTTCTTTTGAGGATTTTAATTTTACATGATATCATTTAGGAAAGTCTAAGTCTATGGAAGAAAGGAAGATATTTATTGTCGTGCGGGTGGTGGTAATATGGGCCTTCCATCCTCAATATCAGATTGTTCCTCTTCTTTGTCTAAAATGGTTGTTGTGTTTCTCCACTGGGTAGGTGTTTCTTTTGTTTCAAAAGTGAAGCTTCTCAAACTGCTAATGAGTTCAGTTTGTTCTTCATTAATGAGTTCAAATTTTGGTAAAAATGATAGCACCTAGAAGATCAGGTTGTTAACCAGGAGTGATTGGTCTCGAAATAGGCATGTGGGGTTCATTTGCCAATTTATCTTGCTTAAGTGAATTTATTTTACCACAAACACTTGTCTTAATTAAGTTTCCAAACTAAATGTTTATGTCTAAAACATCATAACTTTCACAATGTCCATTTTGTGAGAATCATGAGGTTGAAGCCATAATTGCCTATGTTTTATTTGGAAAATATGGATTTGAGATATAATTCAAGATATTTAGAAATATCTAAGGATAGAAATCCATAGGACAGACAATAATATCAAGGCTATTTTAAAAATATATCCATATTTAAGCCAAAGTGTTTGAAATTTTGAGGAAGATAGTGGATGTTTTTTTTTGTAATGTTTTGAAACCAAGCAATGTATTAAATTGACTCACAATAATTTACAACCGTAGGTTTGAAATGGCCATACTCGTTGAATCCCCACTCGAATTTCTCCAAACACTAAACAATGCAAACAGTTAGAGATTTGGTGACACTAGCTCCCCTCCATGGCACACACTTCTTGGGACTACCAAATATCAAAATCATTCAAATCCAGAGATCAAAAGGATTTTTATGTTTCAACAATCAATAGTACAAATGTGGGATGGCTTTAGAACAACTATTCTTGCAACAAGTGTTAAGGAGTTTGGCTTATAAACAATGGTTTGTAGTAAGGGCTTCTAGTTTAGGAGATACTATGATAAACTTTGTCAACAAGTCTCCCAACCCTTAGAAAAAGGGATTTATGTATCATAAAAACACTGGGGGAGAGCTATCATGTACCACATCCCATTGATCGTAAATTTCATTGCAACCACACATTTATATAGCAGTTTGGAAGAGCTTGGTTTTAGCTTGTTATCGCTTGGGTTGTTCCCTCCTTTCAAAGCGGGGAGGTAGACCCTCTAAGGATAAACAATATCAAGGAACTGCATTCATAGTTTGATCATTTCCATTCATATGAACAAAGAGAGAACACATGTCATGCATTTTTCTCACTCGCAAAGGGGTTCAATTTTAATCCAAATTTAAAGATGTAGGTGATTATACTATAAGGAAAGCAGAGGTGCGGAAACACTTTCCTAATGTCAAAACCACAGGGAAGAATGCAATGCAGGGCTTTTAATTTTTCAAATTACAATCTAATTAAGACACACATGAAAGATTTTCAGAAATAGAGTAAATACACAAAGACAATGAACAACAGATTTACGTGGGAAACCCTTACAGGAAAAAACCCACCACACCAAGCTGAATCTCTTTGTATTACAGTAACAGAATATTACATACAATGCAGATATCCAACTCTCTGGTTGTCAGTTCTCAGTAGCTACAATCACTATTCATTCAATTATAGAAAATGCTCTCTCAACAATTCGATTCACTCCTCTGTTTTTCTCAACATAATCGATCTACTTTAAATCTAATCACATTTTGATTTTGCCTTCTATGCATCCATATCCGCCAGATCTCCATCGAAGAAAGTTTCCATGCCAATTCATATTTTTCCCTACAAGTTCTTTTTCTCTAGCGTAGCAACAGTTACAAAAATCCAACCGTCATCAGTTTGAAAATCGCTTCCTCTGATTGGTCTAGTAGGATGCCACACAGGATGATCACGTAGACAATGGCCTTCACAATTTGTTGGCATATTGATGAGACACTAATAGTGTCTCCCCGATGCCACAAAGTATTCACTATCAAAATTGGCTTCAGACCCCAATAGTCGGCAAGAGGATTCTCATTCGACAAGACTCATATCAAAAACCATAAGTCATATCGAACTCAGAGAGACCATCGGTAAGACATACTGGTCTCGCCAAGACCTCATATCGAAGTCTTCAAGTTATGCCATCGAGTGATTTCCATTCGTCGTGACAATCACATTTTGGTGAGACTCATATCGAAGTCAGAAGTCACAGCGATGAGTTACACTATCGGAAAGACATATTGATCTTTCCAAGACTTCCCATTGACCACTGCATGCTACACCAAAGCCTTACTACTATCGGCAAGACCCCACAGTTTTGGTGAGACATCATACCGCAAGACACAGCTTCCACCGAATGACACATACTGTCGGCAAGACTCATGTCTTTCACCGTGACCTTTCTTTGAGTGCCCCACATCTTACCGAAGACCATCGGCGTGACTTACTCAAGTCGCCAAGACTTCTCAACGAAGTCTTTTGTTACCACGAAGACACCATGAGAACACTCCTGTCAGCGTGACCTAGCGTCATCATTGAGACATCTCCCCACAACCTTTAAGTTATCCCGATAGCTATACATCCCAGTCGGCGAGACCTTTATTGATCGCTAGGACTCATACCAAAACAAAAGGTTATGTCGATGACCATAAGCAAAACAGTGTCAGTGAGACATTTCGTATCAGCTAGACCAATACCGACAACCCAAGTCTCCACGATGCTCGATAAGATCACACTATCGCCTGAAGGTTTCCACTCGCTAAAAGGTCACGCTAAACACAGAAAGTCATAGTGATAGACTTGTCGGCAAGACTTCAACCCTGTCACAGTGATAGGATCATTTTAAGAGCTTTAGAACAGTTAGTCACCCAGACATGAACAATGTCATAGTGACTTTTCCCTTCAGGAGTTCCATGTCAGTAAGGATTGAGGCACATATTCCAACAAGCTCCCACTTGACGAAGATCTTACTGACACCTCTAGAGCATAAACAAACTACTAAAAATCATGGGCCAAGAGGCCCATCAAACTGGCACACCACCTGAACTTTTCTATGATCATGGGCTTCGTCAATGCATCTGCAACATTCTCTAGAGTATCCACTTTCTCCAAAGAGACCTTCCCATCCTCCACCATATCTCATACAAAGTGATACTGTACATCTATATGTTTCGTCCTGGCATGGAAAGTAGGATTCTTTGCCAAACATATAGCACTCTGGCTGTCACAGTAGATAGTAATCTTTTCTGCATCAAAGCCAATGTTACAACAAAAGTGTTTTAACCAGATTGCTTCTTTACAGGCATGTGTGGCTGCCATGTATTTTGCCTTTGTAGTGGACAAAGCGACAACAGCCTATTGCTTGCTCATCCAACTTACTGCACCACCATTCATCATGAAAATATATCCACTGGTGGATCTTCTACTGTCAATGTCCCCTGCCCAATTAGAATCCACATAACCTTGAATGCTGAGAGTTCTCTGTGATTCAACCATGTTCCCATGGTAACACAAAGCATAGTCTAAAGTGCCCTTCAGATATCTAAACACTCTCTTCACAACATCCCAATGGGTTCTTCCAGGATTAGCCATAAACCGACTAAGAACTCCCACTGCTTGGGCAATGTCTGGCCTTGTACAGACCATTGCATACATCAGATTGCCAACTGCACTTGCATAAGGCACACTGGTCATGTCCTCCATCTCAGTAGGAGATTTTGGACAATCCTCAATAGATAGCTCTGTTCCCTGTGTAACTGGAACAACTAGCTACTTGCACTCAGTCATACAAAACCTCTCTAGAACAGTCATGATATACTTACTCTGACTGAGCCAAAGTTTTCTATTCTTCCTATCCCTAGTTATTTCCATTCCCCTGCTGCACCAAGATCTTTCATTTCGAACTTTGTAGACAACTGAGACTTAAGATCAGAAATCATTAGCTTACTATTGCCTATGAACAACATATCATCAACATAGAGAGCAATAATAAGAACTTGATCATTTTCAGCTTTGTAATAAACACAATGATCACATTTTGATCTTACAAATCCCAATGACAAGACAAAAGTGTCAAACTTTTGGTACCACATTCTAGGAGACTTTTTTAACTCATATAGAGATTTCTTTAACTTGCAAACCAGTCTTTCCTTACCTTTTACCACAAAGTGCTCTGGCTGGGACATATAAATTTCTTCTTCAAGATCACCATGAAGAAATGTTGTCTTCACATCCATCTGCTCAATCTCTAAGTCATACGCTAATGCAAGTGACAATAGAAATCTAATAGATGCTAGCTTAGCTACAGGAGAAAATATTTCTCCATAGTCAATTCCCTCTACCTGGGAATAACCTTTTGCAACCAGACTCGCTTTATATTTTTCTACACTGCCATCCAGACCAATTTTCTTTTTGAATATCCATTTGCAGCCTACAGATTTTCTGCCTTTAGGCAATGGAACCAAACTCCAAGTATCATTCTTTTCTAATGATGCCATTTCTTCATTCATGCCTTCCAACCAAGAGTTTGAATTAGACATTTTAAATGCCTCTTTCACAGTCCTAGGTTCATCAGAGCTAAAATTTAAAGCATAGGCACAAGTAGACTCTATCAAAGAAAACCCATACCTTTCAGGTTGCTTTCTTTCACGAGTTGACCTCCTCACAGGCTGAGGCTAAGGTGGTTCTTCATCTTCTTCAGAACTTTCAGAACTACTCGAGCTCTCCTTAGTATCAAGTACATTTTGATTTTTCAATTCCTCTTTATCTGGTGTCTAAGGAATTGCTGCTACATCCTTTTCATTTTCTGATTTCTTCTCTGACTGTAGATCCAATGTAGAAGGCTTCAACTCACAAAGATAACGCTTCTACTATACAAAACCTTCTCAGTCTCAGGGTTCCAAAGCTTGTATCCTTTTATGCTAGCACTATAGCCAATAAAAATACACTTTACAGCTTTGTTTTCCAACTTGGATCTTTTTTCAAATGGCACATATGCATATGCCTCACAGCCAAAGACACGAATATGTCTCAGAGAGGGCTTCCTTCCAGACCATGCTTCCAAAGGTGTCTTCTCAACAAGAGAAAAGTTAGGAGAACAATTTACTAAGTAACATGTTGTAGAGACCGCTTCAGCCCAGAACTTCTCCTCCAAGCCAGCACTGCCAGCATACTTCGTGCTCTTTCCATTACTGTCCTATTGAACCTTTCAGCAACTCCATTTTGTTGTGGAGTGTAAGGTGTAGTCTTATGTCTTTTAATTCCATGATCTATACAATACCTTTCAAATTCATCTGAACAAAACTCACCGCCATTGTCAGTCCTTAAGCATTTTATTTTCTTACTAGTCTGATTTTCAACAAGGTTTTTAAATTCCTTAAACCGACTGAACACTTTTGATTTACTTTTCAAAAAATATACAAATGTCCTTCTAGAATAATCATCAATAAACGACACATAGTATCTTGATTTAGACAGAGAAGGAACATTCATTGGACCAAACACATCATAATGAATATAATCAAGCAAACCAGAAGATTTGTGAGGACTGGAATAAAATGAAACACGGTGTTGCTTTCCATATATGCAATGTTCACAAAATTCGAACTCAAGGTTACAATCTTCAAGCCCTTCTACCGTTTTTGTTTTTCAAGGTTTTAAACCTTTCTTACCAATGTGGCCTAGCCTATGATGCCAGAGCATAGTCTTCTTTGCTAGAAGTTTAATCTCCATGGAGTTTACACCATCAGGAATGTTTTCCTTCTTTTCTTCATGAGCAGCCTTAAGTGACTTTGCAGAGACACTGTTGAATAGCCAGTGCATCCAACTTGTATAGAGTACCAATTCGAGCACCCCTAGCCAGCACCATAGACCCTCTAGTCATCTTGCAACCATTTCTAGAGAACATGACTTGCACTCCAATATCATTCAACTTACAGATAGTAGATTTCGAGCCAGACCTAGTACATGCATCACATCATTGATTCCCTTCACTCTTTCATCAGGGAATTGAATTCTGACTCTTCCACGACCAACAATTTCCAAAGATGAATCACTTGTTAGGTACACCTTTCCACCATTGTATTCTTCATACTCTGTGAACCATTCTCTATGAGATGTCATGTGGAAAGATGCTCCAAAATCAATCAGCCAGACATCATCTGATGCCCGTGTAGCCAAAGCTGCAATGAAAGTGTCTGCATCACTATGAGAAGAATCATTGCTAGAATTCTTCTTCTTCTTCTTTTTCTCCTCCTTGCAATCCTTTCGGACATGACCAGGTTGCCCACAATTCCAGCACTTCACCTTGGACTTCTTGCCAAGAGACTTTGATCTCCCTTCTGATTTTGATCTGGACTTCTTGTCCTTCTTCTTTCCTTTCTCCTTTGGTCTACCTCTGACAGCCAAAGCCTCCTTTGCCATCTCAGAAGATTTTCTTGTCATTTCTTCAAATAACAGAGAAGCAACAGCATCTTCCATTTTGAATGTGGATGTTGTACTCCCTATGGCCATCACCAAATGATCCCAAGAATCGGGCAAAGAACATAGTAGCAGCATGCAACGATCTTCATCTTCAATCTTTACACCAATAGATGTCAACTGAGCAATCAACATGTTGAAATCATTTAAGTGATCAGCAACAAACCCTCCTTCCTGCATTCTTAATGAGTATAGCTTCTTCCTCAAGAACAACTTGTTCACCAAGGACTTTCCCTGATAAATGGATGCTAATCTTTTCCATAAGGAAGATGCAGTCTTTTCTTCATGCACATTCAGAAGAACAGAGTCTGCCAAATAGAGCCTTATCAGCCCTTTATACTTTCTATCTGCTAGGTCCCAATCCTCTTGCTTCATGCCTTGAGGAATTGTTCCAGACACAGCAGTCCAAAGATCACGATCAACTAACATATCTTCCATTTTGAGTTTCCACAACTCAAAATTGCTACCATTGAATTTCTCTATTTCCATCCTTCCGGATGTACTCCCCATCTCAATCTATAATTAAATTATCAGACCTCTACAAAACTCCCACTGAAAAGGATTGACACAAAAAACCCAACCCACTCACAAGGACAACACAACTGGCCAAGCTTTGATACCACTTGTAAGGAAAGCAGAGGTGCGGATACACTTTCCTAATGTCAAAACCACAGGGAAGAATGCAATGCAGGGCTTTTAATTTTTCAAATTATAATCTAATTAAGACACACATGAAAGATTTTCAGAAATAGAGTAAATACACAAAGACAATGAACAACAGATTTACATGGGAAACCCTTACAAGAAAAAACCCACCACACCAAGCTGAATCTCTTTGTATTATAGTAACAAAATATTACATACAATGCAGATATCCAACTCTCTGGTTATCAGTTCTTAGTAGCTACAATCACTGTTCATTCAGTTATAGAAAATGCTCTCTCAACAATTCGATTCACTCCTCTATTTTTCTCAACAGAATCGATCTGCTTTAAATCTAATCACATTCTGATTTTTCCTTCTGTGCATCCTTATCCGCCAGATCTCCATCGAAGAAAGTTTCCATGCCGATTCATATTTTTCCCTGCAAGTTGTTTTTCTCCAATGTAGCAACAGTTACAAAATCCAACCGTCATCAGTTTGAAAACCGCTTCCTCTGATTGGTCCAGCAGGATGCCACACAAGATGATCACGCAGTCAACGGTGTTCACACTTTGTTGGCATATCGGTGAGACACTAGAAGTGTCTCCCCGATGCCACAAAGTATTCGCTATCGAAATCGGCTTCAGACCCCAACAGTCGGCAAGAGGATTCTCATTTGACAAGACTCATATTGAAAACCATAAGTCATATCAAACTCAGAGAGACCATCAGCAAGACATACCAGTCTCTCCAAGACCTCATATCGAAGTCTTCAAGTTATTTCGTCGAGTGATTTCCATTCGGTGTGACAATTACATTTCGGTGAGACTCATATCGAAGTCAGAAGTCATAGCGATGAGTTACACTATCGGAAAGACATACCGATCTCGCCAAGACTTCCCATCGACCACTGCATGCTACACCAAAGCCTTACTACTATCAGCAAGACCCCACAGTTTCGGTGAGACATCATACCGCAAGACACAACTTCCACCGAATGACACATACTGCCGGCAAGACTCATGTCTTTCATCGTGACCTTTCTCCAAGCACCCCACGTCTTATCGAAGACCATCGGCGTGACTTACTCAAGTTCGCCAAAACTTCTCAACGAAGTATTTTATTACCGCGAAGACACCATGAGAACACTCCTGTCGATGTGACCTAGTGTCATCGTTCAGACATCTCCCCACAACCTTTAAGTTATCCTGATAGCTATACATCCCAGTCGGCGAGACCTTTATCGATCACTGGGACTCATATTGAAACAAAATGTTACGCCAATGACCATAAGAAAAACAGTGTCGGTGAGACATTTCATATCGGCCAGACCAATACCGACAGCCCAAGTCTCCGCGATGCTCGATAAGATCACACTGTCACCCGAAGCTTTCCACTCGCTAAAATGTCACACCGAACACAGAAAGTCACAGTGATAGACTTGTCGGCAAGACTTCAACCCTGTCACAGTGATAGGATCATTTTAAGAGCTTCAGAACAGTTAGTCACCCAAACATGAACAATGTCACTACAAATTTTCCCTTCAGGAGTTCCATGTCAGTAAGGATTGAGGCACATATTCCAACATATACAAAGTGTTAAGGAATGTTTCTGCTTTTCAATATTTCCAAATGGCACAAGAGAATTGCATACGCATTCAATAACAGAAGTGTAAATCACAAAACATAGCAAACAGTTGTAAATTTTTAACCCCTAAAGCTAAGATGTCTTCATTTTATTGCACCAAAAAAAATGTGAAGTTTGCCTTGTTCAATTTTAAACCCAAAAGAATATGATGAGATGGGGGTTTAATTTTAGTTTCGTTTGAGCGTTCATTTTAAACCCAAATGAAATTTAGTGAGTTCCTAGAGAAAAAAGTAGAAAGCATAAAAGTTGGGTTATAATTTCCCCAAAGCATCAAACGATTGTTACAATCATAGAATTTCAAGATAAGAAGGCTTTCTTCACTTTAGCTCCATGGTTTCCAACCTACAAAACCCTATTAGTCTAACAACCAGAACAATGTTAGAAGTGCATCCATGATCTAACGAATTGAGAAAATTAAAGCACAATTAAAGCACATGTAAAAAAAATGATCGTAAAACTTCTTACCCTGGTTGGGCATTGTTAAACACGATAACATCACGATTTGAAATCTGAGTGTCGCTCTGGTAAATTGGCATTCCTTTGCAGCAAAACTAGAGAGAACGATAGCGTCAGGATTTTGTCGAGTGTCGCTCTAATGAATTTGGGGGCATGGCCATTTGAATTCTTTCATACCTCTATATTAAATTAGCATTGCCATTTTTTAAATTAGGGCCAGTGCATTTAATCTACATTGTTGTTTCAAATTGGGATAGCATCGATATATGGCGATGCTCTTCAAAGTGTGTCATTGTATTTGATTTAGGAGTCGCTTTATCTTGCAAAAAAGAAAACTAATAGAATTCGAGCTTAAAATTGATTAAATTAACGGTTTTCCCTACTTTGAGCACCAGAATGTGGACTGAGGATCATTAGTGCGGCTCAATTATGCTTGATCCATGATGAATCAAAGTATAATTTATCCACCAAACCTCAATCTCAAACAATATCATTCAAATTGAAAGGTAAACTAAGCATTTATTGAAACTGAAAATTATAAACTACGAAAACAATTAAATTCCTACTCTAACCCATTTGAAACTTATCATGTTTTGGAATTGATTTCGTGTTGATGTGGAACAACAACCCTTTCCCAATCCTATGATTTGTGAGCTTGTTTCAATTGATTATATGGAAGAGAATCGATGAAACCATTGTGATAAATGCATGAAAACCTGATTTATGCTAAATTAAACATGATGCAAAATAAATTAACATGATTTTATGCTTAAATCAATCTAACTATGCAATTGCTAAGCTAAAATATGGAAACCCTAATTTATAAACAAGCTAAGATGGATGCATGGAAGCCATTAATGGATTTCTTAAGCTATTATGCTACTAAAAATGAACTAAAATAGGTTAAAAGTGGGTAAACAGTGAGTGTAAGTGAGATTGAATTCAATAGCATAAGTTTGCAATTGAAAGATGGATGCATTTGTCTCCAAATAGTGTTCTATTTATAGGAGAGAAAATGAGAAATGGGGGTTGAGATCAAAAATATCAATGAACGGTCAAGGATGGAGGAAATAGGAGGCATGGATCATGGATTCTCATCAACGAATGAGAGTGTAAGATGAGAATTAATCAAGGGCTCACATTTGTTCCAAACACACTTTTGACCTACATAGATAGGTCACAAGGTGACTTGCTCAAGAGGGTAAAAGTTTAACTTGCTCAAGAAGCCAAGTGAGATGATTGGAGGAGAGAGAATATTCTTTGGAATATTCTCATGGGTGAGGATAAAGGTATTTTGCAAATTAAAAGAAAGTTTTAATTATGCAAAAAAAGGATAAGGAATATTCCATGGGAATATTCTCCTTTTGGAGGAAAATTAGTTTAAATGCTTAATTAAACAAATTTTAATCATACAATTAGGGGTCTTGAAGAATTAAAATGATATTCATTAAATTAAATGATTTAATGAATGGGGGAGAGATGAAATGAAATTTAATTAAATAACTTTGGATTATTTAATTAAATTAGAAGACTTAGGGAATTAAATTAAATATTTTGATCTATTTAATTTAATGAGATGAAATGTTAGCATGAAAGGGGGTGAATTAACCTGATTAAATGCATTAGGTTAATAGATGAAAATGATGCAATTAATTAATTGGCTAGGATAATTCAATTAATTAAGTGAAAAGATGATGGGTTTGAAGAGGAAACGATGTTAGTAAATCTGATTCGAATGTATGATATCATCTAGAACATTTTTCAGTGTCTACAGTTTCAGCGAGACATTATGAAGAGTCCCTGCGACATTGTTGATAAAGTGATAACAAAAAAGAAATGGCATTTCGATAAAGCTTCATTGGCAAGACCATGCTATTTGGGAGTGAGAGAATTTGAATTCCCTCCAACATTATGATGGTGGGAAGGTGGATGGAACATGAGTAGTTCGATGTTAATGGATAGATGAGTAAGGTGGCAACATATGGTGAGAATTTATTCATTGATTTCACATCATTGATGTGAATCAACATGATTATTGGCCAAATGATTTCAAGCATGAATCCGATAGAAGATGATTACCTAGCGCAAAAAAATAAGAATAGAAGTTACCGATAATGATATAATTTCCTGGGATATCTGGATGTTTATTGAATGATGAGGTGGTACTACAACAAAGGGAATGCTTATGAGTTAGGCCGACATGAAGGAGGAGATAGATATATAGAGATAGCAAGAGATAGAGAGTAGGAAGAAGTGGTGGGGAAGTAGCAAGTGGATGTTGAGATTGTGGAGTAGAGAAGAGAAATCGAATACTTGCTGGTGAATGTAGATCCGAGAGTGAATTCTCCAATCTACAAATTTGGCAAATGACTATACTGAGAATCCCATATAATAAGGTTGCATGTTGTAATTTCTATTTCATTCCAAAGAGAATAAAATCAGTTCATTTTCTTCTTGCATTTTTGTTGTGCAAACCTGTGTGTTATGTTGATTTTTCATTTGTAAGGGGATTACCCTTCATCAATGTTAAAGTCACCTCCTAGGATCTAAGGAATCTTAGGGAGGTTAGCTAACCATTTCCACAAGGAGATCATTTCCATGTAGTCATTTGAAGCATACAGTGAGTAGACCCCAAACTTAAGTTCATCCTTCTTCAAGGTAATCCAATCCACCTGATTGTAGGGGGGATTGCCACTGCCAATGAACCACTATGACCATTGGTTGGAAACCAAGATAGATGCACCCCCCTCCCACGTTCACATGCAATGAAGAAGGAGGAGGTGTCATTCCATACAAATATTAGGTTGGTTACTAAGGTGAAGTTGATGGCTTTGGTTTCTTGCAGCATGACAAAATATTTCCTTTTTTCTAGGTTTAGAAACCTTCTAATGATGTACTTTTTCTCAGGGGACTCCAGTCCCCTAACATTCCAATAAATACAATTAAGCTTCATCATCCCTAGTCATAGGATTATCACTTTGTTCATACCATAACTACTCAAAGCACTTGGGAAATCTCTCTTCCACTTCTAATTTCTTAGCCATGCATGACTAGATTACCACACTAGTTTTCTTTCTTTTATTCTTAACAATCACTATGCCTTTACCATTTTCTAAAGATCCCCTATCCTTTCCTATCCTTCTAGGTCTATCCCTAGGCTTTAGGGTTTGGTCTACTTTCTCATGAGTGGTATTCTCACATTTTCCACACTCAAAAACCACCTCCTGGTCAACATTGGAAGAACCACAAATATTGGTCTAATTGAGCTCAATTGGTGGGCAAGAATCGCCCTCAACACTCTCACAAACCAAATCAAGGAGAGGCACAACATTAGGCTCACCATTGGCAGCCACTTTGTTCAGCTTAGCAGGCATAACAAAAATTCCATTTGAGTCAAATATGGGGTTAGGGGTACATGTATGCTCAAGGGCATAGAGGGATCCACCCATTGAGGAGGAGGACTCCTCACAAGGAAGGGAATAAGTACTACCTTCCCCTAGTAAGGCCATTCCTATTTGTTTCCATACCCTCAGAAGTCATATGGAAACAACCATTTACATTACTATTGCAATACATTGCAATGTCATTTATAGGAGATAGATCGCCCTTATTTGGGTTAGTACTAGAGTCCATTAGCTCTGATGGGGGGTCCTCAGGGCCCTTTCTCACATTAGTACCCCCTGCCACATCTTGGCTAAGGGGCCACAATTTATAAGCAAACTAGTTAGCACCTTTCTTTATTTGGAAGACTAAGGATTTTTTAGCTCCTTTTGGCTTTCCAAAATTATCCTCTATAGGTTGCCTAATTTTTTTCATTGCAAGTTGTTGAGCATTCAACCGATGTAGGATAAAAATAGCTTGGGTAACTTCTTGATTTGATAAGGGATGGGGGGAGGATATTCGGTTTCCACATCTACAGTAGCCACCAAATTTGTGCCCCCACTGGTAGGCTCCTCTTGGTTGAGAACATGGAAAGGATTCACATGGGTAAATTTAACAAGATTTCTAGAAGGTGGCTTGACAAGGTCGATGTCCCCCATTGGGGTTGTCACCTCTCCAAGCCCTTCAGGTGATGAGCTAAGTACATTACCAGTCTCCTTCTACCCATCCTCACCATTGTCTAACTGGAGTAGACCATGGTTGTCAATCATTTCCACCTCACCCTGTGATGCCGAAGCAGCAACACTTTTTCAATTATTAGGTTTAGCCTTCTCAGTTGACTGGGCTACCCTAGCATTTTTCCTCCTTTGGATAATGCAACAGTTTTTCCTTAGGTGGCCTTCCTTTCTACATAGAAAACAAGCGTTAATTCCACCTAAAATTTCTAGTGGGCATGACATAACACCAAATTCTTCAACAATCTTTAGACGATTGGGAAACTCGACACCAGGGTTTAGGGAAACCAGATCCCTAGCATCCAGGTTAGGAAAAATGGATTTGGTTTCATCCACCTTAACAAACTTTCCAACCAGTTCCAAAATTTGTGAGAGAATTCTCTAGAATTCTAGTGGAATATTTTTCACAATAACCCATCTAAGGCAAGATAACGCAATGATCTCTTTAGCAATAGTCATTTAGCAGACCATGCAAGAGCATGAAAAGCATGACCCCCTATATTCCAGTAGGGCTTGGCTAGGGTTTTTTCTTGCATTGCATGGCTTTTAAAAAAAATAACAAGTAGACCCTTTTGAAGCATTCTATAGTAAGAGACTTGAATTCCAAATTTATTTTTCTAGACATTTATAAACCAAGAATCTACAAATTTTCTAGCATGAATCTTATTAACATCAATAGCCACCAAAAAAATGGTTGAATCCTTTAATCTACCTCTTTCATTACTAATGGTTTCTTTCATTTTGGATTTTTGAAGAAAATGAAGATATTTAGGGCATTCAGAGGGTAACTTACCTTTCCCTCCATCATCCTCATTTGCTAACAATTTCCACTACGAACCTAGCACCTTCCACAACCAAAAACCCTTGCTCTACAAGCACTTCTTTGAAAGATTTTGCCAGAGCATTTTGATTATTGTTGAGGCCACCAGTATTTACAGGGGGGTCGTTGGGTTTCATACCCTCCTCCATAAATGGTGTTAATACAAATCAATCACAATAAAACTAGAGCCAGAGCTGAAAGAACCTGACACACATGTGAAATAAAGATGAAATACATAGAGATAGACACACACGCGGGCACAAAGGAAAAGTAGTAAATAAAAAAATAAACTTAAGGGTACATGGGGCATACACAAGTTGCAAACCTTTGGGTGAGTCCCAGTCTCCCCACGCCTCATGAAGCATGCTAGGCATGAACACCAATCATAGACAAACCTCAACCTCAACACCAACCACCTAAACACCCTAGAAATCACAAAATATCTATTTAAATATATAAAATTATATATACTTACCTATATTTACAAGTATTCCATATTGTAGGTTGAATCTACATCCTCTCTTTTTTTCTCAAAGTATGCGATGAATGTGATGATGGCTTAAGGATACAAAAGGACAATTAATCAATTTTTGCTATTTATATAAGCAATATCAATATATCACCAAAACATGTATTTAAATATATAAAACTATATATATACTTACCTGTATTTACTTATTCCATTGTACCATCTCCATCCTCTCTTTTTTGCAATGCATCTATGATTGTCTCATGCTCTTCCATAGAGATTATCCATAGCTCATTTTTTGCAGCCCTTCCATCATACCTCATTATTTTTATATTTGTTTCCAAGACCAAATGTGAGTAGTGTATAATCTTCTTATGTGTTTCGTAATCTTCAAATGCAAGAAAACCATTCTTCCTTGTTAGGTATTTTTCATATCTAAGTGCCAACAACCACCACCGAACCTATTGGATAATGATAGCCATCATCATCTTCTCAAGATGATATTAAATTATGTTTAGTATCCATACATCGATCCAACCAATATTTAGTTTCCTCTTCATTCTCCTCAGGTGCAACAACATACGCATGTCCTACAAACAAAATTTAATTCAATAACTTGTGTGACATATAATTTTACCAATCTACATACATGCATTCATATATATAATTAAATGGCATTAGGAAAATTCACCACCGGTAATTCACCACTAGCAATTCACCTCCAACAATTTACCACCAACAATTCATCATTGTGACATATTCATCGAGTATATAATTCACCACCAGTAATTCATGTCATAGTATAATCACCACATATACCTTTTTTATGTGTTCAAAAAAATATCTATACTTTTATTTTTTGGGTGCTCATGGCCACTTAAATATTGAAAAATGTATACATGGTGAATATACCATGGTGATGAATTTTTGGAGGTGAATTGTGTATGCAATGAAGTTGTCACAACAATGAATTGTTGGCAGTGAATTGTTGGTGGTGAATTGCTAGCAGTAAATTTTCTTATATCCTAATTAAATATATTACAAAATAGTAATAAAGTGAAATAAATTGAATTAAATTACTTTCTTGTACAAGGTCTGAAACACAATCATAGTCATCTGATGCAAACACTTGATCATGTTGGCAACACAAGTGTAGACAACTGAGAGGGGGGGTGAATCAGTTGTCACATAAATTATACATATTAAACTTATTCTCAGATCTAATAAATAAAAATGAAAGCATAAACCATCACCACATCAAAATACACATAACACCAAGATTTTTATGTGGAAACCCTCTTAGGGGGAAAACCACAATGGAGTTTAATCCACAAGATTATACCCTGTTAAAAGTATTACAAATGGCGAATGCACATGCATTCAAGCGCACTGCCTAGAGCACACTGCTCAAATACAAAAGGATTATTTCCCAAAAGAAGACTCATTGTCTTACAATCACATTCAGATTACATCCAGAAGAATTTGAACTGAGAAAATAGCATCTTCTAATGCCTGGTTATAGTTTCGGTTAAGCACATAAACACTTTCATCTGCTCACTCTTCCTCACACTTTACTTCTACCTTTGAAAGATTAGAACATTATTTGCACTTAGCACACATCATACATTGCACACCATACCATCAAATGGTATAAACAATAAATCATATATATCTGCAACTAAGGATAACATCAACTACATGTCGGCCCAACAAAATATGAAACATGTACAAATTGTTGGCCCAAATCAATAAATAATTTATCAATGCAGACCAAACAATGTCAGCCAAAACATAGTAAGGACCCAAAACAACATCCTCAAATATGAAACACCTTCAAAAATTATGCCTCAAAGATCCGCAACATGCTACAATCACCCTGTCGGCCATGATCATGAAAAACATGAACTCACAGAAGAAAGTCACCAATCACGAGCACAACAATCAATGCAGACCAAAAACACATATAGAGCACAATCTAGAAACATCCACAAGCATCATGAATCACCACAGAAGAATCTGCAACAACTCAAATTACTAGAATCACATCATCTTCTTTTAGGAACACCAACTAAAGCAACAAAACAACTGTCAAAACACATATGCTCATAACTCAATCAAATCTTCATACAAACCTCTGAAACTTCATGTGGATAAACTAGATATACTTTTCAACAAACCCTTTAATCTGCAACCTCCTATCATCAATATACTGAGCTAGCCACCATACTAAACTTCACTGCATCACTGAAAACCTGCAACTTATTTTATTATAATTTTCTCAATATCTTCGACATATACAACCTTAAAGACATTAATGGCAGTAGTGTCGACATCAATGAAAACCACATATCAGTGATATCTAACAATCTCCCCCTTTGGAATTGATGGCAACACATGATTTGAAAAACACCATCAACGATACTTTCTCTTAGCACTTCCTCCCCCTTAGATTTTGACTCTTTTCTCCTTAACTCTTTCACATTTTTTCACATGAATCTTCTCCCCCTTTGACATCAATGACAAAGGTACACATTATCTTTCTCCACACAAGCTCTGAACCACATTTCTAAACATCTGACTACTCCCCTTGAGTAGCAGCCACCACAACATCAATTTGGATCACAAGATATGACTGTGAAATGCACAGACTGATGCAAGTCAATGCATCTTAATTCTGATTAGGAGGGGTAGTCACCCCTAGCTTCCCTCTGAGATACTCAAAAGTATCCTTAGGCTAGGGCTTGGTAAAGATATATGCAATCTATTACTTAGTGGGCACATACTTCAATCTGACTTCCTTTTCACTCACCTTCTCTCTCAAAAAGTGAAACTTGATAGATATATGCTTGGTTTTTTAAAACAACACCGGATTCTTAGAAATTTTAATTGCACTTGAATTATCACATAATATACCAATAGGTTCATCATACACAACTCTAATATCTTTCAACATCTACTTCATCCACAATACTTGAGTGCAATTGTTAGTAGTAGCAATGTATTATGCTTCTACAATAGATAAAGAAATGGCATTCTACTTCTTACTTAACCATGAAATCAACTTATTTCCAAAAAAAATGCACCACCACTAGTACTCTTTTTTTCATTCACATCTCCTTCCCAATCAGCATCAGTAAAAGCACTCAAAGTAAAGTCATCTTCTTTAGGATACCATAGGCCAAAATCAACTGTCCCCTTCAAGTACCTGAAAATCCTCTTCATAGTTGTCACATGAGATTCCTTAGGATCAGCTTGAAATCTTGCAACAATGCATATGGCAGTCATGATATTAGGTCTAGTTTGAGTCAAATAGAGCAATCCACCAATCATGGATATGTATCTAGTCTAATTTGTTTTAGGAGAATCATCATCTTGTGTTAGCTTACATCAAGTCACCATAGGTGTACCAACTGGCTTTGAATCTTCCATACTAAATTTCTTTAGCAATTTTTTCGCATACTTGGACTGAGATATAAAGATCCCTCTATCTAGTTGAGTAATTTGCAATCCCAAAAATAATTTTAGTTCTCCAATCATAGACATCTCAAACTCACTCTACATCTCATTACAAAACTTCATGCAAAAACTATCATCTTCTCCAAAAATGATATCATCAACAAAGACTTTGAAACAATCAAATCTTTATCATGATCAATCTTGAAATACAAATTACTATCAACAATACCTTTATTAAATCCAAGCTTCAACAAATACTTGTCCAATTTGGCATACCATACTTTTGGGGCTTGCTTAAGTCCATACAATGCTTTCTTCAACTGGAAAACCATATCTCCCTGATCAGACAATTGAAATCCATCAAGTTGCTCAATATACACTTCTTCTAGTTCACCATTTAGAAATGTTGACTTGACATCCATCTGATAAACCTTGAAGTTTTTGTAAGCAGCATAAGCAAGAAATAGTCTCACAACTTCAATCCTAGCAACATGAGCAAAATTTTCTTCAAAGCCAATTCCTTCCATCTGAGAATATCCTTTACACACAAGTCTTGTTTTGTTTCTAACAACTTCACCTTGCTCATTCAGTTTATTCTGAAAGACCCATTTAGTTCCAATTACATTTTTTTCCTTAGGTCTAGGAACAAGAATAAATGTATCATTCTTCTCAATTTGCAGTAGTTCTTCTTTCATTGCTTCCACCCAATGTTCATCTTTGCATGCTTTATTGATACTATTAGGCTCAATCTTTGAGATCAAACAGTATTCTTCTACAATTCTTCTCCTAGTTTGAACACCTTTGATCTTATCACCTATAATTTGATCTTCCAAATGATTTAGTCTTACATATCTTAGAGTCTTAGGGTATTCTTTAACTTCAAGATCTTGTGATCTCACTTTTGCACTTTCACTAGTTTCTTCCTCTTGATTTTCTAGATTCACTGGAATGATCTAAACTTGATTTAGAATCTGAACTTTCTTTCCTTTATCTGAACTGTCATTCTGATCATCTGAATCATATATGTAGGTTCTAGATGGTCTAACTATATCTTCATCAACCTTGACGTTAGCACTTTCAATTACTTTCCTCAATCTCTTATTGTAGCACCAATAGGCTTTACTTTTAGTAGAATAACCAAGAAACATTCCTTCATCACTTCTAGCATCAAACTTTCCTATTTCTTCATCTCTTTTGATATAGCATTTACTCTCAAATATTTTGAAGTATTTAATAGTAGGCTTATGACCAAACCATAGCTTATAAGGAGTCTTACCGATATCACCTTTGACATGTACCAAGTTGAGAGTGTAAGCAACATTACTCATAGCTTCTCTCCAATAGATATGCGAAATATTTCCTTCCAGCATCATGGTCCTAGCAGCTTCTTGAATTTCCCTATTCTTCCTTTCCACAACTCCATTTTTTTGAGGTGTCCGCGGGGTAGATAATTGTCTCTTTATCCCATGCTCTTCACAAAAATAATTAAACTCGTTAGAAGTGAATTCACCACCTCTATCTAATCTCAGACATTTAATCTTCAAACTTGTCTCTGTCTCAACCATAGCCTTAAAAATCTTGAATTTCTCTAGAGCTTCAGATTTTTCCCTTAAGAAAGTAACCCACATCAATCTAGAATAATCATCAATAAGTAACATGAAATACATGTCTCCTTGTAAACTTTTGACTCTAGAAGGACCACACAAGTCAATATGCACAAGCTCCAACACTTCATTTGAACAATGTTGTTTGCTCTGGAATGAAACTCTAGCTTGCTTCCCTAATTGACATTCCTTGCATATAGCATTAGTAGGTTTTATCAACTTAGGAAGATCTCTCACTGCCTAAGTAGAACTTATCTTGATAATATTGTCAAATTTTACATGACACAATCTCCTATGCCACAACCAACTTTCATCAACTTGAGCAATCAAACAACTTTTACCAGTAGCACTTAGGTGAAAGATATTACCTTTTATTTTTGTACCAGATGCAATCACATTTTTGGAACTCCCCAATATTCTACACTTTCCATCCTTGAATTGAAGATTGTATCCATTGTCAACCATTTGTCCAACGCTTAAGAGATTATGCTTCAAACCTTCCACATATAGAACATCATTAGTATTATGCTTACCATCAAGAGAAATGGATCCTCTGCCATAGATTACACTAGCTTTGTCATCACCAAATCTTACAACACCACCATCATAGTTTCCCAAGCTCACAAATTTACTTTTATCACCTGTCATGTGATGAGAACATCCACTGTCAATCACCCATTCATCTTTTTCTTCAACTCTAGCAGCTAGAGCTTTCTCCACACTTATGCAACTAGCAGATTCAGTAGATACTAGATCATTTTCCTTGATAGCAATAAATATGCATTCATCCTCACTTAAATTCCCTTTATCAGATTCATCATTTGTCACACCTTCATCAACAGCATAATAACACTTTCTTTGGAATCTAGGCTTGTTAGGTCTTGGCTTAGGAACTCTTTTCAGACACCTTGAGGAAAAATGACTTATCTTATTGCAAGAAAAACATTTAAGAGGAAATTTCCCTTTATACTTACCTTTTCCTCTAGCTACCCTCTTAATAATAAGTGCTTCAAGCTCATCTAGTTTTCTCTCTTCTTCTTCAATCTCTCTCATTTCCTACTCATACTTGGACATTTTTCTAGAAGAACTTTCTCCCGGATCATATCTTTGCTTATATTTTCAGATATAGTAGCTTTGAATGCAAATTCTATCTTAGGAAGAGATTCACCAAACTCACTTAACTTAAAAGAAACAAGCTTACCAATCAACATATCTCTGGTTACATTTGTCACAGTCTAGATCTCCTCAATAGCAGCAACTTTGTGTTTGTATGTAGCAAGAAAGGATCTGAGCACATTAGCAACAATCTTTGATTCTTCCAATGTTCCACCAGCACATCTGATACTATACACAAATTCATTCACTCTCTACATAAAAGAAGTGATGTTCTCATCTTCACCCATTCTCAACATTTCATATTTCCCTTTCAGGGCTTTGCAGCTTAGTAATCTTCACATGGGTATCACCTTCATATAGAGTTTCCAACTTTTTCTAGATATCATAAGCATTCTTTAGCTCCATTACATTTGTCATCTCAAAATCAGTCAGAGCACTCAACAATGCTTCCTTAGCCCTGATATTGTACTCAGCTTCCTTAATCTCACCTGCAGTAGAAGGACCCTTCTGTGGGATGATATACCTATTCTTTGTAATTGTCCAGTAAGGTTCACCAATGCATCTCAGATGACACTCCATTTGATTCTTCCATAGAGAATAATTAGTTCCATCAAATATCAGACTATCCTTCTTATATGTCACCATCCCGGATCACCTCAAGCGGTCAAGCTTCTCCGAAGGAACCTGCTCTAATACCAATTGTTGGCAACACAAGGATAGACAATTGAGAGGGGGGGTGAATCAATTTGTCACAAAAATGATACATATTAAACTTATTCTCAAATCTGATAAATAAACATGAAAGCATAAACCATCACCACATCAAAACACACATAACACCAAGAATTTTACGTGGAAACCCTATTAGGGGAAAACCACAATGGAGGTTAATCCACAAGATTATACCCTATTAAAAGTATTACAAATGGGGAATGCACATGCATTCAGGCACACTGCCTAGAGCACACTGCTCAAATACAAAAAGGCTTACTACCCAAAAGAAGACTCATTGTCTTACAGTCACATTCAAATTACATCTAGAAGATTACAGTTTTGGTTAAGCACATAAACACTTTCATCTGCTCACTCTTCCTCACACTTTACTTCTACCTTTGAAAGATTAGAACATTATTCGCACTTATCACACATCATACATCGCACACTATACCATCAAATGGTATAAACAATTGATCATATATATCCCCAACAAAGGATAACATCAACTACATGTCGGCCCAACAAAATATGAAACGTGCACAAACTATCGGCCCAAATCAATAAACAATTTATCAATGCGGACCAAACAATGTTGGCCAAAACATATTAAGGACCCAAAACAACATCCTCAAATATGTAACACCTTCAAAAATTATGCCTCGAAGATTCGCAACACGCTACAATCACCCTGTCGATCATGATCATGAAAAACATGAACTCATAGAAGAAAATCACCAATCACGAGCACAACGATCAATGCAGACCAACAACATAGATAGAGCACAATCTAGAAACATCCACAAGCATCATGAATCACCACAGAAGAATCTGCAACAACTCAAATTACTAGAATCACATCATCTTCTTTTAGGAACACCAACTAAAGCAACAAAACAACTGTCAAAACACATATGCTCATAACTCAATCAAATCTTCATACAAACCTCTAAAACTTCATGTGGATAAACTAGATATACTTGTCAACAAACCCTTTAATCCGCAACCTCTTATCATCAATATACTGAGCTAGCCACCATAATAAACTTCACTGCATTATCGACAACCTGCAACTCATTTTATTACAATTTTCTCAATATCCTCAACATATACAGCCTTAAAGACATTAATGGAAATAGTGTTAACATCAATGGCAACCACATATCAGCAATATCCAACAGATAATTGTCTTCAATTGTTCTTTCATATTGATCATGTGTTTTTGCAAGTGTCGATGATCATTGCTTCCACTCTTCAACCCATTCTATATTATCACATCCTTCCCAATCTCCTGAAATACAAAACTAACAAAAACATGCAAGCTCCCTTGTATATATAGTGCATGTGCTTGCATTCAAACTCTTAAATGAATACCATTTAGTAGATCCACTAATTGTCTCACAATCAAGTCTAGGTAGAATTTTCTCTTCTTCAACCAACCAAAAGAATCGTCGAACTATAGAGTACTCGCTTGATCTTATAGATAACTTTTTATTACACCAATCCACAATAGCACGTGCATCTTTAAATTTTACTACATCCTAAAATTTCAATTGCTCTCTATTAAGAATTATTTTAACACATGCACCAACTCCATCATGTTCTCCTTTACCATGCCCAACCTCAAAAAACTCCACATATGTTGGACATTATGTTCCTTGTGAACCCTACTTAACCAATAGAACATTTGAGCATTCTTGAATTGTCTTGTACAATTATCTAACCATATGAGATGTTTTAGCATTTGGATTCCACTTTCTCTTAAATTTATATAAAATATATTAAAACAACATTGAACAAACTTTGACAAGTGTAACTAGTTGTCACTCAAATAGAAATTATACTCCCTCAAGATTTTTCTATCATCCTTTGTGCTATCATTTGCATGCCTATATACAATATGAACAAACATAGCCACTTGCACTGAATTGTAATAATATGATTGGATTTCCTCTTGTGGAAAAAGAATATATTTTTCTACAAAATCAACCATTGATAGTATAGTTCCAACTAGAAATGTGTTTCTACATGTGAAAAATTGTCCATCAAGCCATCAAGCATGTTGAGAGTACTTGACATATTTTGGTACAATCTTACTCTTAAATTCTAATATGAATGCATGTACACTAATTTTTTTGTGTTTAAATTGCAACGCTTTCCAAATTTTCTATCTTTTAAAAAATACTCTACATTCTTAAATCTTTTAACATCGACTAATTTTTGTCCAAAATCATTTTCAACACTTTCATGCATACAAACTCCTAAGAATGAAAGATTGCCACAACTACTGCATTGTCTAGAAATACATTAACTTAAATAAAATAAATGCCTATTAGATCTTTCATAAAAGAAACTTGCTATAAAATACTTGATTGTTTCATGTGGAATATTAATATCACATTCCTACATAATCATGTTAGTATGTAAATTACAATGTGTATGACGAAAAACATCATAGTAATAATGAAACTTCACATGCGTTTTACAACAAGAGATTTGTTTCTTATTAACTTTGACATACCAAAGTTTACATATTTCAAAAGATCTTTGACATATGCTAATATTACCAGGAAAAATTGAATCATCACAAAATTTTCTATAAAATTTAGTTTGAGTTGTGTCTAATAGGTTTTTTGGATGAGGATCAAATTTTTTAGAGCCCACTTAATGCAATGACTTCCGACGATCATAACTTTTGACTCGGATGTCTGATTGGGCTAAAATTTTATAGGTGGATTTGTTATGAGATGTTGATAGGAATTCCAACCAAGCCCAACTATTTGGGTGCCAACTTGACATTTTTTTGGGGTTAAATTCTTTCATCTTGGCCCTCAAATTTAGCTTTTTGTGTTTTTTTGGGTTTTTAGAAAATTGTTTTCTTTAATAACTTGGAAATCATATTTCCAATTTTGAATTTAAGTTGACAATTCATGTCGCCTTAGTTTTAGGAAGCTTATAGGAAAAAATTGGGTTCAAAGGGATATGTATGAAAAATTGTCTAAAATGGCAAAAAACTGACAATTGTTGAAAACTGCCAAAAAGGGTAATCTTTCATTTTTTTGTTTTTTTTTCAATTTTTAGATATAAAGGATTTTTTTTCATTTTGGTAGAAGAGTTGGAGAATAGAAGAATTTTTATTTCACATCCATCTCTGAATTTCATGGCTTTCTTTATTCAGTAATGATTAAATTTTATTAAATGTGTTCTTGGCTGCATCATTTGGTATTAGAGCAGGAAGATGGCTAGGAGAGGAAAAGGAAGAGGAGGTCTTACCTAGATGCATAGAGAAATGAAAAATTTGTAAAGAAAAGTAGAATAACTTACAATCTAAATGGAAAATCAAAGAATAGGAAGATGAGGAGATGAATCTGATGAAGAGACAATCCAAGGAGGCACAAATCGAGATAAGGAACTTGAAGAAGAACAATTAGAGGGAATGAGCTTTGAAGAGAGGATGCTCAAGGACATAGAAGGGAAAAATGAATGGATTAAGATTGATTTTTCAAACTATGTAGGTAGTCTTAAACTAGAGGAGTTGATAGACTGGTAAATGACATGGGGAAATTTTTGGAATGGAAATCCATGACAGAGGAAAAGAAGGTGAAGTTCACATGCACCAAGATAAAGGGTCATGCAATGATCTAGTGGAATAATCTTCAAAAGGAGTGACAAATGAAAGGAAAGGAGAAAATCAAGAGCTGGTGTAAAACGGAGAAGAAGTTGAGAGAAAAAAAATTTCCCATTGACTATGCACAAACCCTTTTCATAGGTTTCAAAATTTAAAGTAGAATTTATCTTCTATGCAAGATTATAAAAATGAGTTATACAAGTTTCCTATAAGTGTAGAGAATCAGGAAACTAATGAACAGATGGGTGCTAGACATGTAAATGGCTTGAAATTCTCTATTCAAGATGAATTGAGCATGTATCGTGTCAACAGTATGGAGGAGGCCTACCAATTGGATCTAAAGGCTAAAGAGAAACAAAGAAGACAATATCTTCAGTGGAATAGAGGAGGACGAAGGGGTACATCATCCCCATTTTGAGGAGGTTCAAATTATGGAAGGGGAGAGTCATCCCAGGGACTGGAAAAATAGGTAAAGACTTAGCAAGATCCTCATAATCAAGAAAGACAAAGGGGATTTTACAGAGGTAGAGGTTATGGTAGTGGTAGATGATGGGAAAACCAAAGAAGGCCTTTCACGTGTTTCAAATGTGGAGAAGAAGGGCATAGGTCATTTGAATGCTCAAATTATAACATGTAAGACAAAAATCAAGGAGGAAAACCTAGGGTGAACTTGGTTCAAGCCAAAAATGAAGCAGAAGGGGCAGAACTAGAGGTTTCACTAGATGTGGGAGAAAGTCTCATGATGAAAATATCAATGATGATTCCAGAGAAGGAGAAAGCACGAGCTAAAAATTTTGATGATTCATGGCTTCAAACCAATATCTTCAGAACAAGATGCACTTCGGGTGGAAAGGTATGTCAAGCTATTATTGATGGAGGTAGTTGTGAGAACATGGTGTCTAGGGAAATGGTAGAAAAAATGAATTTACACTGTGAAAATCATCCCCATCCCTATCACATTGCATGGTTTAAAAAAGGAAATGAAGTCATTGTTGATAAAAGATGTTTAATCAAGTTTAGCATAGGGAAGACCTATAAGGATGAGATATGGTGTGATGTCATTCTAATGGATTCTTGTCATGTATTGTTGGGAAGTCCATGGTAGCATGATAGAAAAGTTATGCATGATGGAGAGAAAGACACATACACCTAAATTGGAAGGATGGGTCTAAGGTGATTCTCTTTCCTCTTAAGGATGAAGGGAAAAGTGAGACCATGTTGTCTGAAAGAGAACTTGTCAAAGAAATGAAGGTGATAGGGTGTTGTTATGCATTAGTAGTCAAAAGAGGAGAAGAGGAAGACATTTCAGTACCACTAGAAGTAGCCAAGTTATTGGGGAAGTTTGTTGATGTTGTGCCTAATGAGTTACCTGATGGTCTACCACCAAAGAGGGATATTCAACATCATATTGATCTGATTCCAGGAGAAACTCTACCCAATCAAGCAACTTATAGATTGAATCCAACACAACATGAAGAGTTGAATAAACAAGTAATAGAACTCATCAGAAAAGGTGTGGTCAGAGAGAGCATGAGCCCATGTGTTGTACCTGCATTGTTAACCCCAAAGAAGGATGGTGCATGGAGGATGTGCACTGATAGAAAATAAATTAATAAGATTACCATCAAGTACCATTTTCCAATCCCTCATATAGAGGACATGATGGATGCACTAGTAGGGGCCAAATATTTCAGCAAGATCGATCTACCAAGTGGCTATCACTAGACCTGAATTCGAGAAGGGGATGAGTGGAAAACAACCTTTAACACTAGAGATAGTTTGTATGAGTGGATGGTTATGCCATTTGGGTTGTCTAATGTGCCTAGTACATTTATGAGATTGATTAATACTGTACTACGATCTTACATTGGCAAGTTTTTGGTAGTTTATTTTGATGACATTTTGGTTTTTAGCACAATCAAAGAAGAGCACCTACAATAGTTGAGGATTATATTGGGCATGATGAGGAAGGAGAAGCTCTATGCAAATATGAAGAAGTGCAAGCTCATGCAAAATAGTTTGGTCTTTTTAAGCTTTGTCATTTCTGAAGATGGCATTAGAATGGATCCAGAGAAGGTTAAGGCAATTCTATAATGGCCTAGTTTGAGTAGCATAACAGAGGTAAGAATTTTTCATGGGTTGGCTACTTTCTATCGGAAGTTCATTCAAAATTTCAGTAGTATTGTAGCACCTATAACAAGTTGCATGAAGGGAAGGGAATTTGCATGGACTAAGGATGTTGAGGTGAGTTTCAATTTTTTGAAGAAAAAGGTATCTAAAGCCCCTATACTCGCACTACCAAAATTTGATAAGGTATTTGAAGTAGAATGTGATACCTCCCATGTGGGAATATGCGTAGTACTTAGCCAAGCAAGTAGACCTATTACTTTAGTTAAAATTTGAATGAGGTGAGGAAGAATTATTCTACTCATGATTCAAATTTTTATGCAATTGTTCAAGCATTGAGACATTGGAAGCATTATCTAGTTCCCCAAGAGACAAACCATATTTCATTGAGATACCTGAACACACCAAAAAATTTGAATTGTAGGCATGCCAAATGGGTCCCTTTCTTACAGGGCTACACTTTTGTTATGAAGCATAAGTCTGGAAAACAAAACTAGGTTACAGATGCATTAAGTAGGGGTGTTGTACTGTTGACCACAATGGAAACTGAAGTAATTAGTTTTGATGCCATCAAAAATTTGTATGAATCTAATGATGATTTTTTGGGAGATTGTAGAACAATTAAAATCTCCAATATTTGGTAACTTGGATCACTTAAAGGGTGAATATTCTATGTAGGATGGTTATCTCTTTAAAGGGAAACAACTATGCATACCAATTGGCTCAATGAGAGAAAATACTATCAGAGAACTCCACAGTAGTGGGTTGGCTAGACATTTTGGATAGGATAAGACAATAGCCCTGGTAGAAGATAAATACTACTAGCCAAAGATGAAGAAGGACATCACTAATTATGTAACAACATGTAGAATCTGTCAAGTGGCTAAAGGACATTCACAAAATGCAGGGTTGTATATGCCATTATCAGTACCCATTGAACCATGGATAGATTTGAGCATGGAATTTGTGTTGGGGCTTCTACACACCCAATGAGGTAATTATTTCATTTTTGTAGTTGTTGACATATTTTCAAAGATGGTTCATTTCATTTCTTGTACGAAAACTAATGATGCAACAAGGGTAGCAGAACTATTTTTTTAGAAGTTGTTTGATTACTTGGTGTTCCAAAGACTATTACGTTTGATAGGGATACCAAGTTTTTAAGTCTTTTTTGGAGGACTTTATGGAAGAAAATGGGGACCAAGTTATAGTTTAGTAGTGACTATCATCCTCAAACGGATGGGAAAATAGAGGTAGTCAATCGGAGTTTGGGAAATTTGTTAAGGTGCATTGTTGGCGAGAAGCCCAAACAATGGGATTTGGCCTTACCCTAGGAAAAATTTTCCTATAACAATTTTGTAAACAAATCAACAAGTAAATCACCCTTCCAAATTATGTATGATAGGAATCCTAAGAGTGTTCCAGATTTGGTATAGCTACCTATGAAATATAGAGTTAGTGATGATGGGGAAGCATTTGTAGAACAACTTCAACTGTTGCAACAAGATGTGAGATAGAAGTTGCAGGATAGTAATGAGAAGTATAAGACTACTGTGGAATTTTTCTTGGTTGCACATCACCACTCTTAATTTCAAAATATCTATAGCATTAAATGATACCCTAGTATTATCATGCCAATATTTTTCAACTAAAGATTTGATTTCAATATTCAATTTCATATCAAACCTTGGGAGTCAACCACTAAAACTCCACCATTGATTGATTGGATCATTTTATATACTTTCTCTTCTCTTTGCCACTCGTACCAATGTTTTAGGGTGTATTTTTAGGATTCCACTAATATTGCTTAATATTCTTTTATCCAAAGTTGTTTTATTAACTATAGCAATTGTTATAGCTCGTCATGTCACATTCTTATCTTTAGACCGACTCTTCTTTCTAATAGACTCAATGGAACTAGCAACAATAGATATAGCATGCTTAAGTGATTCATCTTTTCTTTTTAGTTTCACAAAAGTGCCTAACTTTTTCATTACTTTTCTCATTTTCCACATTCTCATCAATTGCATCATGAGTTGACATTGAAAAGATAGTTTCTTTATAAAAAAATTATTTGTATAATCTATTGGCATATGTTCTTATTTGTCTCCAAGAAATATTACTAGGAAGATTATCCAAAATAGTACTTTCAATTTTTTTGAAATATTTTTCATTTTCAACAGCACTTTCAGTTTCATTTTCAACAACAAAAGGATTTTCATTTTCTACTAATTTTCTATGAATAGAATTGACCTCAACATTATTATATCTGGCTTCTTCTAAATCATCTAGAATCACATTTTCCATATCATTCAAAGGTAGATTTGAAGACGTACCTAGATTCATGCTTACTGTCACATTCTCCATAGCATTGAAAGGTGGATTTGAAAACATACTAGGATTAGTTTCTATAATTGTATTATCTTCCACATTCACCTCTTGCAAATTTGCATCATCTACATACATGGTCTCTTCAATGCTTCTATCTTCAATAGTCATGTAACAAGATGCTTCAACACTATTCATTGCTCGAATCCTCATTCTTCTATCTCTTTGTCTTTTTGCCTCCTCTCTCTTTTCTTGAATTTATTCAAGGATCAATACCTTCCTATCTTTCCTCTTTAGATGATGTTGTGATCCCATGATTAGAAAATTATTTAGTAAAAATGAATTTCAATAGTAAAAGTCTCTTCTTTTTTTTAAAGCGAAAGTGGCAAGCCACTATATTATATTATATTTATAAATATATTATTACAAAATCTGGTTTTAGAGAGCATACTGGCAGGAAAGAACCAATAAGAAAACCTCTGTTTATAGCTCAAAGAGTGTCAAAAATACATGATTACAAAATTCAATTTCAAGTTTATGTCAAGTATGTTGATGGTTCAAAATTCAACATATAATTCCCAAAATGACTACCCTGAGACGTATGTTTTAGCAAAAGACCCAATGATTAAAATATTTCATCCCTTTACAAATTGCATAATCTACCCTTTAATTTTCATCAAAAATCCACAAAATACTGATATTACAAAACCCCAAAAAATACAGTTATTACATTTTCCTAGAATCCCCATTGAACGAATTTTCATCTTGCACTTTGAAACCTTCTGCCACCTGAAGTCCTCTTTTGAAAACACTTCTTCCACCAATAGCTACTAAAGGAAATTTCCTGTGTGAGGCTATTCTTGAGTTGACCATGCTAGCGTTCACCTGAACTCTGCTTGCCGACTATTGGTTGTGTATAGTATGAGCATAGTCAGGTCCACGAATAGGTGAATTGACCCTCAATTGCAAATCTAGTTGCACATCATTGTTTGGTGGTTGTGGAACATGCACACAGAGAAATTCCAATGCATAGTATTTTTCCTTTATATATAACTCCATGACAGAGCAGATGAAACGTTGGTTCTTCCTTAAAGCACGTAGCAAAATGTTCTCATTTATGTATTGTAATGCTAGCCTAAGAGCATCAAAAATTTCTTCAAATCCTTGTCTTTGCACATGATCCCTAGGAAATAAACCACCAACAAAACCTTCTCCACTGAAAAAATTATAATTTTACACTTCACAGAGGATGGTATTATCCAGTAGAAATTGTAAATTGATGAACTTTCTTGCTATTTCCTCGATTTAACTCAGACTGAATTAAATCAAGTGCATTGGACAAGAAAATTGATATCACCTACAAGGGAAAGATGATATGGCAAGCCCATGGACTGGTAACCTCGACTCCTAGAATTATTCAAATGCTTTCTTCAACCCTAGCACAATCCATTTTAAACATCATTTTGAGGATATCATGGGTTATGAGTTCCTAAATCAGTCTCTCCCACGACTTAACTGGCAGTGATACCCTAAAATTCCAAGGGCGAAGAGCCATTTTCCTATTGTTGGAAGAACCGATTACCACACCTATCTTTTAGAAAAACGTTGCGCTTTTACCAAACCTTGTGATGCAAATTTCATTTGTACGAATGAAATGTTTTAGGTGCATTTTTAATATTGCTTTTTTTAGCTGACATAAGACTATTTCATGATGAAGAGGAGTGCAAAGTATGAGATATTTAGATTTCATTTGTTACTCATTAATAGTGGCTCATGTAAAATAAAAGTCGAGATCCTTGATGGCTATCTCCGCACTTCCAATCATGATTATAGTGTACCTTTAACACAATAATAACATTAGGCAACTTATCTAAATGAAAGGATGTGACTTAACTGGAATAATTGATTGAACACCAATATCTTCAAGTGGGTTGAGTGAAATGAGGCTGATGCAAAGTAAAAGTCTATTTTTATTCCTCCTTCAAATGAGTAGAAAATGAACACAATTCCACTCCAAAACTATCTAAATGTTGCCTCCTTCCAAAATTAAAATTAAATTACAAGTTCAAGAGCATGTAGAAGACAAGATTCAATAAGAAATTGCACAATTAGTCACTGTCGGTTGTACATTGTCAAGTTGCAGAATTGATAGTAGTTTTTTAGCAATAAAAATAAAAAATAGTCAAAAAGGAATAGGTTCCCGTTTACAAAATGGGATCCCATTTGTTAAATGGGATTTCATATCGAACAGGATCCTGTACATCTTAAATGGTATCTTGTTCCTTTTTTGACCATTCAATATTAAATAAAGAAAACAAGACCTTTTTTAGGAAACATGATCTTGCGGGATCCCGTTTCTTAAAATTTAAATTATAGGCTAGGTTTTTGCTTTGGTTTTCAATTCAAGAAAATTCTTGGGGACCCAAACCTTAGCTTTGGACCTACTTTTCACCTGCAACTTGAAGGTCATGCCAATGTCACTAGAAAATAGTGACTTTGGACATATGTCTGAAGACATTTTTTGTAGAATTTTTTTACGAAATTAAAACGCATTATAGTTAAGATTGTGTAGATTCCAAGTATGTAATTTTATTACAATTAATTTTTTTTTTCTATTTTTCAAATATTTTTTTATGAAACTATTCCATAAACTTGAAATATCAAGGATTTTTAGTATTTTAATAACTTTTTATTAAAATAATTTTTTGAAAAATAAATTATGTGTGCACATTCTTCAAATAATTCTTTTTAATCTAAGAAAAAAATCAAAAAATGATAAGTTTAAATGTCATCTTGTGCGTGACATACATAAGGGATTTTCAAAATAGCAATTATGGCCAATAAAAAATTAGCAAAAAAATATTCAAAAAAAATTACAAAGAAATATATTTCACATTCTTTAGTGTGTTATAGATCTTTTCCCAAAATGATTCAGAAAAATATAATTATTTAGGTCAAAATATAGATGACGTACACATGCATGGTATGGTAAAAAAAATCCTTTTAAACAGTGGTTTTTAGACACATTTGAAAATCAATTTATGTCATATGGGTATTAAAATAAATTACATATTTGGAAACTAGACTCAGAATACTACATTTCATAGTACTGACTTTTTTTAAGATTCAATCTTTAAGTGCTTCAAATTTTTAGATCAAATGAATTTTTTTTTGAAAATCAGGAAAAACACTTACACTTTTTTACCAAAAAATAGACTCAACTTCTTGCACACACCCATATTATCATTCATATATTTATATTGTACAAATATTCTTGATATATAAATTGAATGTGTTAATATATATTAAAAAATTAATAGTGATTAATTTAGAATCAAACATGTGATTTTCCTAATTTTACAACCCACATCATTTTGTCTAATATGAAAGAGACGTGCTTAACTAATTAGTCCTATCTATTTTTTATTCGAGATTCACATATATATAAAACTAGTAAGTGTATATGCTCCTATGTGATTTTAATTCATTCTTTCCATGCATATTCTTCATGACTTGGAAATTAATTAGAATAGTAAAAAACATAAATTACACTTCAAATGGTAAGGAAATCATTTAATTTTGTATTAAATATTTCTGTAATTTTTATATAATCCATATAAAATAAAATATTTTGTGCATATATATGATTCAGGTATGTTGTGATGCATTAAAAAATAAAAGTGATTTATACCAATAGATTTAGAGGGTATTTTAGATAATTTCCATGCAAAATATTATCTCTTTTATTAAAAATATTGTAGTTTAAAATATGAAAAGCATAAAGGGATTATTAGAAATTAGGGATTTGTTTATAGGAAAATGGAGCTTTCTTTATCAATTCATTCATCTTATGTATTATTTTTTGGAGGAGAGAGATTAAAAGGGAGATTGAGAAATTTTTGAATTGATTGAACAAATATTTAATATTATTACTAAATATTGAACATGAAGTTTTTTCTTGGATAAGGATGTAGATTCATTAGAGTTGTTTAGTTCTTTTGTAATCAAAGATTCTTCGAACCCTTGGAATCTTTCTTGTTGATAAGTTTAAGGTATTTATATTTATAATAGCTTTTATCCATTCTAAATTATTTAGAATAATGAAAGTTTATTTTCCTTAATTTGGGTGATTAAAATGAATATTTTTATTTGACTTCTTGTCAATTTTTCCAAACAAGTTATGTGAAGGTTAAAGTGGATTTCTCATTTTATTTAGAAGTAAACGGTATAATTATATTTTTTTGCTCGGTGAGTTTCATTTTTTATGTGAAAAGCTTGGAGATCCATTAATATGATGGACTTGAATTTTTTTATGGTTCTTGAAAGAATTTAGAAAATATTATTTTTTAGATTTGAATATTTTTGCATTTTTTAATTTTATGGCTCTATAAATGATTAAGGATAGTGAATTGGTATAGATGGGAATTGGATGTGTTCTTTTATATGAAAATTCCAATTGTTCCATGTTAAGATTCATTCATATGAGTGGAGGATGTGGTATTGATTGAGAAAAGAGTAAAGACTTGGAGTGACCATGCTTTATTTAAATATATATGATTTTATGTAGGGTGAAGAAAATAAATAGATTCATAATTTAATAAAATATGTGTTTATTTAATTAAAAAATCCTAAACACAATAGTATTTCTAATGTGATCATATCTATGATGTAAATATTTAAACAAATACATCCATTAGTATGGGTGTTAATTTAGATATGCATGTCTCCATTTTATAACTTTGTTCCTTGGATAATAAAGGTGAATATATTCCTTATCTAAATATTCCATTTGTATTCCTCTTTTGTAATTGGGTTCTTGTGTAGAGGATCAATTTTTAGAGTGAAACCATGTTTGATGGTGTTATGTGTTTAAGGCCAACCTTATGTATCATATTTTTTCTTGATAACCATGGTATCTATTTGATGCAAGATCATCCAAAATGTAAGATAAATCCTACATCACCCAAAAAAAATGGTTTATTTTTATCTTTGTTCAGTTTAGCAAATAAAGACTAAAAATAAAAGGATTTCTATTTTTAGTAAGTTTGCATGTATTAACATGTAGGGGCTTGAAATGTCCCCACAACTTCAAAATGGTAAATTTCACATTATGGTTGAGTTTCAAGCCAAGATTAGTTCTAGAATTAAAGATATTAATCATTTAAGTTTCCAAAATTTTAGGAAATTCTTAAAATTGAGTTTTGAGGATTTAAATGACCTTTTTTGGCCTTGAAAGTTGGAAACAATATATTTACAAATTTATAGCATCATAGAGTGCTTTGATTACTTTAGTTTCAAAAAACATACTCAATCAGGTGCTTGAATCAAAATTTATGGCTCTTGGAAGTTGTGCTTAAAATTGAAAATTTTCTTGGGCAAGAAAAAGAGATATATGGATTCATATGGCACCCAAATTGGAGTTACACTTTGGTTGCATGAAAATAATCATATTAATTCATCAAAAATGGAAATAAAGATCATTGGGGATAGAGACATATTGGTCAAGTTGTAGCCTTCAACATAGTGTTAGGTGTTGTTGATACAAGTTGCCATTGTTATGATTTCCAAACTTGCATGTTTGATTTCCTACTTTTATTTTAAACCATATTACTGTAGTAAGAGGTCCTATAAACCTTGTAGTTTTTTTTTTTAGCTTTTGTACTCATTTTGTTAAAGAAAAAATAAAAATTTGCATACTTTCTATCTAGAGTTCCTAGAAATAAATTTCTTGATTATGTATGATTATGTTTGAGAGGAATTGGGCCTTCATCATTATATCTCAATCTAGTGGATTAGACCTTAATTATCCACATTGGTAATGTGGTAGATAAGTAATCTCTAATAGTTTACACATTTGGAAACATGGTGATGCATTTTTTGGTTTCAATAAGGTTCGCTTAGTTATAATGTTGGTTGTATCTATTCATTTCTTTGTATAACTGAGAATTTATAAATTTAGATCATTTTTAAAATTAAAATAATTTATAATAAGCACATTTGATCCATATTTTGTATTTGAGCATAGCCTATCCATGTAAGGGGATATAGATGATTTGTTGTAACAATGTAGCCTCGATATCTAAATTGAATTTGCAATATCTTGTAATAAATATCTAGTGTATTGTAAAGTACTAATTATTTGTTACTTAGGGATAATTCATACCCATATTGGAAAGTGATTTATCAAAAACATTATTATTTAAAAATTATTATATGGATATGAGGAATTCAATAGTAGTATGTTTTTATGCTTAACTATTAAGACTTGGGAGTTGTGATTGAAAATGTGTTTCGTATATCACATGATAAGAAAATACTTCCTTATGAACAATAGTATTAATCCAAAAATTTAAATAATTAATATTGTGCATTTTAAACACTATTTATTGAAGCTTAAACATGATGTATTTCAATTATGAAAGACACTTATAAACATCACTAATCATGCCTTGCATTAGCTTGGCCATTAACTAGTAATTGGTATTTTGAAACTTTGCAGACTCTTTAATGTTCAGAACCTAGTTCTAACAGTTAATTTTTTTTTTAGAAATATTAAGTATCCCTTAGAAATATTTGAAACTACAAATTTAAATTCAATCGTGGTCCTACACCTATTAAAATTTGGCATTCTAAATTGTTTAGGTTCACATATTTTTCCATGGGATTCAACCTTAAGTGACCAAGAGTAGTCTCTAAATAACCAATGTGAACCTAAGAATGCTAGGGAATTCCTAAACTATAAAAAAAAAATTATTAAAAATAAATGTTCCCATTATAGTGGGTAGTTATTGATTTTTTTCAATGCAACCAAGATTCACAGCATAAAATCATCATTATTATTAAGAACAAAACACATAAAAACTTAGAAAACCTCATCAATTCCATTCATTCCTCATCCTATTCTATCTCAAAAAAAAAACCTTTTAACTCCTAAAATTCTTACCAAATCTACCATAATACGAACTTAATATTTTAGTAAGTCCACATGCTTATTTGCAAGGCCATAAAACTTGATGAGGGCGCAACCGAGACATAGAAAATAACCCACAAACAAGAGAATAATTTTATTATTCAGAAAATGGAGCTTCTTACATGCAGAGGATCTCAAATCCCCAAGTTCTACAACACATGCAAGCTACAGAAAGCCACAAATAACCCTTTCGCAATATGCGAGCTTGTCCCCAAAAAGTTACCCAAAAATTAGAAAACCCGCCCATAAATAGAGCTCCTCATTAGTTTGGAGCCAAAACAACATTCAAATAGAGTTTAGGCAGTTTGGCGCCAAAAATTTACAACATGAAGTTCAAATTTCAAAAGAGTATTTGCAATGGTATCTTCTAGAAAGTGCGCCAACTTCCCGGGGCCATAACTTTTGATCCGGGACTCCGATTCACGAACCGTTTGAACCGTTGGAAAGGTCTCAAAGTCAAGAACGCGCTCGAATCTGCTATGCCATTTTGGCAAGTTTCAGGGCCGATTCAGGAGCTCTAAGTGCCTCAAATCCCACTCGAAAGATTTTCAGGTGCAAATTTGGGAAACTAAAACTGCAATATCTTTCAACCCAGGAATAGAAAATAAAAACCGTAAATTGGGAATTTCATTATGATGAAAAGGGTATCCAAAAAGTTAAAAACATCTAAAAAATGAGAAACTTGAAATTTAACTATTTTTGGGTGATGCAAGATTGCCCTTACACCACTAGATGCTCTTGCATCAAAACTTTCCATTTATTTGAAGCTAACAAGAGTAAGACTAATTGTGAACTCTCCAATCTAAAATCATGAATACGTTTAAAACTAATTAAAAATCTAATCTTGGAAAAGTGCAATGAAATCCTTAAGACCTTAGTTCCAGGCCTTAGATGGTTGAAAACAACTTTGAAAAAGTGTTGAGATGTGCTTCAATTGAACAAGTTCAATTGGGGTTGGAATCAACTCTTTGAGATGCTTCTCCATGTAAAATATTAGCTCAGTTGGACACCTAGGTCAAAATTTATGACCTTCAAAAGTCCTTGCATCATTTTTTATATTTTTCCCTAAACTAAGTTGGTACTTGGGGTGTATCTTGACTTCCTATCAACTTAATTTGTTGTATTTATATGTCATTTATTATTTATTTCTTATTTTTTGTCATAGATGTACCTTTGGGTAGGAATTTTAGCCTCTTAGGAGACTTGGGTGACATATTATATCTCCTAGGCTATGATTCTACCTCAAAAGTGAGTAATTTTGAGGATTGATTGCCATTTCTATATTATTTTTATATGTGATTACATGTAGGGTTTATTTGAAGGATGAATCAATCATTAAGATCACCATAAATTAGGGAATGATGTTCCAATCTCCTCCATTATTATTTTTCTACAAGATTTAATGCTACCAGTCAAGTACCCTACCATCATATTAGAGGAAAATATTACCTTCCAATTGTGCATTGTGGTGAGGTCATACTATGTATAGTAGTGTTAATTCTTCTTATAGTGTAGTTGTGTTTAGTGTCTCAACATCACATTCTTCAGTTTAGTTGTGTTGTTTTATGACATCTTGTGTGTGTTTATTGTAACATGTTTGTGTTACAATTAGAACATGAAAAATTTGTTAGCCCTTTCTTTGTCTACCAATGTCTTCATTAATTTTTAGGCAATACAATAAAATTATGATGGTTTGGTTTGAATTGTTCAACTTTTGATAGTTTAGGTAAATATTTAATTTTCTAAGGTATTATCACTTTATACAATTAAATAATATGATATATATTAGATGAATTAGGAACATTATTAATATTATCAATTTATTGGGAGAGAATAAAATTATTTAATCATACCTCAAAATTATTGTCTTAAACTAAATCTTGATATATAAAAGAATATAAATTTACTACGTAAATTGTCTAAATGTAGTGAATATTAGCATTGATTATTAGAATCGATAATTATTCATGTGTGTTGTAAAATCTTGCATCTACCTAAATGATGTGATCTAGTGGAATTATACACAGGAGAAAAGTAGGTCAATTTTTGGGATGACTTTAACATCTCTAGATATTTGACAAGTTGTTCCTTTTTCTAATATATAGTCTTAATTTATCATTTAATTGTAATTTGATTAAGGCTACCATACAAGTTATATTTATACCATAAATAGATGTTCATACTTATACTATGGTAGTGATATTTTATGTAGATATTATATTGTTATATTGTGCCACCTATCTCAAATCCTTGTCCATACTAGATATTTCATTCCTTCTCATTACCTTTCAATGACCATGCTTATGAAGGGTAGGTTCCCACCTAGTTTGGGGGCATACAAGGACCCTATACAAATTTATGATTAGTAGAAAAGTGCTCATATGATGCACTATTTTCGCACTTGGATATTTGTGGAGACTTGTCGATATGCATGGTATAGGTACTAGACTTTGAGGTATAAATTATGATGTTCTAGATATGCATGGTATAGGTACTAGACTTTGAGGTATAAATTATGATGTTCTACTTATGTACATTTTCATGAGCTTACTATGATTGATATACACAAGATTGATGATGATTTGGTTTATGGAGTTCTATGATATGTAACCATATTATTGCAAGATACTATACATAATATATATGTGGTACTTTATTGATGAAGTGCTCATATGATCATGAAATATAATTTACATCATTTCTCTCTATTGATTGTATTTAATAATTTTTGATGTATAAGTTCTTAGTTAACAATTCTATACCCTAAATTATTCACTAATGATGGTATATATATTATAGTTGAACCTTGTTATAATGAACTTATATTTTATTGTTCGAGCTATATTCTTGAAATTGATTAAAAATAAAAATTACAATTTTTAAAGTAGAGACTCAATTTATACTTGCTTGTACTGTTTTACATATTAGAAAATTGGGACACTATTATAAACAAGGAAAATGTCAAAGAGTCTTTTTTTTTAAATATATTAAGTTATCTTTCAATTAATATTGTTTGTCCTTAATGTTAAATTTTAATCTATATGGTTAGTTATATTCTTATATCAATAAATAAATATCATGTAATATTTAATTACACATTTTTTTATAATGATGAATGCATGAGAACACTTAAAAAAATAAATGTTGCAATGGGCTTATTATTTTAGTATTAAAAAAAATTGGAAAAAATCCTTCTTCTAACCCGGATCAAATTGTGATACTTTTACTTTCACTATTAATTTATTCTCACATGTTGATATAGGCACACACAAATACTTAACTACAACCATTAAATATCAAATACCATGGTTTTCTTTAGTACTAATAGCAATTTCCTTCAAATATCATTGTGTGCATATGTAATATAGTTGTTGAATACCTAATTCTACTCTAGACAAAATCAAAAAAATCAAGATAAGATCACACCCCAAGATAGGATCATTGTCAGAATTCTAACCTAACCTCTTAGCTTCTCAAATATTTTGATCTAATTTCCAATTCAAATTTAAATTTGGAAATTGTTGCAAGGTGTGCGTCCTTGGTCTCCTTGTGCTATGCAGCGTAGCGTTCCGGTTTGTGACATGACTTAACCACCTCTCGTGGACTCATTAACTCTAACGGTTGTATCGGACATTAATAGGTCGATCTTTTAGTACAACAACAACTGTCTTTACAACAAAAACTTCTATTATAACACCATATTATTTGATTTTAATCTCTATTAAGTTAGATTGATCATTTATTCAATTTAAACTCATACATCTAAAATATTTGTTTATTTTATTCATCCCTACACATATTTTTAAAGGGTTATCTTGTTTCCCTTCACTACCTAACATACATCTAAATTTTTAAATGTAACCATTAGTCACTAACGCCCAATGAGCATCAATTACATGAGTAAGGACAAGGCCTACAAATGGCACTTATCCCCAGCCATACAAATGTCAGTGAATAAAAAAACATATCATGTGATAATGGTCCACTAAAGGCCTTTTTCTAGAGGGATCCATATTATGACACTTGTCAATATAATAGCCAGATTTTAGAAAGCCGCCTAAATATTTAGGTAACGCTGGGAATATTTAGTTATGGTAGACTATAGAGACGCCGAGAATATTGGTGAGATTAGAGAGGGAAAAAGCAGGGAATGATTAAAAGATATTATATTGTGTACCGAATTATTCCCACACTGCATTATTGGGTTATGGAAGCAACAACATAACGTGCTTGAAGTTGACTAGTGGGGAAGGTAGGATTTGTGTATGCCAAAGGATATCCTATTCACTATTCCCTACAATAGGAATTAAATCAGCATCTAAATCTATCTCCAAATCAAGTTCTAACATGTCTATTCAATGTTTTCTTTGGAGAGTTGAACTTTAGTTGGTCAGATATTTGATCACATCTTTATTGATCAACTAGTGTTGATTTTAAGTTCGAAGGGGTGGCGTAGTTGGATAAAGGCTTTCAATTTAGGTTTGTGGCATCTCGAGTGTGACTCACCACCTCGATTTAACCGGTGGCAAGTGCTTACAGATTGTACTTGTCATCCTCGGAGATTAGTCTCGCCCTAACCGTGGTTAAATGTCTTAGTTGGGTTGCGGGGACACCCTAGGTCATCAAAAAATAAAAAATAAGTGTTAATTTTAGATATGAAATTCATTAAATCATGTAAATTTATATTGAATTTTTTTTTTAAGAAAAAGACAAGAAACCTGAATATATTAATATATAATAAGTACTTACATTCGAATTACAGAGCCAAAAGGGAAAAAGCTTCAGCATTTAGATGACCAACTACCATGATTTCAAGACAACATATTCCAAAATGCACGTGCATAAATGACAGATGGCCATGGTTACATAGTAGTTCCAAGAAGAGCTAATTGGTTTTGAACAGGTGTGATAGAAAGCTCTTAACCAACCAAAATAGTGGACATAGTAGGCCAAAATATTGAATATTATTATTGTCCACAATAATAAACAAATATTGTCAATATTTGTATAGTGTGAAGGTTAAAGTGTTAATTTTCAATATGGAATTCATTAAATCTTATAAATTTATATTGAATATTGTCATTGTCCACAATAATAAACAATTATTGTTGATATTCGTACAGTGTGAAGGTTAAATTATGGTGTTGTGGTTTTTGATATCAAGGTTTGAACCCCACTAGGGTGTTATTGTTAAGCATTTATGTTGGGGATGAGGTATCTTGATTGTGACATCACCAGTTCATAGCTTTGAGTCAAAAGCCTTTACCCCTCCATAAAAAACATAATAAATAAATATTATATAGTTTATAACATGCGCATTCACAACACGCATGTACCCACATATGAATTGGATAAATATATAAATAATAGATAATGGTTTTTATAATATTTATAGTCTACTTAATTAGTGATGTTGACATAAAATAAAACTTATATCAATTTAGAAAAATAAAAAAGTAGGCTAATAATAAATACATTAAACACTTATCAATCATAACAAATAAGAGAAAATAGTAATAGTATAGTATTTACACATTCACACATACATGAGTAGATGTACATATGAATTTTGATGGATACATAAATAATAGATAATGGTAATACTATACTATTTATATTCTATATAGCTAATGATATTGACATAAAGCTTTATATCACTTTAGAAAAGTAAAAAAGTAGATTAATAGTAAATATAATAAGCACTTATCAATCATAACAAATAAGAGAAAATAGTAATAATTTAGTATTTAAACACTCTCCATATGTGCATATATGAATTTGATAAACACATATATAATAGATAATAGTAATTACTATTTTTATTCTATATAGCTAATATATTGACATAACATAAATCTTTATCGCTTTACAAAAATTAAAAAGTAGGCTAATAATAAATACACTAAACACTTATCAATAATAACAAATAAGAGATAATTGTAATTAGTAAAATATTAAAATTGTAATTATTAAATTACAAAAAAAAATATATTGAATATTACCATTGTCAACAATTATAAATAAATATTATATAATTACGTCGAGAGGCATCTATAGTGGCATCCAACAATTAGATTAAAGTTTTTGAAGCTACATTTAAAATGACAAGCATGTGGAAGTCATGTAAAAATCAAATAAAAGAGATTTGATGAAACAAAAAAATCAAATAAAAGAGATTTGATGACACAAAAAAATCAAATCAATGAGATTTGATGAAACAAAAAAATCAAATCAAAGAGATTTGATGAAACAAAAAAGAACAAATAAATAAATAAATAATATTTTTTATAACTCTCGGTGTAGTTTATATATTTTAATATTTAATATACATGTATGCTAGTTATATGACATTCATACATACATGACCACATGCACATATGAATTTGATAAATACATAAATGATAGATAATGATAATTACTATAATATTTATAGTCTATAAAACTATTGATACTGACATAACATAAAGCTTTATATCACTTTACAAAAATAAAAAAGTAGACTAATAATAAATACATTACACTTATCAATTACAAAAAATAAGAGATAATAGTAATTAGTATAATATTTAAGTGGTAGTTGTTAAATCAATTAAATCTATATTGAATATTTTTTATATTTCATGATAATAAATGAATATTATATAATTAAATGACAAAAATGTTTATAGACACGCTAGTGCACACATACAAATTTGATAAATATATATTTAGTAGATAATGGTAATTACTATGATATTATTGTCTATACTATAATTAATAATAATATTGACATAACATAAAGCTTTATATCACTTTTATAAAAATAGAAAAGTAGACTATTAATAAACACATTAAGCATTTATCAATCATAACAAATAAGAGATGATAGTAATTAGTATAATATTTAAATAATAATTGCCAATAGTGGCATGGTATGATGGTTAAGTTGTTGTGGTGTTGTTCTTGTCATCAAGGTTCAAACCCCACATGGTATAATTGTTGAATGTTTACATTGGGGATTAGGTCCCCTATTTGTGACCTCATCAGGTTCATAGCTCTGGGTTAAAAGTGTGCACACATATGAGCACATGCACATATGAATTTAATAAATATATAAATAATAGATATTTAGTATAATATAATAGTTTATAAAACTAATGATATTGACATAACACAAGCTTAAAATCACTTTAGAAATATCAAAAAGTAGGCTAATAAATAAATACATTGCACTTATCAAACATTCACACACATATGAGCACATGCACATATGAATTTGATAAGTATATAAATAATAGATATTTAGTATAATATAATATTTTATATAACTAATGATATTGACATAACACAAAGCTTTAAATCACTTTAGAAATATAAAAAGTAGGCTAATAAATAAATACATTAAACACTTATCAATCACAACAAATAAGAGATAATAGTATCTACTACAATATGTAAATGGTAATTGTTAAATCACACAAATTTATATTGAATATTATCATTGTCCATAATAATAATTAACTATTATATAGTTATATGGCATTCACTCGTAGGAAAATGCACACACATATAAATTTGATAAATATATAAATAATGACCAATCGTTATTACTATAATATATATAGTCCATATATCTAATGCTATTGACATAACATAAAACTCTATATCAATCTAGAAAATAAAAAAAGTGCGCTAATAATAAATACATTAAACATTTATCAATTAGATAAATTTATAAATTTATATTGAATATTACTATTTCCATTATAATAAATAAACATTATATAGTTAAATTACACATTCACATGCACACGAGTGCACACATATTGTTTGTAGTCAAGATAACGTATGGCTCCATCTTTCCTTCTAGCCTTGGTCGATGATATTTTTTGTAGATGATAGTTTTGAATTTGATAAATATGTAAATAATATAGGTAATGGTTATTGCTATAATATTTATAGTTATATAACTAATTATATTGACCCTACAACTTTATATCAATTTAGAAAAATAAAAAATGTAGACTAATAATAAATACATTAAACATTGATCAATCATAAAAAATAAGAGTAGTAATTAGTATAATATTTAAATGGTAATGTGACTTCCCATGAATCATATTACTATGGCATTGGTAATAAATGTTTGAGACACTTTTAGTTTTTTATATTCAAATAATATATTATTAATATTTCCTTGATGTAAGTATAGGTTGTAGTAATATCTCAAGCTTTTCTATAATAATCTTTAAGATAAATGGAATTTTGGTAATTTATCATTAAAACATATATATGTTTTACATTCTCAACAATAACATCAATGTGGTTTTCTATGCTCTGCTCTAGTTTTTCAAAAAAAAAAAAATAATAACAAGAATAGGGTTGAATAGTGCAGGAGGGGCCTCTATGCCTCCATCCCTACAAAGTTTTGATGGGATGGTATCAAGAAGTACATCTATTTCCTTGGACTATACTCTAGTAGGAAGTCCCAAACATTGGAAGGAATTCCTCACAAGAAAAGATGGGAAAGCTCATGTGCCTAGTGGTGTGGTTGATGTTCTTGAGTCGTATGAGTCGAACAAAGGCATAGCCATCAAGTTACTAGGCTCAAGACTTAATAGAATCATTTCCTTCATGGACAATGTGCTAGTGTATAATTTTTATCTTTCTGACACAAATTGACCTTTTTAGAAGATGGGTTACTAAGAAATGGAAACCCAAGGGATCCCTAGCTATTAGTGCTATGGTGGGAGGGATGTTCTTATTTAAATTCAACCTCCAAGAAGTTCTTCTCAAGGTGTTGGTTGAAGGAACTTAGATCTATGAGAAGAATATGATCTCTTTGTAGATTGAAATTAGGTTTTGATCCCAAGGTGGACCTAACTAAATCAGCCCCTATGTGGGTTTAGATCCTAGGCCTCCCTCTAGAATTCTAGGATGAAGATATTTTTGTTTAGATCACTAATTCCTTCATTTAATTTATTATTATAGACAAAGTCAGAAAGAAAAAATCTAGGTTGATCTCTTTTCCAAATTCTACATTAGTATAGATGTGTTCAAAGTTCATCCCACATATATCATTTTGGAATCTAAATTTAGGAAATGGATTCAACCTATTCAGTATGAAAAATGTATAATTTTTTTCCAAAATTTCTCATAATTAGTCCACTTGGTTTCTCAATGTATAGCCCCAAGAAAAATGCCCCAAAAGGCTAAGGAACTTGAGGAAAAACTAAAAGGGTTTGAAGATGCTTCAAAATATTACCCTTTGAAGGAAATCATCATCAATGTCATCTCTCATCCCCATAAAATTCTAAATGTGTGTTGCACCCCCTTCTAGAGGTGTTGAGGACACTGATTATGGGCCCTCTTGTGTAATAGATCAACAACTAACCAAATAACTAGTCAAAAAAAGTAGGCTAATAATAAATACATTAAACACCTATCAATTAGAACAAATAAGAGAAAATAGTAATAGTATAGTATTTACGCATTCACACGTACATGATTAGATGCATATATGTATTTTGTAAATACATAAATAATAGATAATGGTAAATACTATACTATTTATAGTCTATATAGCTAATGATATTGACATAACATAAAGCTTTATATTACATTAGAAAAATAAAAGAGTAGGTTGATGATAAATACATTAAACACTTATCTATCATAAAAAATAAGAGAGATTAGTAATAGTATAGTATTTACACATTTGCATGTACATGTCTCTCTTGCATTATATATGCACTTCGTTTGGTTTCTAGCTCAAAAGGTGGCCAAACATATGGTATATTCCAGTTTCTATTTGTTGTGATGGCCTCAAAATTTAGAGTTTGCATTCCTTGTAAATACTAGGAGTTAAGGGATTATCTCCCTTTTTCAATCTCAAAGCTCAGGTGAACATTTATGTTTAGATGTGGTCAGATTGAGGTTGTCATTGGGCGAGTGGTGGGTGGGGCCTGACCCTCAGACTCTCCAAATTCTCTTACTGATAAGGTGGCTTCTATGTTTGTTTCTAATCTCATGGATGTCACTTGGTACCCTAAATTGGTAAAATTATTGGCAAGTAGTTACATGTTGCCTTCTATCTTAAGTTTTTCTTCTTTGTCAGTTGCTTTGGATAATTATAATTTTAGTTATGGTTCTTCTTTGATGGGTATTTTCATGAATTGTAGTGGCATCTTAGCAAACTGGTCTCATTCTTCTCTGCTATAAATGTTGGTCACTTGCTTGGTGGGTGATAACAAAGAAGGCATGTGGGTTATCACCCACCAAGCAAGTGGATGAAGACATGTGGGTGAAGTTTTGTTCTGTCATGCGATGTCTAATTTTAATGTAGTTCATTTTTTGTATAAACATGATGTGGATGACCCCCATGCCAACATGTTTTTTCCTCCAAACTTAGAGCTTGCTAGCTGCTCTGAAAGTTGTGTGGATTAGTTTTTGTTTGTAATCTTTCCCTTGTTGCCTGAGGAGAATCCTAGTGTGGTGCTCGGAGAAAGCTATTTAATACATATTTCACTATCTAATATAAGCTATAGTGGCTATGTCCGGGATTTTACTTAAAAAAAATTAGTATACTATTTATATTCTATATAGCTAATGATATTGAAATAACATAAAGCTTTATATCACTTTAAAGAAAATAAAAAATGTGGGCTAATAATAAATACATTAAACACTTATCAATCATAACAAATAAGAGATGATAGTAATTGGTAAAATAGTAAAATGGTAATTGTTAAATTATATAAATTTATATTGAATTTTATCATTTTTCATGATTATATAAATAAATAGTATATAATTATATGACATTCACACTATGAGCACATGCACATATGAATTTGATAAATATATAAATAATATATAATGGTAATTACTATATATTTATAGTCTATATAACTAATGATTATAGGAGTAAATGGTTACTCCCAACACCCCCGAGAATAGTTTCTAGACCAAAATATCTTCCACAAGAGATAAAATGGAAATAATAGCTTGCTATGACAATGGATGCAATATTAAAAGATTGAATATGTAATATACATATTATTTCTTTCTTATAAAGGCAAGCTGTGAGATGGGATTAGACAAGATCTTGACATGTGTCTTAATCTTGTATAATGAGACAACTACCTCAACAACTATTAAATGACCTAGGACACAAGTATTAAATAAAATCCAAAATACATAAGATCGGATAAGATCTTATCTAGATAACTAAGACTTCTAGAAAAACACACATAGGACCTAAGTAAACATGTAAATATGACCCACTAATTAACTAGTTAGGTAAAACAACTATTTACACCAACACCACCCCTTAAGTGCAACTTAGGGAGTAGATTATTATTCAAATATGAAAAGATGAAAATATTCAAATCTAAAGCCCCAACCACCTATTTTCTAGTTTATCATGTTATTGATTGCCTTGATTTTTTCAATCGAGGACATGCATTCATAATTGACCCATGCACCAAGTTACATACCACACATTAAAAACTTACCTTTCATATTTACTACCTTGTGCACTCACAACACTAAAATTTCTATTGCTAGGTGTGACTATGTTGGGTCTTTTAATTCCAAATAGGAATGACATAAAGAACACATTGAAATATGGCATGTTATTTACATATCTAGAAGCTAAATCATATAAACACTGAAGAGCCAATTACATATCTTTGTAACATATATTTTTTTACCACACATGCACCTCTTCCTTGTTATATTAATTAGGTGGACCACCCTTGTCATGGTTGTGTTCTATGATTTTAAGACATGTGGTCACCTAGTTGAAATACAATTTTTAAGGTCTAGGTAGAATTGATAGTTGTATAGAAGGATTGGTGGGCCTGCATGTTTGCAAGTGGAAACTACTTGGCTATTGAGGTATTTATGAAAACCGATAGGGAACCTACACCCTACTTCTTTCCAAAAAAATAAAAGACCAGTAGTTAAATATTGAATTTGCATATATGTGTGACATTGTTGATCAAGAGGGTCAATATTAAACCAACAATTAAGATCAAGTAATCTTTAAATAAAAAAACCCACCTCTTGTAATTAATTAGTATACATGTGTTTGCCAACACTCATTAAAATGAAACAACAATAATAGTTGTGAGGCTTCACATTAGAGAAATGAAATTATTTTCTCTCTAGAGTGTTTAATATATTTATTGAATCACACCCTAATTCATCATTGTTAAGTTTCAAATTCAAATTGAAGGTATCTACAAATATTTAATTGCAAGTATTAAGATTTGAGATCTATACAATTTATGGAAAAGATATATTCTAGTATGTACTTTTTGTGGTATGTGAGAATTTACACTTGCTCTTACTTGAATAAAGAAGGTTCAATTCTACTTTGAGGTTTTCTAAATTTCCAATTCTCTAGTTTTAGCTTGTTTTATCCAAAATAAAAATTCAAATTTATACCATATCTAAAATTAAATTATACTCTTGACCTATTTTAAATATTTCCTTATTCTTTGAAATACTTTAGGCAAGCTATTGACCATGGCCATGGCATAAATTTTTTAGAGGATAGTAGGTTAGAAATTAGAAACCCTATCACCCATGCTATAGGAGGGCCCTTATTTAGGAATTTTTACAATAAATCCACCAACCAAATTCCTATTTGTAATGCATGTAGATTTAATATAGGAAATATCCAAGCCAATCTAAGTCAGTGAAGCCCACAATTTGAGAGGTTCTTGATGTGTAGTGAATGAAATAATGTGTAGTTCTCTAAATGTACCTCAATATACGTTTAATTGCCTTCCAATGAATCTCATGAGGCTCTTAATAGAAACAAGAGACAAGGTCAACCACAAAGGAAATATCAAGATGACTATGTGTCAAGTACAAAAGACTACCAACCAACTAAATTAATACAAGGGAAGAATAATTAGAGTAGTGAAATTGGTGGATAGTACAACACTTGACCGAAAAGGTGTGGGGAAGGCTTGTGATCAAACATACCAAATATCTAAAACAAATCTAGAGCATACGTCTACTAGAAAATAAAATTCCCTCATAATCTACTAATGAACTAGGAGACTAAGGAAGTAATGGAAAATTCCAAGGTATATCATATCACAACACTTCATCAATGCTCTTTGAGTACTATAAATCATGTGAGTGTAACTCCTTGTGAGAATCAAATCATACACATAGAGCACAAGAACTAGGATATCCTCTTCATGCCTTTGAGTATAAACAATAGGATCAAAATGGCAATGTGTGTATCCAAAAGCAAGAAGAAAACTATCCACCTTCTCATACCAAGCTCAAGGGACCTATTTGAGACCATATAACAAAAACAGAAGTCTACAAATAAAGGAAAAATCCTACACAAAACAAGTGGTTGCTCCATATAGATCTCCTCATGAAGTTCCCCATGCTATAAAGCACTCTTTATGTCCATCTAATACACTAACCATCCCTGAGAGGTAGCTATAGAAAGGAAAAGATGAATAGAATACATCTTGGTAATAGGAGAAAAGGTATCAGAATAGTAAACTCCCTCAACCTATGAAAACCCCTTTACAACAAGATGAGCCTTGTACATGTCAATGGAACCATCTGATACATATTTGGTATGATACACCCACTTGCACCAAACCAACATTCTTCCCTTAGGAAGAGGAACATGATCCCAATTATGATTCATCATCAAAGAGGAATACTCCCCAACCATAGCACTATCCCACTCAAGAATACCTAAAGCATCTAAAAACCTCTAAGGATCACTAGAAATGGCATGACTCAAAAGACTAAGACCAAAAGTTTGGGAATGAGTGTGACGAGTATCAATGTGATCACCGACAAGATGAAAAAACTCCTCAAGATTAGTATGAGCCCATCACGGTCTAGTGTGTGGATTTGAAGGAGGTGGATCAAGACCATCCAAAGAATCTTCATTAAGAAGAAAAAAATTCCTCAAATGAAGAAGATTGAGTAGGTAGTGATGAATAAGAAGGTGATGGAGGATCCATCTGTGTAAAAGACTTAGAAAAATAAACATCACAATGAATATGAACCTCTCATGTGTTAGGATAAAATAATTTGTAAGCCTTCACATCCTCACAATAGCCAAAATAATGAACCACTGACTCCTCTTCTCCATTGCTTTACACCGACCTTCTAGAATGAATGCCAAAGCCTCACTACCAAATACTCTAAAGAAGGATACTATAGGCTTGTCATGGGACCAAGCCTCCTCAAGAGTCATATTCCACACTACCTTGTGAGGCATATGTTCTGAATATATTTGGCACAATTGGTCATCTCTTGTAAATTCTTGTTCTTCCTCTTGGCCACATCATTTTGTGGAGGGGTGTAAGGAATAGTGTGCTTATGAATAATACCATTCTCACTAAAAACATCCTAAAATACTTAATTGACATGCTCCCCCCATTATTTATGCATATCTATTAGAGAGAAAAACTTAACTACTTATCCATAAATTATTTGAAGGTATCGAAAGTGGTACGAACTTCACTCTTGTACTTGAAAAAATAGACCCATGTGTGACATGAAAAATCATCAAAAAGAGAGAGCACATACTTAGCCCCTAAAAAAGAAGAGGTTAGAAATGACATGAGATCACTATGAACCAATGTTAGGGTGTGATTGCACATGTGGATTGACCCTTAGGAAAATGATCTTGATGTTGTATGAAAAGAACACAATCTCGACAAATTCCCTCGGTGCAAGAGATCTTCGGAATACCAACCACTAAGTTTTGTACGTGCATCTTCTAAAGATATCTATAGTTCAAATTCCCAAACCTTTCATGCCAAATTTTTCTCACAAAATATACATGAGAAATAAAAGATGAACCCATTGAAGACTCAAAGCCATCAAACCAATATAAATGCTTCTCATGATTAACTGTCCCTATAGCAACAACCTTCTCAGGATCTTGTAATTGTCGAATAGCAATGTTATGTGGAGAAAACTCAATGGTATTTCCATCTGCAAAATGAAAAATTTGATATATGGAGAGTAGATTCATTGAAATATCTGGAACAAGAAGAAAATCCTCAATGCAACCATCTAGCATCTAAATGGATCTTGTCCCCAAAACTAGAATCTATGAAGAGTTCCCAACTACAATTTGAGAGGTATGACTATGAGCAATGGAATCTAGGAGATCACATGAATTGGTTTATGTGATGTGAAGCACCTGAATCAAGAATCCAACTATTAGTAGATGAATGCAAGGCACATGCCAAAAGAGCTTGTCATCTTCCCATGGAAGAATGTAAGGAAGCTAAGGTAGCGGAACAACTTCCTACACTTCTTGAGAGGAGGGTTATGCAAAATATTTTCAAATATGAATAGTTATAGAAACTTAAACACAAATAAAAATAAATAATAAATTCATACCACAACATAGTGATTTACGCGGGGAAACTATTTCAAGGAAAAAACCTCACTCCAAAAGCCACCTAATATATTATTCAAAAATCAACAAGATTACAATATACTTGTAGAGCAAGATTTATCACAAGAGTATCACCAACCAAAGATCTAGAGGCAACTCAATAGCTATAAGACTCTTACACATAACCTCCATCTCATGCACCTAATATATAGGAGATACAATACATTAAATCATTAAAAAATATTACAAAATCATGAGCTAAAACCACCTAAAAAGTGGTGCCCATCCTTATCTCTAAGAATAGATGCCTATTATGTGTCTAAACACACACCACCACATGTAACTCCTTTACAACTCATTTATTTGTCCAACACATTTTTACATCTCCTATTTGAGGAGACCCAACTTCTGAAGGCCATAACTTTTGATTTGGGTGCTTGATTCATGAACTATTTGAACTGTTGAAAAGCTCATGAAGTGATCTATAAAGCTATAACATGCTCCATCAGTTATGACCACTTTTCTAGGCCCAAAAAACTCCTCTAAGGCCTTCAAAATGGGCTTTGAAACTCTGAAAATGAAAACTTTAATATCTTTAAATCCATACATGATCTTGGAATGAAACTTTGCAAGAATGCAAGTATTTAGCCAATTTGAAGCTTTGGGGAATTTTTCGCATCAATCCATACTCAATTGTAAACTTACTATAAATAGTAACCTTGTGTAATTATAAATTTGAGAAACCATTTTCCTAACAAAGAAGACTTAGGCACTGAAATATTATGTCTCCTCATAGCTTCCTCTAAGGCCTCTAGTATCTTGAAATAATGAGACTTATCATGCCTAGTTTTACCACAAAAAGAAAAAGCTTATCCTTTCTTTTTCTTAGACTTGGAGGAAGAGTCTCCAAAGTTAGAAGAATAAGGAGGTGAAGTGGACTTATGAGTATTATTCTACTTTGATTTGTAGGGAGACTCACTACTTGAAGGAGATTTTTTCTTAGGCTTCTTCTTATTCTTTCCTCTACCTTTGGAAGATTGAGCCATTAAAAGTTGGTTCTTAGAACTATGAAGTGCATCCATCTAAATCAACTTGGCCTACTCACTAATAAGATGCCCACAAAACAACTCAAAAGTACACATCTTATAATATTTCCCCATGGAATCCATAGTAGATTAGAAAGTAGAAGAAAACACTCGATAAGGACCTCTTAACTTAGACATAATCAAGAAGATGCATGCATCATCATATTTATCCTAACCACATCCTTTCACTTATGACAAAATAATTTTGAATTCAGCAAGGAAATATTGAATAGTAGGAAAAACATTTGGAGAGAGTGATGTTAGATCTTCTTGAAGGTGCAATATTCTAAATTGATTGACTTGACTATACAATTCTTCAAGTTTTCCCCAAACATCTTTAGGTGTTTTACACTTTGTAATATGAAACAACAAATTATCAGATACATGTAAGCCTATGAGCCCCTTTGCTTCATCTAAGTTACTTATATGAGTAAATTTTTCAAATTTCCTTGTGAATTCAAGTTGTTGAGCATCTAAAATTTTCTATAAACCTTTAGATTGTAGCAATTGATTCATTTTTAAATTCCATGTATGATAGTTGTGTGGAATGAGGAGCTCAAGTTGCCTTAGATCTACCATGTTGAACAAAAGAACACCGAGAGAAAGAAGAAAAATGGGCACTTAAATTATGCCTTTCACCCCCCAAAATGTATTAAAATTGTATTTGCAACCCCCAACAAATTATAATGAAGAAATTTTATAATTTGTACAATTGACAAGCTCAAATCAACCATTAATTACATAGTGATTTTTACAATTTTTAGAAAAAAATGGCTTGTCAAATCAGAAAATAGAGGTTACAATCAAATTCCTTGCAATTTTTTTAACAATTTAAAAAAAAATTGCCAAAATTTGACTTCTTATGCAAAAATTATGCCAATTGCAACTAATAAATGCAATTGTACCTTTAGACAGGTAAAACTAGAAGAAAGTGGAAAAAATGAAAAAAATCACCAACACCAGTGTAAAGTTTGTCAAACCACCTTTTTTTGATATCTTGCTCACTAAAATCCAATAACTGAGGAAAAAGTTGTGGAAGTTTGAAGAAAAATCCCAATTTGGCCTATAGAGAGGGCCTTGATGGCCCCATGGGCAATACCATCGGCAACAATGTCTACTGGGAAACAATCAAGTGGAACAAGTGGTGGAAATCAGTGAAAAAGGTCATCACAGTTTGTTTGGTGACCGCTAGGTGACAGTTGTGGTCTTGAATATCGCTTAGCAGCTTACAAGCCACAAGTGGTGGCCTAAGCAATGTCTACGACTAGCAATCTAAGGAATGCCTAGGCAGCCTCAACCACAAGGCTTAGATCCCTTCAAGCATAGTGCTTAGCACTTAAATAAGTGCTTAAGCACTTACTTTAACCATGCTTTTAATTCTAATCTTTTTTTAATTTAAAAAAATTGCCAAGTGAAATTATGCAACTGCACAGGGGGGCTATACAACCTCTCTACAAAACAATTTGTCTCAAAAATAATTTTTTCTAAATATAAGCAAATTTATATCAAAATTCATCAAATTGGCCTCCTATACGCAATGAAAAGGTCCATTTGGGCTGAAAATGGTCCAATAAAAAGTTCTCCATTTTTGAGCTTTAAACCCTTATTTTCTCCAATATCAAATGGTGGCCGAATTGAGTGAAACAAAATCCAAATATAACTTTCTCGAGCCTCTTGGATGCAATGGGATAGCCAAAAATATTGCTAATATAGCCAAAAGATCTGCAATCACTAGATCTCACCAAAAAATATACATGCAATATAGGATCAATAGATCTTTACAAATCCTTTTTTTTCTCCAGATCATATCGAAACACAAGAGAAGAAAATATGAGAATTTATAAGATCATAAAAGAAACTCAAATCACAATAGAAAACATGATGGTAGAAACTCTTAAAGAAAAAGGAAGGGGCTTTCCAAATTCAAAGCTCTGATACAATGTCGAAGTGAACAACCAAGATCATCATTCTACAACACCAAATAACCTTCACACACAAAAGAGAGAAGAACCAATAGAAGATTATATTCCACCAAAAAAAAATTACAATATGATACAAGATTCACAATATGTGAAAAATATGTAAAATATGCAAGAGACGCCTTGCTTATAAAGACAAGGTGAAAGATAGGATTAGACAAGATCATGACATGTGCCTTAATCCTATCACATGAGACAACTTATCATTACTACCTAGGATAAGATAGGGCCTAGACATGACAACTAATACTTCTAGAAATAATCCTAGGATCTAAGTAAACTTAACATGTGAATAAGTCCCCTACTAGGAATTAGCAAGGTACAATACTTTATTCACGCCAAGACTCTCAAATCCTCTAAGTCACATTATTTGGTTCTTAATGAAGTTAAAAAGATATTAGAAAGGATCATATAATAAGGATAAAAAATAAAAAAATACAAAGGAGAAAAAGGATTCAAAAATAGTTACCTCAAAAGTAACCAATGAATCATAGGGAGAACATTAGTTGTGCTTAATGTAAAAGGTTTAGTCATGATAAATATAAATGTTTGAAGAAATAAATAGATCACTTGGCACACATTAAAGAAAAGAATAATATTAGTGTTACTAAGTTAGTAAATAAAAGTTCACATGAGGGGTCTAACAAAGAAAAAGATAAAGATATCAAAAAGAGGAAAGGAAAGGGAAAATACCTTGTAGCATTTACTTTCACACCATTATCTTGGTTTCTTGATCTAGGTTCTTTGCATTACATGACTTCACCTTAAGATGAGTTCACATCTTTGGAGCCTTATTCCATCCCCACTATTTTTATGGTAATGACAATCCTATTGAGGTGTTTGGAAGTGGTTCTATTGATGTGGTGGGTGGAAGATTTTTGGAAGTTCTTTTTGAGCCCCCATTATCAAGTTTCATCCTATTAGGATATCAAACCACTTGTTCATGTTCAAGAATGTAATTTGAGATCATTCTTAAAGTAGTGGTTATAATGAGATGCTCAATGGTTCTATAGTTGTAGTGGGAAGAGTATATCATCAATCTCAACTCTATCTCTTTTCTCACTTCATTCTTGATCCTCCTTAAATTATTTTTCTCATTCATTTAAATGAGGTGAGAAAGTTATCACATGAGTAATTTTACCTTCTTAACTACCACTACTTGGAATAGCTCAACTAGTGGAGCATGGTTTTATTGTTTCCTTTTGTTCATTATTTATTGTGTTTTTTAGGGATGAATCCTTGGTAAGCATCCTAAAGATAATTTTGATAAAGGTAAGGCATCAAGAGCTTCAAAAATATTAGAGTTGGTTCATAGTGATTTAGCTAATCTGTTTTTGCATCTTCTCTTCAACACATCCAAGCATATTTTGACATTCATGGATACAAATTTTAGGTATACTTGGGTGAACTATATTAGAAAGTAACATGGTCTTTTTTTCTTAGAAAGTATCTAGTTATAATTTCTTGGAAAGTACATGGGCGTACTTTCTTAGGTAGAAGTTTTAGGTCTATGAGAACTTTCAAAAATTCAATTATTTTGTAGAGAAATAATTAGGGAGAACCATCAAGGTTTTATGAATTAATGATAGTGGTGAGTATGTGAACTATCATTTTGAGTAGTTTTACACTATAGAGGGGATTTATTTAGAGTACATTGTTTCATATAGTCTATAATAATATAGTGTGGAAAAATGAAAGAATGAGTCTTTTAAGAAAACTGTGAATTACATGGTACACTATGGATCTCTTGCACCTCAATATTAGTTAGAGGCCATAAAATATGCTTGTTATTTTCAAAATTACATTCATCATCAAGCCTTGAAGGAAGCACTTCTTTTGAAGCTTGGAGTGGTAAAAATCCATTAGCTAAGAACTTTAGTTTTAATTTCTTTTGTATTGGCTCATATTTCTACAAAAAAAGCATGTCTATAAGTCCACAAAAGTAGGAATTGCATATTTTTAGGTTATCCAAATCGTAATAAGGGCTATTATTTTCTCCACCCCACTACACATGAACCTTTAATTGAGAGGAGTGTTCATTTTGAGGAGGGATCTTTGATTTCCACTCTTGTCACTTCTCTACCTCCTTCTAGATTTACATTGGAGTCACTTGGGATAGATGACAGATCTTCTCAAGATTCAAATGCACCTAGAAAGATTCCTAATGACAAGGAATATTTTTCCTCCACTTTAAATATTGAGATTGATCATAAGTATTTTCCTCATTTCTCTTATAATCATCATTCAAGGTTGATGATTCTTCTCTAAATTATTTACTTCTAGTCTACTTTGGGCTTGAAAAACACTATAGGCTACAAGTCATTGGGTTGGGGATCCATCAAACACCAAGTGGATATGTTCACAATGTTAGGGGTCTCTAAATATATTCATAGCTATTACCTCCAATTCACAAACCTTTTGGGAAGCATTTATAATTCCCAAATGAGATTCTATTATGCAAGAGTGGTATAGGTCCCTGATTAGGAACCACACGGGATCTATTTCCCCTTCCTAAGGAAAGGAAACTTGCTCAATGTAAATGGATTTGTTAGACTAAATTCATAGTAGATGGGTCAATGGATAAGCATAATCAATGGTCAATTGCAAATGGTTTTCCTAAGTTACTAGTATTAATTACTTTAAGACCTTTTCACCAATCGCAAAGATGAAATCTATTAGACTCACACTTGCTATCACTACAACACATCACTTCAATCTTCACCAAATGAATGTGAATAGTTTTTTCTTTACAAAGACCTTGAGGAGGAGATATACATAGAGCAACCAAAATATTTTTCTTTAGGAATCTTCTTTGGTTTGAAAACTTAAGAAACCTATCTATGGTATCAAACATGCTCATCAATATTGGGAGCCAAGGTAGATTCCTTCTTTCTCAGAGTTGGGTTCTCTCTTTTCTATTTGGATTCAAATGTCTATTTTTTTACAATAGGATTATTTGCTCCTGTTTTTGGTTCTTCATGTTGATGACCTATTAATCATGAGGAGTTCTTCATCCATTGTAGCAACATAAATTACCCTTCTTGATATTTTTTTATGATTGAGTTGGTCTTGCTACATTACTTTCTTAAGATTGAGATATCTTAATCTACTTCTCGCATCACCATTACACAGCCCAAGTGCACTCTAGATTTCCTCTCACAATTTCACACATTTGATTACAAGCTTGTTATGACTCTTTCCTTCCTAAAGTAAAACCTAAAGCTCAATTCTCTTCACCTTTTGTTAATGGTACTTTATATCAATAGCTTTTTGAGAGCCCTATTTATTTGACTCAAATGAGGCCCAATATCTTTTAGTCTTTGTATTACATACTATTTGTGTTTTTTTTCCCTACCAAATCTTAGTTTGAGTCCACTTGATAATTGGACATCATATCAAATCTTAGTTTGAGTCCACTATATAATTGGACATCATGTCAAATCTTAGTTTGAGTCCACTAGCTTATTGGACATCATATCAAATCTTAGTTAAAGTTCACTGAATAATTGAACATCATATCAAATCTTTTGAGTCCATTGGATAATTGAACATCATATCAAATCTTAGTTTGAGCCCACTAGATAATTGAACATTGTTGATTGCCATAAGGAAAAGAAGTTGTTAGAGTGGAATGACAACTGAAATCTTTTAATGATATCAAGTTTCCACAATCCATAATGTTTATTGCTAAGTGATTTCTGGATTCGATTATGTGTGAATTTTTATATCAATGTTTCGGATCTCTACCTTCATCTTGATGATGGATCATAGAGTGTGATCCAAAACGTTGATGCAAAAATTCACACACAATTGAATCCAAAAATCACTTAGCAATAAACTGAAATCTTGACATGGGGATTGCATTTGAGTTCAACAAAGATTATACACAACCACATTTATCAATCTTTATATTAAATATCAAATCGCTTCATAACTTTAAAATATTGGTTTTCTTGGTAGCTTTCTCACCCATCTCTGATTCTGCATATTGATAGAATAACTATGCTAAATCTCAAATTTATATTTAAGTAGCCCCAAATTCAATCTCCCCCATTTAAGGCTTTATTTCTTGAAAGTGAATCTTTGGGTTTTGGTTGAGGGAATAGAGACGACCCCTAATGAGCATATCCTTGCTGGCATGGAACCTTCAACCTCCAGCATCTAGCTTCATCTAAGGAACAACCACATGCAGATGACTGCTGCAGCATCACAAGCAACTTTTTTATATTAAAAGACAATTATTTAATTGCTTTTAAACTTGCCTCCTGATGCCATGAATAAATGTCTTGAGCTAATAATGCTCACACCAGTAGAGTTCAACGGCTATGGTATCCATTAAGGATTGATAGAAAATAACTCATAACCAAAATATTCCACCTGCACATTGAAGGGGAATTTTTTTGATACACCCAAATAAGGAATCAACCCAACTACCCAAATACTTATTAATTAATATGTTTACTCTTTTATTAGGTCGCTGATTTTTCTGGCACCCAGTTTCTTCTTCTGTTTATTTTACTTAAAATACTGTTAGTTATTAATATGTTTATTCTTTTATAAGTTGCTGGTTTTTCTGGTTACACAGATTCGGTAACATATGCATGTACACAGATTCGGTAATACTATTACTTCTGTTATTCTTTGATCGATAGCATGGCTTCTGATTCGGTAATATATGCATGTACAAGCCTGCCTTCTTTGCTTCATTAATTTGAATACTTCGATTTTTGTTATAATTATGATCTAGCCTTAATCTTTTAGATCCTTGATTAATGGGATAGATTTTAAGTTTGGTTTTGTTTCATGTGCTAAATTTTATTGTTTTATTAATTCTAAATTATTCATTCTAAGATCAACTAAACTGTGTGCTAGAACATTTTGAGTTTGTATAATTAGAACTTCTATATATAGATAGTTCTAGATCATTAAGCAGAATCTTTCATGAAAGAGTCATATTAAAGAATCATAAAGCATTATTATAGAGCATTTACATTAATATTATATCATTGCATCACTATTATAGACACTTATATTACTTGAAATGTCTGCAATCATTTTGAAATCTTAAAATCTTCCCTTTAAATATATTAGATCCATAAGATGCTTTTCAATACTAGTCTTGTTTCACATGCAAGTACCATCAAAGGTGAGTAGGTATCTAAGATCATCTCTTGAAAAAGGACCAATTCATGCACAAATAAAGTGTCCTAAGGGTTAAATTATAGGTTTATATCTAATTTCATAATTCAAATTCTTGTCATTGAGCATAATGTCATTGACTAAGGAAAATCAACAAAAGAATACCTAATCCCTTTTATGCTCTTACAATTTATCATCTATATTTATAATATTAGCTTTTTTAAAAATATATCTAATTGTATTTAGAGTTGTTATAAATTAGACCCCTCTACATTAATCTTAAGGTGTGATTTAAGGTAATAAAATATGTGTAATTATTTTTGCTAATAGAATATCAAAAATACTGTCAAACAACTTTTTATTAAGAATGTTCTTAAGTTATTTTCCATCAATGTGACTCAATCTATGGTGCCACTGTTGACAACATGAGCATGATGGTGTATGCATGGTGTATGGTGTTGTCATTGATGGCAACCCATTGTAGAAATGTAGAAGTGTTCTTTCAAAGAAGACCAAGTGTTTTGAAGAATTGACTAAGTTCTAGTGTGCATATTCAGTGTTCAGAGGAACAGTTTTGTGGTTTCCATTGCTCTACTATGCATACTCATGTCATGCGGTTTTGAGGTGTTCATGGTATGTGTTGGACGTGCCTAAATCCAAAGTTTCTAGGCTTGATGTCTTTCGCAGTTGAAGATATTGTTGACAGTGTATTGGGCTTAGTAATGGTAGTGTTACAAGCACAAAGTGCATGTTGGAATGCTTTGCATTCCACCAAAGATGAATATTATACTGTGTGGTTTTGAGGAAGTGTTGGAATGTATCATATGTGTGTGCACTCCAAGTGGCAAGTGATTTGGTGGTCCACGTGTCGAATTGTGAATGAACAATTGGTTCATTTAGTTGTTGCTTCACCAACGGTGCCAACCTAAAGGTTTTGGGGTCATGCAGAGTTGAATTATGTATAGAGCAGAATCATGGGAGTGATTATAGATCATGATGACCTATTTTGGTGTTGTACACGTTTTGGTTTCCACCACAAAGCATGTGTGTTGGAGTTTTGTGCCAACGGGTTATGAGGTTGCATGTTTCATCTAATTATGTTGACCTAATTGATATTTTGGTTGGTTGTGGTATATATACAAGGCTAAATCATTGTGTGATGTAATGTGTTGGATGTAATTAAGAGTGTGTGAGAGATTTGATGTAGTGTGAAGTGTGAAAGGTGATAGTGATGAAGTATGAAGTGTGTAAAGTCAGTTTCTCATAGCTTAAATTTGAATTGTGTCTTCAACATGTTGCAAATGCATTGTTAGTAGTTCATCCTTGGTAGTGAGCCACCCTTTCTTCTATCTCTTTCTATTTTGGGCAGTGAGCCCTTGGTAGTGAGCAATTCTTTTTTGGATAGTGAGTCCTTGGATGGTGAGTCCACCATTTTGTAAATCCATTGTAACTGATTATAATATATTGTGAGCTAATCCTCACCATGGGTTTTCCATTTCTAGGGCTTTCCACATAAATTCAGTGTTCTTTTGTTATGTGTTGTGATGCATTCTTTAACTTCTTTTTTCTATTACAACAAGTTTAATGTGATGCTTTGAATGGATGCTTGAGTTAATGAAGTTATTAAATTATAATGAATAGTACTGATTCACCCCCTTCTTAGTATTCTAGGAGTTCAAAAATTGGTATCAGAGCTTGGTTCCTTCAATTAGCTTGATAGATGAGGTAGATCTTGGAGGTTGAACACATGGCTACAAGGAAGCATCCTATTCCTCTGAAAGAGATTATCCTTGAAGGGTTTACTAAAGAAGACTGCGAAGTTGATACAGAAGGAGAACTCAAATCAACCCTTGATGATCTAGATAAAGCAAAATGTGAGAATAGAGACTTGAAAGAAAATCTTAAGGATGCATATGAGTGTATCAAGAAGTTGAGGGAGTAACTCAAGAAAGAAAAATAAAGATTCAAGGAAACAAATTAGCAGCTCAAACAATCAAATGAGACAATTACTAATCTGAAAGTGCAAGTTGAAGAAGGAAAAAGAGTTGAAGATTAACTAAATTCTAAATTGAAAGACAAGTCTACAGAATATTCAAAGCTTGAACAAGAGATTGTGACTTTGAGGATAGATTTGGAGAAAGAAAAGATTCAAGAAGAGTTCCACCTTGCTTGATGAAATGATTGTTAGTTAGAAGGATTCTAAAGTCAAAGAAGGTTTAGGGTTTGAGAAAGGAGAAATTTCAAAAGAAAGTTAGATTCCAAATAATGTTGAAAAGAAGAATGATGGACAAAGGAAGACTAGAGACAAGAAGAGCAATATCAAATAGATCTGGAACTAGAAGAAGAATTTCAAGAGACCTCCTATCAGACAACCAGTTGCACAAAGTTATTCATCTTTTAGTGGGTAATGTTATTCTTGCAATAAATTTGGACATAGAGTAGGAGATAGTAGAAGCATAATGAATTAGAATGTTCAATCATTTTTCGATCAGTGATTTACATGCAATAGATATGGTCATAAAGCTAGTGAATGTAGAAGTTAGATGATGAATGGATACAATAATGATATGATGTTTCAATCATTCAATGGTTATTGTTATACATGCAATGGATTTGGGAATAAGGATTTTGAATGCAAATATAAAATAGAAAGTAAGTTTGTTCAGCAAAAGGGTGTCATATGTCACAAATGCAATAAGCCATGACACATAGCTAAGTTTTGTAGAAGAAAGAATGTGAAACCCTCTGTTTCATAGAAGAAGGTTGATTCAATGAAGAAGATTGATTTGGTGGAGATGAAGAAGAAAATGAATAATATCTAGAAGAAAAAGGAAGAGAATGAGGTGAAGAATGAGTCTGTGCCACCTCCTGGTGCAGATGTTTCCTTTGAAAACTAGATAAAGAGCTTTGGCTTAGGGGGATTTTTAGCAGAAAACATTCAAAGCCCCCACCAAAGATGTGGTATTGATGTCTTTAGCATACCAGTATATGTGTTAGCTGTTGTGCTTGATTTGTTGGTGGTATCTCCGGTGTGAAATATCTTGTTGTGGAGATTTACAGAGTGAATGAAGGTGCCTGTGACAACACAGTAAGGGTTTGCCAACTTTTCAACCTAACTTTTCATTGTTGTAATCAATGCATATTAGGCCACTAGAAAAGGTTTTATATTTCATTTTGAGTTTGCTAAAGTCATTTTTGATTGATCAGTTGAAAGGGAGAGCAAAGAAAACAAGTGTTGAAGTGATTCTGAAGTGTTGTTTGAAACCCTACCGATGAATTCCAAAGGTATTCGTCAGTTTCTTACAAACCCTAGTTCTATGAAGATTCAAAATATTTACTCCTCAAGTGATTGATGTGCTTGAGTGACCAAGACCTAAATTCATAAAGCACTTGTATAAATCTATGGAGACATACTCTAGAGGTGCATTCTCTAGGGTTTTGAGTGGCGTAATGGACATAAAAGATGTTTGGATCTTCATTCACACAAAGATGGAAGAGTATAATTATTTCAAGATGGCGAAATATTGGGAGAAGGTGTTGATTCAAGATGACTTTGAGCTGAAACCAGAATATGAGAGTCTAACGAAGAAGAAATTGGATGTGTGGAACAATTTCCCTAATTTCTATTATAAGGATGAATGGGTTAACTATGTTCTTAGCAGAATCCATGACAAGTGCATGTGGTTGGACATGCCATACATGATAAACAAGGAAGCAATTAGGGAATTTAAAGATTTTTTCTCTAATGGACTAGTTTTGATATTGAAGGTCATGAAGAATGATGTGGTGATGAAGCTCACCAGTGCCAAATTTGACAAGCGTTCCCTAATGGTGAATGCTATTGAAGATTCAAAAGTGAAGTATGCTTCTATGATGATTGGGTATAATATCTTCTACACAAACAGAGAGAACTCTATTTTGGCCACCACAATTTACATAGATCGCCAAATCATGAAGGAAGGTGAAGACATAGATTTGTGTGAGCTCCTGAGACTACAATTGATGGAGAATCTGTAGAAGACAAAAGAATCAAGGTACCTCTTTCAGTATGGTACCCTAATTATCTGCTTATTATTTTAATTTCTTAGAGAATTTCTTGGGACAAAGAATGTTATATGGGATAATAGTATTCCTATTGTGATATAAATAAGAGATCACCTAAGAAGGTTTCTAGATTTTGAGTCCCAAAAGTCAGCCTTATGGGGATTATTCAAAACTTTTCAAGACAAAATGCAAGAGAGATACAATATTCCGACAAGTGTTATTGAAAATTATAAGAATGGCATAACTTTTATGGTCAATAAAGATCATTACTTTATGGAAGAAGTTGAACCCAAAACTGTTTGGGTTTTGGAGCTTAGATATGAAGTGACCAAAATAAAAATTATCAGTCTTGTAGAGGTAGTGTTGAGTAAACTTAGAGATCCATCAGTGGATAGGTTTGGAACATATGTAGAGAAATCTAGCCAAGTGAACTTGGAAAATAAGAAGGATATTGAAGAGAAAGTTGAGAAGATGAAAGCTAACCTAGAGGAGATGGTAAATACATGTATAGGATCTACGGAGAAATCCAAAGGCACATTTGCTCCTTTGCAGGTTACTCCAAGTACAAGAAGGTTGGTTAGGACCTTTTCCTCCTCTCCTGATGTTCCTAAGTCATTTGGAACAAAGCCTGTAGGGAGCTCTAAGAAGAAAAAACATCTAGCATGCCTAAGACATAAAAGACTCCTAAGAGAAGGAAAGAAAAGGCTAATAGGAAAAGTACATCAACTATGAAGATGAAGAAGAAGAGGAGAAACCACAATTGGTTTGGAAGAAGAAATTTCAAGCCTCTCAGGAAGAGATTAGTGCAAAAAGATCAAAAATTGATGTGGTAGATACTAAAAGTGAAGATGAAGCAAAAAAGGAAAAGAAAGGTTTCATTTTTCAAAAAAGAGAAAAGAGCTCTAAGTCAAGAGAAGAAGAAAAATCACCTAAAGGTAAGGGAAAGAAGAAAGAGAAGACCCCTCTGGCTAGGAAGCATAGTCCCTTAAAGTTAAAAGCATTGTTCAGTGGGATTGCAAAATTTTGAATTTTGAAGGATATTGCTACAATGTATCTAGAAGCAAATGATGAAGACAAGGAAACAATAGAAGAGGCTATTGTTAAGTATATGGTAACATTCAATACCGACCTTAGTGAGATTGAGGATCAATTGCCTAATGATCTGAAGAATATGTTGAGTGCCAAAAGATAAGAAGCTATTGATGTAGATGCAAAGTTGAAGACTTTTTCCTTGAAAATGATTGGTTCCTTATTGTCTCATGAAGATAGACACAAGATGTCTAAGTTTTATACCAAAAGATTCAAGACAAAATAAAGAGTTAGCACTCTCATGAGAAAAGACAAGGAAGACATTGAAAGGCTAAAGAATGAGACTTTGAAGGATGTTGAAGAGCTTGCTAAAGAGTTGGGAGCTTCTCCAGATAGTGAAGATAAAATGTAGCATGACACGTCTATCCTAGAATTTAATGAACCCATCAATGAAAAACATGAGCATGAATTGGAAAGGAAGATATGGTGACAAATAATGCCCCTCCAATTGTGGATAATATTATTAAAGAGAAGGAAGGTGATAAGCAGGATACCCCAGAGAAGGATGAAGCTCAAGTTGAACATAATTTTCCCCCTCTAAATATAAAGAAAGAGGCTGAGTAGAATAAAGAAGACATTCAAGATCTCCCAGATAATATTGAGCTACAAAAAGAAGACACTTTGCCTCCTCCAGAAGTAGAGAAGAATACTGAAGAATGTTTCGGTAGTGGATAAAAGGAGAAGAGTGAGAAAAAGGAAGAAGAAAGTGCAAGGACTGGTGGTGAATCCTCCAGAGCCTCTAGAGATTCACTGAAAGATCTACTGGGCATGCAATTATAGTTTGAACTAGTGGTTTCTATACAACTCCTACAAATTCCCATGCAACAAGGTCAGGTGGACCTAGATAAGATTTCCCCTTTGCACAAACTACAGCCTGGTGATATATTCCATACCTCTATTAGGAAGTAAATTTTGCAAACTTACTAGAAAAGTGCAGAGTTGGTAAATGAAGTAGTGAAAGTGTTGCAAGAAGGTATTCCCAGAATAACTGTTGATAATTCCTTATCCTTTGTACATAAATTGAAATTATTGCTTGATTATTTTAAGGATTATTCTACTAATTTAGAAGAAAATATTGAGAAGGAAATGGAAAAGAAGGTCAATGATAAGAGGTTAGTATAAGTTTCTGAAAAATGTGGTACTGCACATGGTAAGTTGCAAGACAACCTATGGGATGTTTAGACATGTTTAGAAGAAGCTAAAGTTTTGTTTTGGTTCTATTTGAAATGGCCAATTTCTATAGGGAGCATCAAAGATCAAATGGACTCTATTGAGTCACAAATTGCTCAGGCCTTGGGTGCATATGATCCGATAAACGATGTAGATGGAGCAACAAGAGAAATCATTGAAAATTTGCATGGTAAATTCTTTCTATTGCAGGAACACAAAGATAAAATCATAATGTAGTACAATCAACTCCGAGATTTGGTGAGTGCAAGGCTTACATACTTAACTGGAGTTTTAGCTAATGCTGAGAAGGTGGTGCAAATGAATCCAGTGCCTAGTTCTCCAGAAGAAGGAGAAGACCTCCATATTCAATTTGAGAATTAGTGTTTTATTCTTACCTTCGCTAAGGACTAGGGGAGGTTGCAAATAAATACTAGGAGGCACACCTTGCCAAACTGTCTTATAGGGCTATTTTACCCTCTGCTAGTTAAGTTGTACATATTTGCTTTGTATATGCAATTTTATGATTTCAATGTACATGTGTGGAAGTATTTGATGGTGTTGGGGTACAAGTTTTTTCACTTTTGATGGATAAAATTGTTAGGGGGAACCACTTTGATGCATATATTTCACTAAGGGGGAGATTGTTGGAGTAGTGTGTTGAGTATAGAAGTATCTTTTTGGTACCCTTTTCCCTTGATATCAAAGGGGGAGTAGTTTTGGAAGAGTGTGTTGCCATCAATGACAAAGGGGGAGACTGTTGGAAACATAAGCATGATGGTGTATGCATGGTGTATGGTGTTTTCATTGATAGCAACCCATTGTAGAAATGCAAAAGTGTTGGTTTGGAGAAGATCAAGTGTTTTGGAGAATTGACTAAGTCCCAATGTGCATATTCAGTGTTCAAAGGAATAGTTTTGTGGTCCGCATTGCTCTGCTATGTAGAATCTTGTCATGTGGTTTTGAGGTGTTCATGGTATGTGTTGGACATGTCTAAATCCAAATGTTTTGGTCTTTATGTCTTTCGCAGTTGAAGATATTGTTGATAGTGTATTGGGCTTAGTAATGGCAGTGTTACAGGTGCAAAGTACATGTTGGAATGCTCTGCATTCCACCATGGATGAATATTATGCTATATTCTTTTGAGGAAGTGTTGGAAGGTTTCATATGTGTGTGCACTCCAAGTGGCAAGTGATTTGGTGGTCCACGTGTCAAATTGTGAATGAACAATTAGTTCATCTAGTTGTTACTTCACCAGCGGTGCTGACCTAAAGGTTTTGGGGACGTGCGGAGTTGAATTATGTATAGAGTGCAGAATCATGGGGGTGATTATAGTTCATGCCTACTTATTTTGGCGTTGTTCACATTTTGGTTCCTCTTTAAAGTGTGTGTGTTGGAGTTTTGTGCCAATAGGTTATGAGGTTGCACATTTCATCTAATTAGGTTGACCTAATTGACATTTTGGTTGGTTGTGGTATATATACAAGGTTAATTCATTGTGTGATGTAATGTGTTGGATGTAATTAAGAGTGTGTGCAATATCTGATACATAGTGCGAAGTGCGAAAGGTGATAGTGGTGAAGTATGAAGTGTCTAAAGTCAGTTTTTAGAGCTTAAATTGGAACTATGCCTTCAACATGTTACAAATGCATTGTTAGCAGTTCATCCTTGGTAGTGAGCCACCCTTTCTTCTATCTCTTTCTATTTTGGGTAGTGAGCCTCTAGCAGTGAGCCATTCTTTTTGGATAGTGAGTCCACCATTATGTAAATCCATTGTAATCGGTTATAATGTATTGTGAGCTAATCCTCATCGTGGTTATTCCCTTTCTAGGGTTTTCCACGTAAATTTGGTGTTCTTATGTTATGTTTTGTGATGCATGTTTTAACTGTTGCTTTCCACTACTGCAAGTTGAATGTGATGCTTTGAATGGATGTTTGAGTTAATGAAGTTGGTGAATTACAATGAATACTGATTCACCCCCCTCTTAGTATTATGGGTGTTCAATAGCCACAACATACATGCATATTTAGTGTTAGTTACATTGGAAGAGTTACAAAAAGTAGAGGTGTTTAGCCTAAACAAAGTCCTTATCCAAGATCCTTTAGCTATCATCAAACTCCCTCTTACCAATCTACAACTAGACTTATCAAATGTCACATGTATTCTAAAATCATTCAACTTGGACATTGAAAGTAAATTTCTCACAAGTCTTGGAATATGCAAGATATAATCAAGATTTTTAATCCTCCCATCACTGAAACACAACTTTACATTTCCCTTACCAACAATCTTCTTTGTGTTGTTATCACTAAGGAAAACATCCCTCCCATCATATTATTTGTAAGTAATAAATCACTACTTGTGATGAGTCATATGGTAGGAGCAACATGAATCAATAAGTCAAGCATCATTACTAATAGAGTTAGCTGAAATAAACAAAGCTATAGAATCATCATCAAAGGACTTTTTTGTGGAGGAATCAACATTCTTTTTCTTGTTCCTACACTCCTTCACATGCCCTCTTTTACCATAATTCTAGCACTTTACTCTACTTTTTTCTAGGGGTTTTAGAATTTATCCTTTATACTTATCCCTCTTTTATCCCCTTTATACCCTTTCTCTTTGGACCTATGTTGCACATGCAATGTATTTTGGGAACCAACATTCATAGACTTTCTCCCCATTTCCTCTGAAAGTAGTATGGAAATCAAGTGATGTCCATTTTTTACTCTACATTACCACTACTTATGGTCATAATTACATTTTACCAAGATCATTGTACATACACATGTTTTGTGAAAATTTCTTGTATAACTTGTTGTGCTTGATTCTTCTATGGATTTTCTTGAATTTTTCATTCATAGTTTGTTGCTCCAACCATGATGTTATTGCCTTATGAAACCATAGTATTACTAATAAGTGTTTCTATTTTCAAAACAAGAAATTAAGAGAAAAAGAAACATCTTGTAGAAGTCTAAAAAAATGACTTCCCACATCATGATTGTAAAGCTTGGAGTTACAATAAATAAAAATAGTACTAGTGGTATCTTTCTAAAAATTGTAATGCCTATGGAGATTCTCTGATAAAGTGATAAATAAAAACACTCAGTGACCTAATCCCATAGTAAAGAAAAACATTTGAATTCCCTTCCAATCCATGCACATTGTGAGACAAGTAATCATGAGACATATACATGGAAGAGCTTGCAATTCAAGTAAGAAATGTTTTTCCTTTGTTGAACCATTGACAATAGATTTTGAGCTCTAATACTATGATTGGAGCCATGAATATACACCACAAGATTGGGTATACTTTATTGGTCACTAGACTTTATGTTGGAAGGAAGCCCTAATTTTAATAACATCCTTGCCATCTAAGGTACAATTGACTAGTTCACCCTTACTAGATTACAAGTATCTATTGGATCAGTCTTGAAATAAAATACATTTTTTAACACATATTCATGCAACATATCTTTGCATTGTTTCCACAGCTCTTGTAATAATGAAGAGTCTCCTGAATTCTTATTCATAATTTCCCTTTTATCAATCTATTTTTATCAAAGAAATTATATAAAAAATAAAATACAAATAAAATAAACCATCATAAAAATATAGTAGATATGAGTGACAGTTACAAAGAATCTATTCTAGTAATTTTGTACCATGAAATTGATAGATATAAATAAATTTAAGTGTGTTGTCTTTTCCATTATATGAATACAATTACACAATTGAATATGGCATGCCAAATAATTACACATATATTTGGATGGTATAACAATAAAAATATATTTTTATACAACCAAAGTTGTAAGAACTACAAAAGAAATTATATAATAATAACATATGGAGGGTGATTGGGCACAATACTGGTTTACAATTTTTGGCCAAATTGGACATTGAAGTGATTTTTTTTTAACTAAATCCTCACTTTCGGGCACCTGTAGCGGCTAAACCGTGAGGAATTTGAAGATGATGCAAACTAGTCATCTGTGACATTTTGTATGTAGATTCTAAATATATTTTTTTCAAAAAAATTCACATCAAATTGCACTTCTTTTTCCATCTCCTTCGAAAAATAGTTTTTAACAGTAAACACCATTTTTAAAGAGTGGCGTCACTAGCTAACACTTAACTTTTTTTCTATGAAGGATAAAATTCTAATTTTTTCGAATTTAGATTCATAACTATGATATCTAGTGCATGGAATTGGTTTCATAGCATTTCATTGAATATTTTTTTCTTAATTAAGTTTCAAAGTCGAACCTTTTACAATTTAGACATGATTCACTGGCTAAAGCATAACTTTTTTTGTATGTATCAAAATTCAATTTTTTTTTTTGGATCAAGGACATCATATCTAGTGCACTAATATTTTTTAATTTTTTTTTTTGATAATTTGCTATTTTTCCACATGTGTAGAACAGAGAGCTTGATTTTCGGTGAAAAACCTATGTTTAATCAAACTAAAAAAATAAAATACATAATAAAACCAAAACATATTAAAATTATATTCGATGGATAGCTCGTTCCAAGGACTACCATCATCCAGTTGGGTCTGTGAAGTCTCCTCCATTTTCATCCTCAACTCGAGCTTCAAAGGGAAAAATTCTGCAAAAAATTGGTGCAAGAGGGGGAGAAGGGCAAAAAAGGGGGTTCGAATGAACCCTGGTTCGAGCGAACCCTGGTTCGAGCGAACCCTGGTTCGAGCGAACCCCCCCTTTTATTCAATTTCCCATTGTCTTCATTATAAAAAAATGCCAAAAGGGTGGGTCCCATCATTTAATAGGGTTCGCTCGAACTAGGGTCCATTCAAACCCCTTTTGGGTCCATTTGAACACCCTAGTTCATGTGAACCCCTAAAAAGCAAAAAAAATAATCATAGGAGCATTTTTGCAATTTTCCTTCCTCACTGGAATTGTAAACCAGTATTGTGGGATCACCATAAAACAAAATCCAATAATTAGTGACACTCATATTAAACTAAAGGTGTGTTCACTTCTTAAGAAAATATTTCAATGCTTTTCGAGTTTAGTCCAAATAATTATAGTGGTGTAACTCTCAATTAGAATACGTGATATGTGCTCTCGTCTCCACTCACCCATCTTAACCCACACTCCTCTTAATTGAGCAATCAAGATAAATTTGATAGTCAATCCCACTCATCAAGTAATTTTTTTAGATGGTTTTCTATTTAACAATACGTTTACATAATAATAAACATGGCATCTCCATAGTCCATAATAATGCTTCAAAACACTTATTTTTTGGTAGTATGTAAAAGAAGAGGTTTTTGAAAGGGCCCCAACCCTTTTACAACATATAAATCATAGTTGACTAAGAATAACCATAATGATCACATAGAGAAAAGATAACAACACTAGAATACGAAATAAAAAAAATTGATCGATTGATAGTCAAATGGAAGCAAACCATCCAACAATAGATGGAAGAATAGGAAATTGTTATAACCCTTAACAATTTAGCAAATCCTAAAATTTGAGATAATTATTTATTAAAGAAACATCTATACATTTTATTATAATAATCTAGCAAATCCTACTAAGTTTGATGGTTCACACAGAACTTAGTCAGTGATCTGGTACATTGTCCTTTACAAGTATAAATATAGTCATTTGACCATCAATGTAATCCTAGGAGTACAAATATTACCTTTCAACTAAAAAGGAAAAACAATAACCAAAGGGTTGTAGCTCAATTGATTGAGCACAATTGGTGAGGGTGATGATATATTACTTGATTACTTTATCCACCAAGGTTTAAACCCCCAAAGGTATGATATAAGGGATAAGGCTGCAATCCTACTCCAAGCGACTTTGGTAGAATCGTATCATAAGGGATGAGGCCGCAATCATGTCCCAAACAACTTTAGCGGAATGGATACCCTAAATCCTTAACTCTCAATCAAAAAATATCAACATGGTGAGGATGATGGTATGTTACTTGATTACTTTATCCACCAAGGTTTAAACCCCTAGAGGTATGATATAAGGGATAAGGATGCAATCATGTCCCAACAACTTTGTTGGAATCATATCATAAAGGATGAGGTCACAATCATATCTCAAATGATTTTAGCATAACTGATACCTTAAATCCTTAACTCTCGACCAAAGATATCAACATGGTGAGGGTGATGGTATGTTGCTTGATTACTTTATCCACCAAGGTTTAACCCCTAGAGATATGATATAAGGGATAAGGTTGCAATTGTATCCCAAGCAACTTTATTGGAATTGTGTCATAAAGGACGAGGCTGCAATCATGTCCCAAATAACTTTAACAGAATGAATACCCTAAATCCTTAACTTTCAACCAAAAGATATCAACATCAACTCATGCTCCCGTAACACATAACAAAAATGAACTCTAGATAATCCTCCATTTTAAAAGAAGTGAAGTACGTCGTAGCGCATTAAAGTAACATCTCCATTAAAAAAGAAGTGAAGTACGCCGTCTCGCATTAAAGTAACATCCACAGCATCGTGCTGTGTAACACAATAGCTTCTTACCTACGGCTGGTTTTGGTCTAGAAAGCTAAGTGGTTTTGGTCTAGAAAGTTAAAAAATTACCTACTTTTGGGCGGTTGGGGCTCGGCAGTTCAGAATTTTGTCTCATCAAACAGAAATATTTTCAAACTGGAGTAACTTCCGCGCTTTGTTTTGAGCGCTCTCTCCAATAATTTAATGAACAAACTTTGAGGGAAAAGACCACCTGCATTTTTATCTTCACCCAAAAGGAAGGATGTGTTTGAAATGAGGAAAAACAAGTCCACGGGCGATGGACCACATTGGGCGGCCTATTTTTTTATACAACATAATGGGGAATCACTAAAGGAGACGACTTTTAGCCAACCGCTCTGATCCCTGACAAATACAGTTATAGAATTTATGCCGCGTGCAGAGTGGACTGCAGGGGGATTCGCGCCACCTACTATACCGGTAACTAGGCCTGCAATTTCGAACTACCACTGCCTGTGATAGTTGCTATTAATGAGGAAAAATGTTGCTTCGATGCCTTCATTTATTTTGGATTTAGTTTGGAGTAATGTTGTAGTGTATTTAAGTAGTTGTAAATTGTATATTTTTGTGTATATGTAGTTTTGTTAATTTACGTCGAAGGCGTATCCAATTTGAGAGAGACCAACCTAAATTTGTAAATCCATGGTTGATCTCTCTCCACAGTAGCTGGCCAACGATTGAAATGCCATGGACCGTCGATCACTTTAAGATATTTTGGGCGTCATAAATTACGGTAGCTTTTTGCGTAGGCGTACAAGAAGCTTTCGCCTTTCCAGGTCATTGTAATTGTAAAATAGACAGCCTGTAACCCGCGTTAAATCCGTAGATTAATAATACCTATCGAAACACAACTTGCATTTCATGGCGGCTACGACAACAACTTCGTATTTATTACGGAAGGGTACATGCTCAGACTGGCATGGATTTAATTATTCTGCAGGTTGGTGTGCGAATGATCCCATCAAACCATTTGACGTCGGCAAGCTACATAACTTTACCACAAAACAGGTAAGTTTTACAGAAAACTACAAAACTCTATCACAAAAAGGGTCTAATCGGGGAATTGTCTCGGCAGTTGTCTCACGCGGAAATGTCTCAAGTTGCAGTTTTTCTAAATTCGTTGGATCTAGAGTAGAATGGGAAACAACTGTCGGCCAATATCCTTTTATGAGGTAAATATTTGATATTATCTTGGATTCGTAGCAGCTGGATAACATTTATACGGTATTTGATATTATTTGATTTCCTTTGAATTAATTTTGTATGGCTGGAAAATGCATTCTACTGTATATCACCGCCCACGCTAGGTATAATTACAATGAGTATTGAGGGGAGAACTACAAAGAAATTCCACAACAATCTGAATACAGGTAGATTTATGAGTATCACTGAGCAATATGAATCCATAAGGATCTTCAGCCTACTGCACATGGATTCAGAGGATTGGTGGACCCTTCATGCAAGCCTCCAAGAAGCAATCAAATGCTCATATTCAGTCGGTTATGGTATTGATCCGTAAACATTTACTCCAAAAATTTAGTATGATAAATCTATAACTAAAGATGGAGAATGCATAAAACAACTATAGAGAATGGAGAAGATAACTATATCTTGGGATTCTGAAAGCAAATATTTTTATTGATTTTCTCTTTATGGTGTTTAGACCAAGCTCTCTTTAACACATATTTTTGCTTCACCTTTGGCTGTGGTAGGAAGCTTTTGAAAGAGATTATCCTCAATAATAGAAAAAGAATCTCTGCTTTCCTCACTCACTTCAATCTTTAGCTAGAGATAAAAACAATGAGCCTAGGAGAAAAGAAAATGGTGCCTGCAGACCTTGGCAATAAGTAGCCAATGTTGAAAAGTACTCAAAAATGCCCTTCAATTTTGGGGGAAATTGAATCTGAACCCAAACAGTCATCACTTTATAGCTGGAAAGAGTCCTAGAAGGTGAAAACTTCGCAAAGTTTTTCATTCAATAATATCCCAAACAAACACTACAACAATAATTTGTTATGTTAATGTATAATGAAAAAAAACATTCTAAAAAAAATATTCCCAAAGATACTCGCTGAAACAATGGCAAGTTAAGTATCTCAACATTCTCTGAACAAATTGTGTCATTCTATCAATCATGCCGATGGAAAATACGGATATAGTTTGAAAAAATGAAAAATACTTCGAAACCCTACCAAAGCAAATTTTTCACCAGATTGTGGCAAACCAAAACCAATCTCAGCAGAACTGCTTCTTCAATCTTTTCACAGTAAATAGAAAGTAGATCTTAAATATCTACTAGATTTTTGAACTCTAGACAAGATTTTTACAGCCAAACAGTTATCAGTTCAAAAAATTTAAGGCATGAGGTGAGGAATGTTTGAGCTATCTAAAAGTTGTTCTTACTGGCATGAGACAATTTTGCGTGTATGCCCCATAAGCCAAATTAATTCACTCTATAAACTAATACCTGTCAATGTAACCATCAAGTGAAGGTCAGATGTTGTAGTTGCAATTGTCCTGGTAGACATGTATGCAAAATGTGGAAACATAGACAAGGCACGTGTCCAAAGATCAAATGGAAAGTTGTAAAGCAATACTAACCTTGGGAGATTCGCCCTGTCATTTAATGGAGAAAATAAACATTTACAAACATCTGTGAGGAAGATTCAAGTCACCTTGTCCATAGAACCATGCGTGTATGTGGATATTGCCGATCCTAGGCGGCCAAAGTAATCTTATCGCTCGACTTGAAGCTAGCAAATGAGTTAAAAAAAACCTTCAAAACGGTTGTTTTTGTATGATGATCTTCCGTTCTCACAAATGGGAAAAAGATTTGTTGAATCATCGTCTATCATGTTTGTTTTGCTCACAAAGTTAGCAGTAATCAGAAACGATGTTGGAAATAATCTGCTTTTGTTGACTCTTTTTGATGTTTTGGTCACTATATGGCATTCAATATGTTAATGGTGATTCATGAAGAGTAGCATTAAGTTAGCAGCAATCAAAGACGCTGTTGGATCATTTTTTCACGTTTGTTCTATTATAGAATTGTATAAACATTTTATTCGTTGAAACTTATTTTGACATCTTTCAATCATCTTTGTATCTCTAATCTGGGATTGAATGGAATTCCAACCCTGATTTGACATGTGGGTTTGACATGTGGGCATTGATTTTTTCCTGATTATCTTAATCGGATGGAGCTTTTTTTAGGTTTTTGATTCATCATGCATTTATCCAATTCAATACCCTTTTCCTTTTCCTTATGTGATTAATATTGTTAATTTTGAGAAGGATGGTATATTGTCTGTGTTTCTGGCTATAAGAAAACTATTCTTTGATATATTAGTTGGTGTTCGGTTTTTACTTAAGGGACATTGGTCATGGTACCTGTCAATGTAAAGTCATGCCAAAAGACCAAATGGATTCTTTGATGATGCACTCACTTTCATTTGACTTTATTTTGTATGCATTGACCTCTCCTAAGTGTAGGGTTAACACTTGTATTAACAGAGAACACGCCACTCCCAAAAGAAAATTTAGCTAAAGTAGATTAAACTTACCTCAGGCTATTTGCATATCCAGCTAAAGTAAATTAGAGTACTCTCAGGGCCACTTTTTATTAAATTACCTTAAGAAAATCTGTTAGGGTAAAATTTGAAGTGACATGATTAAGAACTAGTGTCATTGGTGTGTTATTAAAGTATCTCTTGCTTCTGTATCATAATTTATTTATTTATTTTTTTCTCATAAGCATCACAAAAAACCTGTTTTGGTTCAGTTTTCTCTGTCTTTGTCATTTGATCACTCTCTATGGGTTGATGTCGTTATCTTTGTTATTATTTTATCTGTTGATCGCATCATAATGTCTGAGTCTCTACAATTTATGCATCAGTTGGCTGGTGTGTTTAAGGTTGATAATTTGAAAGGTTGTGTCAGGACCATTAAGTAATTTGAATTTCCCTATCATATATTTAATTATTTATTCTTCATTATTTTTTAAAATTGTAAATCTATTAAATATTTAAGCATATAATTATAATATAATTTTTAACACATTTTTCAGTTTCAACCAATCTATCTACACAATCATTGCATGTGTATTTCAACCAATCTACCTTAACAACTTCAACAATTTCAGGAAAGGAATTACACAGAATGAAAAGAAAAGATGCTCGATAGTTAAGCAACCCTAGTGATCGCAGTGCTTTTCTGGCCAAAGAATTCAAACGATGGGTGTTCAATCCTACGTTCTTACACTGTATTTCAATCCCATCGGCGAGGTTTCTGCCAGCACAAAGTTTTATCTTTAATATTTCGCGAAGTATCAATTCTTATTTATCTTAGCTTTAGGGTTCTATCTTTTTTAAGTCTCTGTTCGCTCTGTAATTTTGTAGCTCTGCAAAAATACAACTATTGAAAATGAAAAATAAAATTATTGTAGAAGCACTTACCCCACAAAATAAAGCTACTCTGTTTGTTTGTTAAAATTATGTAAATATAGGGATTCTCCTGAACGGGTAAACATGATTATTATACCACCACACCATTAATGTAATTTTTTTTATATTTGTAGTGGGGTACTAAATTTTGCAATTTTTGTTCTTAGTGAACACCTAGGATGAGATTTTATGCTTTACTGGATAAATTACCTTCCTTCCCCTTTTGCTTTCACTTTCTTGGGATCTTTGTAAAAAACCTAAACGTAAATGTAATGTTATTTTTTATTTGGAAAACATGTAATATTCAAGTTACTTTAAAGTGACGCATTACCGTGATTATATTACTTATCCTTGATCTGATCTTATGGTTTATCCCCTTCACTGCTTCAATTGGGTTAGTTTCAAGGAAGGTGAATAAATTTAGTGGATTAAGAACAAAGTCGTGTTTCATCTTTAACTTAGTTGGGGTAAATGTTTTATCGCTGGGAAGGAATATTGCATGGAATCGCTAAGGGTTTGAGTTACTACTAAAGAAAAATTAGGGAAAATGTCATTTGTTGTGTTATTTTATTATTCTAAATTGTTTATACATAAGATTTCAGCCTTTTAAAGTTGGTTGAGGCGATGTCTCTTTTGACTTGTGCACTTGAAATTATTTATGTATTTTAAATATAATCATACAATTTTTCGGCGTACCCCATTGCACACCTAAAGTGCAATAGCTAGTATTTAATGTTAATTTTTATGTTTGTGTATGTAATTGCATATTAGATTATATTAAGTGATAGAAGAAAGTATCAATTGAAGTAAATTATGTGATCAAATTGTCTTTTCATTGGTAAAAATGTTATTTTTCTATATAGTGAAGTGTCTTGGGGTATATACTAGATTTGTGTTTTATTAAAAGACAAGTTCACAAATTTGGGTTGAAGTATGATCTATATTTTGGGTTGGACTCATCTTGACAATTAGTGACGTTCTATTTTGTAACTTCACATAATGAATGGATGTCTTTCTCTACTCCTTTCAAATGTTTGGGGACTTGGTGGTACTAGGAAATACCTTAAAGACTATAAATTTGTCACATAGAGGCAAGTTCTTCTAGATTAATTCTTGAAAAGTGAACAAAGAATGAAAATAGTAGGCAAGTGCCTTAAGTAACTCCACCAAACCAAATTGTGTTTTTTTCAACTTCTCTAATGCTTTATGATGAATGATTTCAAATACTTGTGTGCATTTTTTTAACCAACAGGAATTGAGGGTTAGCCTAGTGACTCAAAGCTTAGCTCTTAGTTACAGGGCAAGCTCCCCTCGAATAACCTCTCGAGAAATGTACAATGGACCCTACACCACACACCATGCTTAAATTAAGAATCAAACCCACAACCAAATGTCTTTAGAATGAATACATTACATGTCTTTAAATACTAGCACATAACTTCATATTACACCAAATGCATGTTTATGGGTTCAAGGTGGGAAGGTGAATGTGGTTAATAAGCCAACATTGAATTGTGAATTTTAATTTATGAGAGGGAACGGATTCATGACCATAAAAGTGTCCTAAAATAGGTTAATAGTTAGATCCAAATGACAAACAGATAAATGGAGTTAGGTGCATAGGTGTTCATGTGGCAAAAAAGGTAGATAAGAAAATGTATTGGTGTGTGTATAAAAAGATAGGGTAAGACTAAGTGTATAGGGACATGTGTGTGTATGGATGGATAAAAGATTACGAGAACAAGTAAAACATCACATAAGATAATGCAATTTATCATTGCGTATATGCATCAATATGTTTATTGAAAATAAGCACATAATTAATTGAGAAATGGTATGGGTAAGCAAATTTCATCTTTACATTTAGACTCTTTCATTTCAAGTAGGTTAGAAAATTGACACATATAATCTATAATATGCATGAGTTTTCCATAAACCATGAAGTTAGTAGAGAATGCTTTTGGATTCATTTGTGTGCATTTTTTAATTAATTTTTCCCCTAAATTTCTAATTATAATTATATTTTACAATTTAAAATGAAAAAGGTCATACATAGAACCATATATAGTAAATTTTACATCCATTAATTTTAATACCATAAAAATTAATGAAATTTAATTCTTTTGAATATATTATTTAAAAAGTACAATGATAAATAACATTTAATAAAATATATTATTTTATATTAATTAATATTGTTAATTATTTAACATTAATAATATTTAATAAACCAAAAGGTTGTAGTTTAATTGGTTGAGCATAATTGGTGAGGGTGATGGTATGTTCCTTGATTATGCCATCTACCAAGGTTCAAGTTCCTCAATTATGCCATCCACCACAATTCAAATTCTTGGAGGTGCAATAATAAGAGATTAGGTTGGGATTGTGCCCTAAGCGACTTACACATAGTGGATACCTTCAATCCTAAGCTCCTAATTGAAGAGGTTACAACCTAAGGCTTGTGCTCCCCTATCAAACAACTAAAACAATTTTGTGAGTTTCATATATAAAACCTACTCACATGGACACCCTTCAACCCTTGATCTCAATTGAAAAAGGCTTCAACATACAACTTGTGCTCCCATATTTAATAGTTAAAACAATTATGTGAGTTTCATATTAAACCTATTCCCATAGATACCCTTCAATATTTTGTCTCGATTGAATGGGTTTCAACCTAAGGTTTGTGCTCTTATATCTAATAGGTAAAACAATTACATGAGTTTGATATAAGATATACTCCCATTGACACCCTTCAATCTCTGGTCTCAATCGAAGAGGTTTCGACCTAAAGCTCATACTCCCATATCAATTATCTAAAACAATTATGCGAGTTTGATAGAAAACCTACTCACATGGACACCCTTCAATCCTTGGTCTCAATCAAAGAGGTTTCAACCTAAGGCTTGTGCTCCCATATCTAATAGCTAAAAAATATGTGTCTAATATAAAACTTACTCCCATAGACACCCTTCAATCCTTGGTCTCAATCAAATAGGTTTCAACCTAAGGTTTGTGCTCCCATATATCCAATAGCTAAAATAAATATGAGTCTAATATAAAACTTACTCTCATGGATATATTCAATCCTTGGTCTCAATCAAAGAGGTTTCAACCTAAGGTTTGTGCTCCCTATCTAATAGCTAAAACAAATATTTAAGCTTGATATAAAACTTACTCCCATTGATACCCTTCAATCTTTGGTCTCAATTAAAGAGATTTCAACCTAAAGCTTGTGCTCCCATATCTAATAGCTAAAAACAAATTGTGAATCTAATATAAAACTTACTCCCATAGACGCCCTTCAATCCTTCGTCTCAATCGAAGAGGTTTTGACCTAAGGCTCATACTCCCATATCAAATAGCTAAAACAATAGTGTGAGTTTGATATAAAACCTACTTCCATGGATACCCTTCAATCCTTAGTCTAAATCAAAGAGGTTTCAACGTAAGGCTCATACTCCCATATCAAATAGCTAAAACAATAATGTGAGTTTGATATAAAACCTAATCACTTGAAAATCCTTTAGCCCTTGGTATCAATCAAAGATGTTTCAATCTAGGGCTCATACCCCATGTCAAATAGCTAAAACAATTATGTGAGTTAATGCCATCAAGTTTCCACAATTCATTTTTCCATATAGATATTTGATTCTAAAAACTCCAACACAATCAAAACCTAGAAGCAATATCTATCAACAATTATGTGAGTTTGATATAAAACCTACTCACATGGACACCCTTCAACCCTTGGTCTCAATCAAAGATGCTTCAACCTAAGGCTCATAATCCCATATTAAATAACTAAAACAAATATGTGAGTTAATGACATCAAGTTTCCACAATCCACTTTTTCTTATAGATATTTGATGCTAAAAACTCCGGCACAATCAAACTTAGAAGCAATATCTATCAACAATTATGTGAGTTTGATATAAAACCTACTCACATGGACACCCTTCAACCCTTAGTCTCAATCAAAGATGTTTCAATCTAAGATTCCTACTCCCATATCAAATAACTAAAACAATCACATAAATTTGATATAAAAACTACTTCCATATCAAATAACTAAACTTATAAAAACAAAAAAGTAATGATTATTTAAAACTTGACATTTATAATTTAAAAAAAAAAAAAAAACAGTACAAAATTTATTTTTATTCAAGCGAGAAAGATATAAAAAATATAGGAAAGCAAAACCAGACCACGTATGGTGAATTTCCATGGCTGGCGGCACCTCAACAAACCGACGGGTGTCCAGCAACTGTAGAAGTGGAATTGCCAAGAGTCAATCCCTTACTCTCTTTCCCTTCCCCTCCCACACGACCGAAAGTCGAGGAGTCAAGTTCGTTAATGGAGGGTCGGCGCACTCACGTTCAGTCCCATTACCACCCACAACACCGCCACGTGCCCGCGCACCCCACAACGTGTTCGCACGCCTTTCGTGGGCCTATTAAAATACCATTATTTCCATTAAAGCAAAAGTGCAGGAGTCGCAGTCTGTGATTCTTCAACTGCTTCAGGTGCTTGCAAACCCTGGCGCAATACCCAAAGTTTCCCTCTTTTTTAAATCCCCCGCTTAGACTTTAGCAGACACAGGATTTTGAGGCGCTTTCAGTGGACGCCATTATTTTATGCGCTCATAAATATTGTTGAAACATCTCCATCTCCTCGCAATTATTTACACATGGCTGCACATGTTTGTGCAAAGTCTTGCATGTTATAATCGCTTGTCACTCCCGAGACGATATCTTTCCATTGTTTTCACTTTTCTGCTGCTTTAATGGCGATGAGTCACGTTCAATTTTTTCTCCTGTCTTTTCGTTACCTAAAGCGAATACAGGGATTTACAGCATAAAGAATTCTTATAGCGATGTTTTTTTAGGTATTTATCAATTTCTTACCAGGAGGACGGTTTCAATTGGCTTGATGACAATGATTACTGTGAATTTTATATTGGAAGCCGGCCTGAAACCTTAAAAGGGAACATGAACACACTGTGAAGGTCGAGCAAAACAAATCTAATCATCAGATTTTGAGTCTTTAATTGGGGAGAATAATTAGGCGGTAGACTTTGAGGAATGTCGCCATCTTTTGTCACCTTTGGTCCAAATTCATCGGTATTTTGCAGGTCTTTGATTATCGTTGTTTTTTAATGGACTCTGGAAATGAGAGTGAATTGAATCTAGGGTTTTGAAGACTGTGCCAGAATTGATTTGGAAATCTTTGACAGTTTTTGAGCACACCAAATTGAAAACCTAATGGCGTTCTAAGTTTTACTGGAATAAATACCACATTGCTCCATCAACTTAGATACCACATGGGCACATGCAGGCCCATGTGACCAACACACTTTATCATATATTCTCTTTAATGCCCCAAATGAGAGCCTTCGTGAATGCAGTCAGGCATTCATTTAAGCATAAATATTGGCGCATCCCTATGTGAACATGGGAACTACCTCAAGCTAGTCAAGCTTCAACTCTCTTTGTGAACATGGGTTTAAAGAAGCCAAAGAGTCAAATAGTGTTGATGCTTTTCCAATGTGATTAGGTTTCATGTTTGATTCCAAAGTGATTTAAAAAAGCCAGAGTCAAATAGGGTTGATGCTTTTACAATGTGATTAGATTTCATGTTAGATTGCAAGTGATTTAAAAAATAGTTTATATGGTACTTGTGATTTGAAAAATGCCCTAGGTTTGTAAGAACACCAGAAACAAGAAAAGGAAATTGTAATTATTCTTATTGAGAAAGAGAGAGTAGGTTTGACCATAGCATGTTTAACTACCATGTTTTGAAAATTTGAGAAGGCCCTACATTTAAAACTTATATTCAACTTAATAGAAGGATAGAGAGAATTAACACCCATTTAGAAAAGGAGGAAGTCCATGTATATTGAAAAAAAATATTATTTGTTGATTTTTTTTTATATGTTTTTATAATTTAAGTAAAATTGTACAATTTTACTTATTATTTTTTTGTGTATTTTGATTCTACTTTATGTGTGTATTTTTGTGATGTTTTATCTCTTATCTTTAGTCACTCATATCCTTTGTTCTATGTTGTCTCATGATCTTGTTTAGAGTTCTTGTGTGTCCACTTTTATTTCCTTTCCATAAAAGCATGAAGTCCTTTAAAATATATTTCATATTTAACCTACACCTCAAATCAAATCTAGAAACTATAAATCTATAATTAAATAAATAAATTATTTTATCAAACAACTCTTGTTTACACCTTCAACCCAAAGGTGGATATACTTTAAGATCATTAGATTAAGGAATGTGGTTGCCCATTCCAACATCATAGCAATGCGATCAAGTGTGCATATGCAAAAGGCTTGGGGATGAGTACATTTATAGGCTTCTAGATGAAGAGAACAACGATGTAGATTGAGTTGGTTGAATCATTGGAAAAAAGGGAGCTATGAAAATGGGTAGTGGAGAATGAAGGGAAATTTATAATTCCTTTTTAGGTGGTTAAGAAGAATTAGTATTTTTGTTATTAAATTACATGTAAAAGGAAAGAAGCTAAGTTATTAAGATTTAGAAAAAAATCACATCAAAGTATCAGAAGTGAAAGAGGTTCAATCAAAGATGCCATTGATTTAATACTATGTTGGTGGTATCAACAATTGAAGAAGTCCTTCACTTAAGAAGGCATTGGGTTTGAGCTTAAGCATAATAGTGCACACATAATTTTTTAAAGCAAAAGAAAAATGGAGAAGAATAATGGAGATAAATCAATCTTGACATAGGGAAGAAGGTATATTGCTTTGATTTATTGATTTCCATGCTTGATTGTGTTTCATTGATAGATTAGATTTGGATTTCTTAAATCTATATAGTTTTTGGTTGTTGTTTTTGATTCATGTTGATAAATCCTCATTTTTGGTCGTACAAATGGTGAACCCGATGTGAACTAATGAATTTTGTGAAAATTTAGAAAAAATGAGTTACAGGTTCTATGACACATCTGTCTATGTAGAGCATCGTATATGTAGCATTTGGCACCACATTTGTTTGCAAAAAACCATATCTATAATATTGTGACGCATGCATAGTTTTTTGTGACACATTTGTTGTAAATTTGCAATGCATTTGAATTTTTTTTCAAATTTTCATTTTGTGCTAATGATTTCAATGTTTTTACTCATTACACAGGACTGACATCTCTTTATCTGAAATCCTAACATTGCAACTATATTTTTTGGGTTGCTTTTTTTTCATATTTTTTGGCAGTTTGTGTGTTTGTAGGTTTTATGATGCAACTGTATTTCTTGCACCATAATCATATAATTCCTGCATCACAATCATCTAAAATCTGCACTGCAATCATTTGAAATTTGCACCACAATCATTTTCTTCCTATGACACATCTATCAAAGTGGTATAAAATTGAGTTTTCAAATTTTATTTTGATTTACTTTCTAATTCTAATAGATTAAGCTTTCACGTTACTAATATTTTTCTGTCAAATTTGTGGCAATCATTGGGAAAAGATATACTTTGAAATTACTAATGCCTTTTCATTGAAACTCGTTGATACAAACACTTTTAAAAGTACTAATGGGGTATGTGCAGGATCATCATGGAAAAAAAGGTCCTTAAGTGGTGAAAAATTCAGAAAAATCAGAGTTAGGCAACTTGACGTAAAAATTTGAATAAGTTATCTATATTATTTCAAAAATATGTAAGAATAGAATTTGTAACAAATTGAATGTAGTTTCTAAACTACTAGGTTTTTTTTTTTAAATCTATTTGGTGAAAATTTGAAATTTCAATGCAGTAGTACTTAAATTTCAGGGAAAAAAATAAGTAGGTGTCTGTCTGACCACCCTAACCACAATAAAATAATAATATTTTTTTTATAAGATTTTAGATATAAGTAGAGGACTCATGTCCCGATGTGATGCATTTTTTTCCAAGTACATAATTAATTATGAATTTTTTATTACAAATTTTAAAAAATATAAAAACTTGTATGTCTGACCACCTTAACTTGGTCAAAACTTCATGAAATTCATTTTTTCTATTTTTAATCCTATAGTATGTGACGCATAGAATGTGATGCATGTTTCAGATTCAAAAAATGTGATACCGTTTGAAAGCTATAGATGTTTTTCAATCAGCCTATCAATCCGAATTTTAGTAATAATTCAAATAGAAAATGAATAATAATTATTTATTAAATTCAAAGTAAAGCATAATTTATATTGGTGGAAAGATGAGAATCTCCTTTAAAAACCCTTTTCATTTCATCAATTTTGGGTTAAAAAAAGTCGTCAGCCACATACCCTACACATACCCATCATATCACCACTTTTTGGCCCATCATGATCTTGCACATACCCAATGAGTTTGATGTAGGTTCGCTTGTTGGAGACTATAAACTGAAACATTGTGTCTTTAATTTTTAAGAGTAAACAAGTTTTATTTGGGCTTAAAAAGAATGAATGTATTCCATTTTTGGTAGATTAGTGACATGTATGCTCTTCCCTCGCACCTTGCATGACCTTGGGAATAAAAAAAACCACTAGTTTGTAGTCTTGTTGTTTACGTGAGGTGTAGTGCCTACATATGCTCCCCCCTTGCAACCTATAAGAATGATCTTGGTGATAAAAAACAATACTATAATCATTTAATTCAAGTAGTGAGACTTCCTTGGGGGCCTCATTAGCCCAAGTTCTGACTCTCAAGTAAATTTCTTGGTGAGCTATATAAAGGGGGGAGAACAAAAGATGTACCTCAAGGAAAGTTAGCGTCATTTGAAACTAAGCCCCATGACCCTTGGTCCACCGAGATAGGGAGGTGATGAGTAGAGAGGATACCCCTCTCGACTCAGGCTATTATAGATGAGCTTTCTATTCATAGTATAGACCCTTGCTAAAAACCATTATTTTTAGAATCCTTGGAGCCATTCAATCATGATTTATTTGTAGTGCAATGTACAAGTATCAATGCATGAAGTTATTCACCATGCCCTCCTTTAAGTTGAGTTACAAATCTTTGGGTTGCTATTTATATAGCCTCTCAGGGAGAGAAAGAAGGTGAGCCTATTATCGTATTGGGCTTATGCCACTGGATGTATAGCTATCTACTTTCAAAAAGAAAGGTGCTTCTATTAGATCTTGTGGAGTATTTATCACTTAGATATGAAGTTGTCCTACAACAAGTTTACACTCCTATCTGATTAACTTTAAGTTGTGTTGTCTAAATAATTGTCTTCAGTCTATTCTCTACTAGTGACACCATTAGCCTTAAGGCCTTAAACTTTGTTAACAAAAGTCAAAGAGTCACAATTGTTTCTGTTTTCTACGTTTTTATGAGTGTCTTGAGTTAAAACTTGAAAAAATAAAACACATAAAGTCACTTAGGAAACCTATTTTTTAGGAAAAAAATCTAGAGCACCACATTTGTTAACTTTTGTGATGCATCTATATTTTGTAATGCAACTATAGAATCCGTGTGATGCATTTTTTAATTCCCGCAATGCATCTATCTTTTTATACCGTTTTTCTCATTCTATACTCCAACTATCAAACTTCTACAATGCATCCGTGTTCTGAAAACCTAGAAAGTTAGAACACCGCATTTGTCCAAAATTTGCACCACAATTAGTACTATCATGCAATTGTTGAGTTATGTAATGCATCTATTATAGTTCTATGACACAAAATTATTACTTTACTGTACCACATCTGCGTCCATTTTGTACCGCATATATTTATTCTTTGACACATCTATTACACAGATAAATTAGGGTTTATTTCAAAAAGTACACAACTTAGACCTGATTTTACATAATAACCTGAAACAAAAATAGAGTCTTTTTCTATTTTAGTCTTACATTTTCAACTCTTTCCAACTTTACCTATCTTAAACTACATCCCTAGATTAAGCTCATCATCCCTCATCATAGATTTTCATCTTAGTATTTTGAAACTAGGAAACAAACCAAATTATTGATTAGTCCATGTAGTTACCTATTGAATGTCTCAAACCTCAGTATTTTCCAGATTATCTCATCAACAAGTAGGACCTTTAACTCACGAGTCTATTTAAGGTTTTCCTTTTATCAAACCATCATCTTAATTAGTTATCATTCTTGAGGTTTAGGTATTTCATTTGTTCACCTTGATCCTTCAAAATTTGTCATGTGTCCTCTTTTAAAATCAAAGTAAAAAAATCTAAGATCATAACATTTGCAAAAATCAAAAATCCAAAAAAACATAGCTTAATTTCACACTCACCTTGCATCCATCAAAAATCCAAAAATTCCAAAAACATTTAAAATCTAAAAATTCCAAAAACATCAAAAATCCAAAAAACAAAAATCCCAAACAAATCTTTTATGGTTGAAACAAGATCTCTGAGAAAAATAAAAGAAATGGATTCCATAGTTGACCATACCTTTAACCCCACTAGTGTTATTCACTTTGGGTCCACATCTAATGAGAAACCATTTTCACAATCTAAAAGTACACCATCCTTTGATGATTATACCTTGAACAATGTGGAACAAATTATAACTCGAGAAGAATTTGACAATGCATCACAAGATCCTAGAATATTGTGAATAATGGATGAACTCATAGCTATCAATCCGAATTGATAGTTTCTATCACTTGCATAGAATGGAGTTGGAATTCTTGTTGACTTTGAAATTTTCACTATCATATGAGAAACATCAAATACAATATCTCAAGTATAGGGTGCAGTTAACACAACACCATCACACAAAACCACGTCATAAAGTTGAATACAAGCTTTCCATTTGGGAAAACCTCACATAATACAATAATTGTTAACATATCTCCCACACCTACATTTGTAAAACAATCAATGAACCCATTTTCCACATATTAGAATATAACACCTCTTCAAAACAATTAATCAAAACATGCATGGATCCACTTCACATCACCAAAACACGAACCCATTCACAAACCCTTTACAAGGTCCAGCACATTATAAACAATCAAACACATTTCCTGTGACACCCTTGCCAACTAAGATATTAGCTCAACAACTACAAAGACTACAACAATAAATTTCAAACATGCAGGTATCTAGAAATAAGAAGACATACTCAATAGAGGACTTATGTCCTTATCCATTTGATAGGAGCATTTACATGCCACCCTTTCCCTCAAACTTTATTGTACCAAAATATGACAAATACAAAGGGAAGGGAGATCATGTGGAACATGTAAGAGAATTTTACACAACCTCTTTGGACGTAGCTTATGATCATGCATACTTAATGCGAATTTTTGCACGAAGTCTTAGAGGACAAGCACTTGAATGGTTTACTCACCTATCTCCTGGCATCAGGACATGGAGTGAATTGGATAAATTTGTAGCACATTTCTCCTATAACATTGAAAATGACATAAATGTAATCACCTTATGTAAAACTAAACAAAAGGAATGAGAAACGTTCACTTCATTTTTACAAAGGTGGAGAAGTCTTGCTAGTAAATGTCCATGTCATATATCAAAGAAGCAACTAGTACAAATTTTCATGGAAAATATCAATAAAGAAGTGATGTTTCATCTACAAATTCATTTCTCAAACACATTCAAGGAAGTTATTGAGAAAGGCCTCTCTATTGAGAAATCCCTCATCAAAAAAGGGCTAGTTAATTTTTTTAAATAAAATAAAAATTATTCAAACAAAATAAATGATATAAACAAATTTTGGTCATGAAATGAGAATGTGACAAATTGTGGGGTGGTAGATGCTAAAGTAATAAACAAGGGATAGCCCAACATCAGTCTTAAAGGGCCTTCAACATTGAACAATAGTAATCCACCAAAAAATCATGGAAAAACAACAAACATAGTTCAACACACAACACAACGTGGTCCTCCAAGAACTAACCAACCAAGATGTACACACTCTTGGGGGAACCTATTGAATCTATTTTAAAGAAACTGCTACAAAAAAACACTATACAACTCCCTAAGATAAGACACTATGAGCCAAGACCTTTCAAACCATCCTGGTGGAACAATAATGACTTCTGTGAGTATCATAGAACTAAAGCCTAGCATAAAACCTCTTCATTTTTTAAACTCAAGAATTCTCTTCAAGACCTCATAGAATAGGGAGTTATAGAAATTGATAATTCGTATGGATCTTCTAATTCTAATCATACCATCTTTAAATATCCTTTACAAAATCATGAACCGAAAAAATCCTCTAGTTTAGGGAACACAAAGGACCAAGACAATTACACTCGTATTGCTTATGAGTACATGGTTAACAGTATCCAACCAATTGATAATAAAGCCTCACCTATACCCATCAAGAGCAACAATCCTGAGTGTGTTGTATTTATCAACAATGATATCCTTATACATATCCCTCACCATAATGATGCCCTACACCTTGAATCCTTCATCCATAAATATAAAATCCAATGAGTTTTGGTAGATGATGGAGCAAGACTTAATATTTGTAGTCTAAGTCTAGTTAAAAAATTGGGATATTTTGATGATACCGTCAATCCCCTCACAAAGATCAATATCAAAACATACGATTACATTGAATGTGCATCTATAGACTCTATTGCATTACCTATCTAGGTTGTACCTATTATTTTTGAACTACTTGCCGAATCCTAGACCTTGATACTCCCTATAACATTCTCCTAGGATGCCCATGGATCCATGCCATATAGGTTTTTCCATCTACCTTCCATCAATGTATAAATTTACCTTACAATGAAACTGAAGTGACCATCCATGTTGATCTAAATCCATTTCAAATTTTCAAATCCTCCTAGAGTAGTCATGGCCTCTAAAAACATTGTCTTACCAACACTACCTCACCATCTTCCCTCAGCAAATGAGCCTCCATTACTATCCCCATCTCACACTACCTCTGTGGATGCTAAAATCTGCAAATGGTTAGTTTGAAACAAAACAACATTTTAACATCCCTATGAAATAATGAAACATGTCAATCATGCAATAAAATGGAACAATAGAAACTAAAGAAAGCATATAAAAGACATGATCCAACTCTATCTCATAGTGGATTGGTGTCACATGTGCTAGTGACCCTTTCCCAATCCTTGATAAAAAGCTCAAGATGATGAAATGCTATGAAGATGGTGGAATGATGATGAACAAGATCAAATCTCAAATGAAGAGAGTAACCTTGCATAAAATTGTGGAGGATTTGCTCAAAGATGAAGCACCTATTTAAAGATTTTCAAAATGCTAAGTGTTGAAGAGAGACCAATGTGGGACTAAGATTAAGCCAATGAAAGAAGGACACTTGTCATCATGTGATTGGTGGATGGTTGTGCAAGATTTGGGAAGAGTGCCCAAGAGGGGGAAATTTTGAATTTGAATTTGTGCAATGAATGCTGAGTTTGACCTTTGGAAGGGGACATGTGAGACATGTAAGGCCTCATAAATGCTGTTGGGTGTACATGTCCACTTGGAAATTCAAACTTGGAGAATATTCTTCCTTTGCCATGTTGAAAATAAAGATTTTGATAAATCAATTAATTGCAATTTCATGTGCAAGTGGCCAAATCTAGAGAATGCAAGTGGGATGAGATTAGCATTAGATTTAATCAGGATTAATTAGCTAGGATGATGATTAGGCTGATTTGACCAATTTGACTTGATTTAGGGATTTAAATCAAATCAAAGGGAGATGAATGATGATCTGAGATTTAATTAAATAAATGATTGATTTATTTAATCAAAGAGATGATGATAGGATCAAGTTTGATTTATTTGATTTAAGTTGATGAATTTACCCTGATGAATGGATGAGTGTGATTTTGATCAAATGCATAATGCTAATTTTGGTGTCTACATTTTGCCCCTCTTTGAAGCAATGTACTTGTTGCGTTGGTTCAAAGAATAAACTTGTCGCGATCGAAATCAAAAAAATTTCTGATTTTTCGGATGCCCCAGCGGAAAGAAGTACACTGGTACATTGCCCCCTCGAGAGATCGAGCGAAAAGATTTGATTTGAGGGTCGATCTTGTGATAAAGAGGTTCAAAATGGATGGTTATGGATGATGATGCAAATGAGATGATTTCAAGATGCTTAGAATAACAAATCTATATTATCCTAAACAACTTAAATGATTATATGATATGAGATGGATGATGATATGCTATGATATGCAATGGATGATTTATGTAGATGCTTAGACTAGCAGATCTATATTATGATAATGATTTATGCAATGCATGTGAAATGATCGATGTATCCTATGATGTATGATATGGATGATATATGGTATGCTGACAGTTTCATGGATGCAAGATGGATGCATGATGGATGCGTGGCAGTGCATGATGTTAAGCGTGGAAATCGAGATATGACAAGAAGGATCCCACAAGTCATGATTGGTGAGACTTTATTAGGGTGATGATGATAGATGATATTATTATTATTGATAAATGATGATGATTTGTATCAAGGATTGGGATTTTCAAAGGGTCACTTGCTTTATGTTTATTAACACATAGATCACGATCCAAGGTATCAACAACCCGGGATGGCATTGTGCCTGGTGTGATGGACTTTGACTCAACAAGGATAGGGTATTCTTGTTCACACTTGATATCTGAGAAACCTTGCTAGAAGTACCTAACAAACAGAGTATTAGCCAAGTTATTTTACAAACGTCCAACAAACTACGGCCAGACAAAGAATAATGATCGTTGCCCCATTTCCTATCTCTCTAAATCAGCTTCATTCGGATATCATCGAGAGGTCCCCTGGAATGGCAATAAGATAAAATCAAAAGAAAGATCAGAATGATACTTAAAACAAGTCAATGTTCTTCATACCTCTAGCCAAAGGGGTTTGTTTTGATAGGATAAGAATCCAAGGTGATATCCAAAATGATGCCCATTATCAGAATGATATATCCTAGGACATGCATTGTAAGGGATGATGATGGTTTGATAAGTTTATTGATAGGCTATTGATATAAAGAATTGACATGTTTTGTGATCAAGAGTTTGATTTTTGTTTTAGAAGGTTTGTTGTTTTGCTTTTGATTTACGATTGAAGCTTGCATTTCGCGATTTGTTGTGATTGTTTTGTTCGTTGCCAAAGGATGAAAGGTGATGACGAGTTTATTATGGATGATTGATTATTCTTGGTCTGGCGAGATATGAGAAATGAGATGGATTTTTCAAATATTTGGATGTTTTTGATGTTTTGAAATGTTTTGAGGCTGTTTTTGGTATTTTGGATTTTACCAATGTTTTGATTTTTGATTTTTTTTTGAATGTTTTTGGATTTTGATGTTTTTCGAATGTTTTTGGATTTTGATGTCTCGAGGGCTGATCAAAGATGAGCCTTGCCTATGTTTAAGCTCAGAGACGACGTAGTTCGGATTCCAATGTTTTTGATGTTTTCTGCTTTTTTGAGTGTTTTTTGGATTTTTGATATGTTTTGGATGTTTTTGGATTTTCGCATGATTTTGACAATTTTGATATGGATGTGTGTGATGATATCAGTGCTCTATTTGGGATTTTTGTTGAAAACCAAGCTAAGGTTGATTGATTGGATTGATGGATGGATGATGATGATAACATTGTTGAGGATGCACAACAACGCAAGGATAGTGTTAAGCAACACAAGGATTGGGAAAGATATCCCCAAGATGATGATAGATTGATGATGATTTGATCAAGACTGATGATGATAACATTGTTGAGGATGCACAACAATGCAAGGATAGTGTTAAGAAACACAAGGATATCCTGATGATTTCTTGATTGGATTTGATTGATCATGTTTGATGAAGCTTGGTTTTGAACAAAAGATGTTTGGATGATTTGATGTGACGTTTGACGTGCAGCTTAGATGCGACTGATATTGATTGATGTTTGATGAAAGATGAAGACTAATAAGGAATGTCTTCTCATCAAAATGTGTCATGGGCTAGTGATACAAATGCTTTGACCAATTTTATTTCATGTTTTCCAATGTTCGGATCGCCGCATAAGGTGAAGGATATAGATCAAGATTTATTCTTGAAGCAAGATGTATATATCTGCCCCCAATGTCTAGCAATGTATGGAATGTTGTGGATGGATGCTTGGATAGGTGTATGGATGGATGGATATGGTAAGCATACGAAGGATGTGATGGATTATCTTGCGATAAGATAAGGTGTTCGGATAAAGAATGCTCATTGGACAATGCTTCATGGCTCAGATAACACTGCATAGGATAGGATTGTTGAAAATGACCCATGTCAAGATGTTTTACTGTAAGCAAGAGTAAAGCGTGCCCCAAAATTTCATCAAGATCAAGATAACTAAGATGACGGATGCAGATAGATGCGAATGGATTGAATAAATGGTTCATGGATGGATGGATTTATTATGGATAAGATGGATGGAATGCTCGATTTATTATGGATGGGATAAGATGCTTTCATCTGAACTGGCACATGTAGATGCTTGATTCTACTCATGATGCCTGTTTGCCAGGTTTTCATCATGGTCTTGCCCAAAGCGCCGCCCATGCGGTTTTCACTAGAGGATGATTTTTATCTTTACTATTTTCAATCCTTTTTTCTGATTTTTTTGGATTTTCATATTTTTTGGATTTTTTTGTATTTTTTCCGAAAGATTTTAAGCTCATGCTTAATTACAAGGTGTTGCTGATGTAGATGCCCCTGTCATAATGTGCCATCGATATCCTGCTTGAAGGAGCTGCTTTGCTAAGATATGTGCACTTGAATGTAGCTTTT